>JAWWEU010000081.1:109087743-109113829 GCA_035583155.1 Acropternis orthonyx
TTAACATATCTTACTCTTTAAAAAGTTACCATCGTTCTGTGATGTCATCTGGCACTATCACTGTGCAGAAGTCTTAAAACTTCAGTACAAAAGTAAACAACATACTTGCAGATATCTCGATAGGTCTGAATTGCTGTTTCCATATAATGAGCAGGATATGGTCTAGGAGCCCCAGGCTGAAGAAAAGCTGATACTGCTGCCATTTCCTAAAAGAGAAAATCAGTACTGTCACTGAAGATTTTTCAACAAAATGTAAACCTCAAAATGCTGAAGGAAGTGTTTCAACAGCTACTAGTTCAAAATCATCTAATCAGATACTGGCATATAAAAGTGTATCCAACACACTGTACCTCATAAAAGGTTTAATACAATAGCCTATTTACAGCTCTGCTTGTAATTAGCCAGACAGCAGCAACAGATACACACAGAAGTGTCTGCAGTTGACAGTACCCCCAGCATTATGCAGAAGCATTGATTCAGTACTGCTTTACAAATCCAGAGGTAATTTCCTACTGTAGGAACAATCATTCTGATAAAATAACACTGCCACGTATTTTAAGATGTGGACAGTTTTCTGAGTTTGGCGTAAATTAAATTACATTACCATCTTCCAATGAAACTCTAATAAACATGCAATCTGAAATTTTACTTCTTTCTTCATAAAGTGAAGATACGATACCAAAGTTTTTCTGCAGAAAGTAAAGACTAAGACTAGTAGGTTGCAAAAAATTCATAATTAGAATTGCTACAAACCATTCCTTAGAAAATTAAAATAACTTTTCAGATTATCCAAATGCAGAGCAACTGTCTGTACTGTAAAAACACAGACTTATATGAAAGTTTTACATCAAGATGGGACAGTGTACAAGAATGCTTCCGTAGTTCTATGAAGTAGAGTTTTTAAGTTAACCAGACTAAAAGTCTACAAAGCACAGCTTCCAAAACTGTTAAAATGAGCTTCTTATTTTTTCCCCAGTATTTGCATTTACCTTGTTGAAAATTATTACATCAATTCAATTTGTTCAATCTCAGGAGGAATAATGGGTGAGTATGTGTTGACAGTGGAATTCAGTTGTGACATACTCTAACTATACCCCTCAAGACTTAAGTCCCCCCCAGAATGCATACAATACCATATTTGTAGTGACCTAGTCTTTGACCTTCTGGCAAATAACAATTTTGCCAAAGTCTGAAAGAGATACTATAAAACTGTTTTACATCTGGCTTTGAGTTATCAATTTAAAGATCCATTTTTCTGGAGGTTGCATTCTAGGTTTCTTCCTTTCCCTATTTCACATTTTAAGAATTAACTTCAATTTTTATTCACACCTTTATTTCCTTCATGTAGCAGCAGAAAATACATTTTATAACACTTCAGAATTTGCTAAAGATATGCAGCAAATTTGGGGAGACCCTCACAAATCTGGAAGTGGATGGGAGAGATTACATTTTGTTACCTTCAGAGAAGTATCAGAAATTATTAGAAAAAGTTCACAGAATGCTTATGTTATGTGAAGTACCAACCAGTGCTCCAGCTGCATAAAGCATTGCCTGATCATTTAAGAAGTCTTTCTTTGCTGTATGGTAACAGCTATATGCAAGTTCATAGTGTTGCACCAAAAAGCACAAGTCTGCCATTTTCCGGATTTGAAGCTCTGGTGCTTCTGGTGGATACCTATAAATACAAATATTTAAATTCAAAGTCATCATTTTAATCAATAGAGCAAGACATGCTCTATAAAGTCTTCCTCTCTGATCTTAGTACCTACTCACAAAGTAGGAATAAAAACTGCATTGCTTCAGTCTTACCCAAAAAACAGCTACAAGTGAAACTGTTTCCTTTTGCTATGTGTAAGTTGGTTTCACACTCTACTTTCTGATTAACAAGATTCACTGTTCCAGTAACACTTAAAGCTAGCATTCCTCTTAGCCAAGAAATACTCAAGAAATACTGAATGAAGTATATAACTATCACTGAAACTGCTCAGTAAGCCAAGCTACTAGAGCTAAGCAGAGATGCACGAGAAGAGGAAAAAAAAAACAAAAAAAAGAGACTTTGACTTGCTCACCTGGCAGCAAGCTGTTATTTCTAGCCATTTCTCTTGAAAGAAATAAATCCACTAAAACACCATGCTTTATGCTGAAACACTGCCCAAGTTCCTATCTTCTACAAGCATTGTCTAACTTTTGCTTAGTCCAATATATATGATTCATTTCAGTGATAATCAAATATATTTTCACAAACATTTGTTGATCAAACTTCATAGGAAGCAAACTATATTTACAAGTTCAATACAGAAAGCTGAAATTAGCCACATTTAATTACAAATCCAAAGATATCCAAACTAGAAATTTGAAGGTGTATGAGCATGTCAGGGACATTACCTTTGACTAGGTAATGCAAGAACTATCTAGACTTCTGTGGCTAAGACAGCTGGAGAGTGATTTTCATGACTATACATCTTCATTTACAGAGGGAAATTACAAAAAAAACATACAAAATTAGTATCTGGTATAATTTAAAACCTGGTTTTAGTGTTGCAGAGAGGTGCAAAAGGTATGAAATTCCCTTTAATTTAGCTCTTGAACACAATACAAAAGCGATACATTTCATATTGTACTGCAATAAATTGCACAGTTACATACACAAAAACACCTATACATGGGGGTTGGCTCAAATGACAAAAGAAAAAGCTTGCACAAATTTTAAAAAATCCCTCATGAGAAGCCATATCTTCTTTTTATTACTATTGCTCTAAAAACATGTGTTCATTGTAACTTAGAAAGCTTCATTGTAAATGTATCAGACAGATGACCCTGTAAGCAGTTTATTTTATTCCCTTTAGGTTCTGCTACTCCTTTATTGCACATGTTCAGGCATAGAATTTTTCATTTCTCCAACTGAAGTCTTTCCCAATATTGTTTATTTAGTTCACCCTGCAGAACACCATCAAATAAACACAGGTCTTCCCTCCTCAAAGAAAAGGGTACATTTCCAGTCTAGATCTAAAAATAAGGAGACAGATTACTCACAGCAAACCAGAAGTATTCTTCAGTTCGTTTATACTTTTCTCTGGAACCTTGCTGCCGCTAAACCATTTTTTAGTAGCAGAAAACAGTGATCGACTCAAGCCTTTCCTGGATATTAACTGCAAGAAGACACTGAATTAGAGTACTACATTGCAAAAGAGATGTAAGTTCAGCTAATATAAAAAAATCAAGCTTCATTAAGGCTTCCTAAGTTGTTACCAATAAAACAGAAATAAATAAAAACAGTAAAATAACTAATAGCACAATCCTTTAGATTTAATCACAGACATCAAGATAGAAGTTTCAATGCATATATTTATTTTATTTCAGACAGCTGAGGTTCACTATTCTTGCTGTACACTGCAGACATCACCATCTTAAAAACAGAAACATTTGATGGATCTGTTTGAAATCTAACAGAATATCTAATTTTGGGCACTAGTCCAACATAAAATCCACACTAAGTGTATATTACAAGAGAGAACCTTCTGCCCATCACCATCCACATAAAACATTACTACACTGTGAACATCAATTTCAAGTGTCAAGAGTACAAGTCATACCTGCAAACAAGGTTACACAGCCTTTTTCTTTTAGATAATTTCCACTAACAAGGAAACTTCCACAGGGAATTACCATTCCCAAGGTCTATATTTCTATCACAGGATAGATATATTTTCATATATCTATCATACCACAAGATCTAAGGCAAACTATATTTCTTCTGAAATATAATTTTAAAAATTTTAACAACTCACTCTTCTTACCTTGACTAGGAATGTATCACTGCATTCCTAGCGGTAAGGTTGTTTGCTACACATTTTTTAAATATTCTTTCATAAAATTTTTCAAGTGTAAACGTGCTCAGCATACACAAACTCCCAAAAGTCAATTCAGGGAATGAACACTCCTTACTGCACATGATACTCAGTATCAAAACCTCTCATACTTAAAACTGTAACTTGAATAGACAATTCAATCAAAATATGGAGCTCAGACAACAGACTGCTATTTCAGTCCAAGTTTTAATGCTAAATACAGTAATTTGATTACACTAAGGTAAGTCAATCCATCTCTGCAGTGGTTTAAGAGTATATAAAAGTGAAACACTTGTAAAGGAAAGAACTTCACTGTGATGAAAGTAACTTTAATGCATGTCCCTGACTAAACATGGGCATGATATTAACTATCACGCTTCCAAAAAGTCCTGGTTTGACAGAAGTATATTCAGCTGCAAAAACTGCTGAGACCAACACAATTGCATGATGATTCAGGGTGTCCACACATTTCTCTCCTGTCAAGCAGCAACTGAAGTATGCAGCTTTCTTTGCCGATAATTACTGATTAAATATACTTCTTAAATTTAGTTGTGTTTTCTGATGTTGAAAAAAAAAGTCCATTTTGTTCCCTGTGCCAGAACCCTTCAAAAGCATGGAGTATTAAGATTTTAGGGACAAGGACAGATTTCCCTGATAACAGTTCAGACACACTTCCATGAAGAAGCCACCTTGCACTGAAGCTGTTGATAGAAATTAGCTCTTTTTTTATTTTAAAGACAAACTGAGGGAAAATGGTAACTTCAGCTACTTCTCTTTATTTTACTTAGTTTTCAGACAGAACACTAAAAAATTAGATGCAGAAGGAAGTAATACTGTCAAAACAGATATTTGGATAACTGGATTTATCTCCAACCATTTTTCCTTACTACAGTACAAAGTATTTTCAAGGGTAAACTGACCTGATCATTTAATTGCCGAATTGTCTTCTCTATGTGTGGCAAAAGTCCTCGGAATGTGAATTCCTGTATGAACTGCCTAATTCGATCATGATCTGTGAGTGTTAAACAAGCACCATGAGGCGTTCCAGAATTCGACTTCTTCGAGTCTTGCAGTGATGATGCTGCCTTCATGTAATCCACGCTATCCAAGCTGCCACTGGGATGATCCAGTTGCAGGGGATGAGTCTTAAAGTTATTTGACAGGCCATCTATTGAAAGATTGAAACCAAAATCCACTGAAGTATGAAGTTACTTAAACGTTTTGGGGTTTAAAGGTCATTTTTATTAACCCACTCCAAAGCTTTCCTTCCTCAGAACTCTGTTAAGAAAAGTTATTCACCAATTATTCTGCACTACAGATCAATGCTGAGCAGACAGCAGCAGAGTGCTACTCAAGTATTGCATCACTCCTCAAATTCTTCAGGAAGTTCAGGGAATCTCAAGAACTGTAACGTATCTAAATAGGTATGGTCTTGGCTCTCAGATACAGTGAAAAAAATCTTCCACTATGCTGACTAATATCAACAACATTGAAGGTAAACTACAAAAGTATTAAAATCAAATTAAAACATTCAAGAAAAGACTTAAATGGTTCTCACACTTATTATTTCTCTTCTATATAAGAAAATCAGCTTGCCCTATCCAGCACTGAGCAAAGCTGAGCTGTGAAAGCAAATCCCTGGATTTTACTCGTGAAATGTACAGCTGGGTATGGAAAGTTCAATCAGCAGATGCTTTTACAGGCAACTGCAGGCTCTCCTACATACACAGGTCTCAGAATGCCTTTCAAGTCAGGTGTGAAAGACCTGGGCTGCAGAAGTCCAGACAATGCAGGGTACCTCACTTCTTCCCTATTTCATGATGCTTCTCATCTGAATCCTACACAAGTATCTTAAAAATTTCTTTTTAAAAAGTCATGCATCAAATTTGCACTAATTTCATTTACTATCCTCTCCCATCCACAAGCTGAGTTGCAACGCAAGTGCTTCCAAACAACTTACAAACTAAAGTCACTACTCTGACATTTACAGATTTAATATCAAAAACAAAGACCAAAAAAACCCTCCAGAAACTCAGCTTCCAAGTTATATCAGAGCACACAAACCAAAACTTTTATTATTATGAAAATTAGCCCTTTAATCCTATCTTACTTTTTATTAGTTGCCAGAGTGTGCCAATAATATGATTAATCTAACAAAATATGAACCAAATACATCATCAGCAATCTCATTAAGGATACATCTACCAACTGCCACCTATCTAGTAGGTCAGCATCACAGCACTTTATTTTGTGGA
The DNA here is from genome assembly GCA_035583155.1 of Acropternis orthonyx. Lineage (NCBI taxonomy): Eukaryota > Metazoa > Chordata > Aves > Passeriformes > Rhinocryptidae > Acropternis > Acropternis orthonyx. The sequence goes on from JAWWEU010000081.1 coordinate 109,093,847, forward strand.
CACTTGGAGCATTTAGAAAACTTTTACTTTGAATTCCCTAACAAGTCACCTAAGTGATTACAGTCCAAGACATGACACAGCTGCGTAAATACTGTAGCATCAATGTTTTGATAAAGTTACAAAAATACCTTTAATTTCACTGTCTAAGCCATCTGATATCAAGTGATCAGTATTCTTGTTTGAAACAGCAGCATAATCTTCATAACAGTCCTGCCAGAAAAGAGGAAGAAAGTCAGAATTTTAAGACCACCAGACCACATAAAGTCAGTAAACAGTACCTGTCAGCTTCAATAACAGTTAACTGAATTATTATAAAAGCATGTGTGTTCATATATATTAACTTCTCTAAGTAGTTTCTGAGGCTTTAAGAAACTTTCCTATTGTAAAGATGAAAGTTATATTCACCAAATGAAGCAAGTACTTTCTGACTTGCTCAATTAGCTTTCCTGTCAACTAAAGCAGGCAATTCCAGCTCTTACACAGCAATTCCTACAGCAACAAAAATATATTCCCTAAAGTAGTTCCTGAACAGGCACAAAAAAAAAGAAAAACACAAATGTTAAAAATCTGTATTTCACAGTTGATATGGGACAGAAAAAAAGAAAAATATCTGATTAATTTATGTTGGAACATGATTTACTGGTCCTCTTAGCTTATAGAACATGAAATGCTTTGACTTTTCAGTGCCACGTAGATTTGGTGAAGAATTATGCTACCACAAACCAACCTTTTAATCAGATGCAATTATAATTGCAGGTCAATCAAATGCAAACTCAGGAAGGAATATTTTTGGTTCTAAAGCCAAAAATACAGACATTTATGGCAAACTGAACTCAAGAACACACTATCACTTGCAATCTCAGTAGATGTTAGACCAGATTGGACCACAGGAAGTTATCAGAAAAACCACACATACTCCCACAAAGGAACACTATTTAGTGAAGCACAGAAGATCCAGAAGATTAAAACCAAATTTTAAGCGTGAAGAAGATGAATAAAAATGAAGGTACAAAGTTCTATGAACAGGACCAGCCTGAGGTTACTTCCTCTTGTCAGTGCAAAAAGCACAAGTCTATTATTTCAGAGCTCTTGTCAGTCTATTTCAGTCTAGTATTTCAGTGCTCCTCACTGTCAGCTGAAGCAGCACAGAGTACAAGAGCACTCATCTTATGCCCTCACAGAGTCATAGCTATGTCAGAAGTCCATTCTGTAGAAACACATACATAACACTATGGACTTTCACATGCACCTTACAAACTGTTCTTAGGATACTATAATACCTGGTTCTGGATAGTGTTTTTCTGAAGGTACTGACTCCAAGGATCTGGTATCTGTTCATCTGTTCCTCTACTAGACACCCGAGAATTTATTTTCAGCAAATAGCAACCCTGAGTTCCATATCTCTGCTTCATCTCTTCATAAATGGAGTCAGCTCTGAAAAAGTAAAACATTTACTCTGTCTTGGTATCAAACTAACTTCATTTAAAGTGTGTACTGCAATAAGATATTTTAGACTATTATCCGTAGTGATTAAAAGGAAAAATCTTCTATTTTTAAAGCAGTCCTTTTTGCAAGAGTAAAAATGAGAATCTTTGAGAATCAGTTCAGCAAGCTAGCAAAGAAATCATCCATCTCAAAATCTGGGTCTGATTCTTTTCATGTAAACATAAGAAGTAGATCTAAAACTAATACTTAAGGAAATCTGCCTTGACAATAGCATACTGCTGTATGTCTAATCCTAACAGAATTTTTCAATGCAAACATTTCAGTCAAAGAGCTCATCTGTTAGTTTACTGAAGGCAGAAGACCTACCTTTGTTCTTCTCCCGTGCTTACATCATGCAGTAACACGTAGTATTTGAGCGTGTTTGGTATAAACCACTTGGGATATGAGTATTCATTACTGTGCTGAATCCGATGTTGTTCTTGAGACAACTTCAAAAACTGCTCCATAGGCTCTGGTTCACTAGAAGAAACTACGAGCATGCCTAAATTCATCGTTAAGGACATATACCAAGAGAACACAGGGACAACCACTGATCATGTAACAAAACCGGGAGGGTATAAAATAGAACAGCTGAGTACAGTACTTAAGCCTGTAAAACACTATCACAGAAGTATGTGCAACTAGAATTAGGCCTCAGTCTCAATAAAAAAAACCATTTAAACAACCAGTTAACTAACAGTTGTAACATGAGATGCAACAGGACTTGGCTCTAATTCTGACACTGAATCCAAGTTTAAGCCAATACATGAACAGCTCAATTAAGCTTTTAGACAAACATTCACATAGGAAACATGTAACTGAAATTTATTCCCAATGTTCTTTAGCTTTCACCTTCCACAGAGAGCTGGGACTTGAGGTTATCACCTTAGCAACAGCAATGACCACTATTCATAAACACAGCAACATCTGAGTAAAAAGCAGAACTGTTCAGATTTTTACCTCAGTGCAACTATACAATCATTAATAAGGAACACCCTGCTCTGTTGCATCCATACTAAATCAAAAAGACCTTAATTCAGAGAAGCCAGAAAGCAAAGTTGTATTGTAAATGTTACTAGAATTCAGAAGTCAGAGGCCAGAATAAATATTTTGTCGAGTTATTTCTACTCAAATAGTCTTCTCTAATGGCTATACCTTTCCACCATACTAAAATGATAATGTACAGTAAAGATTTAGGAACAGAGTAAGTGTCATGAAACTGCAGCATTGTAATTAATGTAAGGCCGAAAACCAGCTACATCGTGAAACAGTGAGCATTTTTACTTTCCCTGTAGACAAGCAAATCAGGCCTAAGTTTTGGTCAAAAAGTGAAAGCATTCAGGCATCTTCCTAGACTTCTTTTCTAAAATACCTCAAAGTTCACTAATTTTCCAAGGCATCCTCCCCAATCTCCCCCTCTCCACCTGCTTAAAAAAAAAACCTATAAAAAGCAGCAGGTGTATCCCAAACATACAAGTCTCTTTTGTAAATAAGGGACAGTCAACAGACACCTAAACAGCAACAGCTGAAAATATTCTGGAATGATGAAGTTTAGTTTACAGGTTACTGGGCTTTGAGTTCACTTTGACACAAAAATGTTTGTGGAGAAGGGGCGGGGCAGGGGGGAGAGGGGGAACCAACAAGAACAGCATAAAAAACCTTCAGAGCAAACAATAGCCACAAGGAAAACCTTGACACCTTTATGAAACTAGTCTGTGTAGTCAGATATACTGAAAAAATACACAGATTTCAAATCATGATTGCAAAAGAGTTAGTGCAAAATTTCAGTGTCTCCTACATTATATTTCCTAACAGCCTTCACTGGAGCAGTCCATAACACTCAAAGGATACAAGCAACATAGTGGTTTAAGAATTCGTGATCTGATGCAGGCATGGACTGAAGAAAGCACTCTCTGTAAGACTCAAACCAAGGAGTAGTAGCTGGAATACACAACAAAATAGGACAAATTAGACTATTCAGTGAAACTTCTAGTTATTCACTTATGAAAAGGAAATATGAAAGACTACACCTAAAAGTGAAGCTTGCAAACCTGACAAGGTTTGCATGGTAGTGGAAAGAAACGGGAACAGTCTAAGGAGAAAGCATCTGAAGTACACACAAGTAGGAGAAACAGTAACACTTTAAATCAAATCCTGTGAAACTGAATAGCATAGTAAGCACCAAAATTACTCAACATTGTAGGCTCACATGTATTCAGTCTTAAACCAACTACTCTTTACCAGCCCTGTAAACACACATACACTCAGGAAAGCAAGAAAACAAATTGTTCTAACAGTCATTGAATTGCTGGGCTAGAGATGCACAAATTGACCGAATTTTTGAGTATGCAGAGGAGCTAAAGATTACCAAAACTCTATCCTGCCTGTTTGTCTAAAGCCTTTTTCAAATGTTTCAACTTGGCTTGACAGCAGTCCCCTTCCTATGCTTTGCTAAAACAAACAGTTCAGCTGTCAGCTGGCAAAGCAAAGATCCAAGAAGATAAAATCTCAGATCTGAGCTGTGCCATTAATGCCTTATAATTTTAACCTGCCATGTTCAAACACCCTTTTACAATAGGTATTTCATTTTCCTAAGAGTAACAAATCAAGGGAAACCAAGGATATCTGGGAGATGCAAAAAAGTATATACATCTTGTCCATTTCTTCCAACTCCAACTATCAGTCGAGCAAGGAATTACTATTTCTTCTTTCAAGCCTGTTTTAGGCCATCTTAATCCTCCAGCTCCTTCCTTTAGGTAGCAAACAGGCTCAAGAACAAAATCTATCCACCTCCAACAACCTGATTTCATTCTGAAGTAACTGGAGTCCAGTGTCAACTCACCTAGAGTGACAGCAACTAGCAAACTAGAAAACAGTAACTAGTATGGGGGCAGGGTGGGGGGGAAGCATTAGTAAGAAACCCTAAAGGTAATTTTCTGTATATGGCCCCCAAAAAAATCACATTGCTTGATTTAACTCCCATAAGAATTTCTAATGTTTTGTAAACCTCTCATGCACCCCCTATGGAAAAACAGAAAACAAACAAGTACCCTGACTTCTTAAACTGACTTTAGGGAGCAGGTTCATTTTTATGTTGGAACTACCTTCTAGTGCATTAAGCTAATGCATTTTGTTTAATCCTACATTGTCAAGCCATCTTAGATCAGCTTAATGGACACAGAAGTCAGATCTAGTCAACACTTCATAACTGAACGCAGTCCAGCAGTCAGCACAGCTCACATAAAAAAGGTCAATATGAGACAAACTTCTAGCTTTTGATGACAGCCTTTCTAGCAATTGCTCTCTGAGCAGGCATCTAGGGTATAAAAAGCTCTTGGCTTTACCTAGTCCCACATGTAAATATGCCAACTACTTAAATTAAGGTAAACACAGTCTGTTATTAAAAACAAACCATGAGAAAGTGATTCATATACGTATTTTTCACAAGTATAACAAGCCTTGCAGTAACTCAGGTTCAAAGCACACAACGTTAAACAACTTAAGGCAGAATTTTCAATCACAGTGTAGTTTCAAGTTTTCTAACTTGTTTTCAGAGTTTTGCTTCTGTTTTACCAATGAATCACAGCTTTGTTAAAAATCTGACAAAGTTAAAAACAGGGAAGTATTACTTTGTTTTGTGGAGTGGTTCCCCCCTGCCCACCTTTCTTATTAGGCCTATTAAGAGCCTTGGAAGTGGCCTCACAGGCAACTGGCTTCCCCCTATACAACTACAACATACATTAACAGGATTCACTCAAGCATTTACAGGGCTGTAATCTCTTATAGTAGATACTTAAAATAATAAACACACACCATATTGAAAACAAAGTCAGTATTTGAAAAAAGTTTCATAACACAATACAGCAGTGCATACCAACACTGTGTCATTTAGGTACCCAAACACCCAAACCTGTATGTTCTGCATTTTTCCAGTAAGATGTTTCCAGTATGCTACACAAGCAGAACTAAGTCTATGCAAACATGCTAATGTGTTCAGAAATCGTTAGGGGGGGGGGGGGAAAGAAGGTGGTAAGTAATGCCTGCACATAACAGCTAAAAAATGAGAAGTTTATTTCATGATGTTTTGTACTCTTTAGGCATTTAGCAGCATCTGAACAGACACTATTGAAAGGATAGGTATTACTAACTGAAGGCATAAATTTTGTTAAAATCTAAAACTGAAAAACATACAAATCTGGCTCTTATAGACCACAACAGACTTGTTTTAAGTTGAGAAGCCAATAACCAATATGGTTTTGTAGCAGTAAGTCTTATAAACTAGGTGAAAATTTATTAGAAAGCTTTTTCTATTTTCAGAATCATACTCCAGAAAGGATGTCAACATAGCAGAGGCATATGTGCTCTAAGCACAGTCAGCAGTTGATTTCCAATTCAAGAAGTGTTACTTTCCCCTGAGAAAGAAGTTCTGTAGAGAAGCAGAAAGTACATTTGAAATAAAACACAGTAACAGTATACAAGTTCCATAGGATCAAACAATCCAGTACTTTTACAGCATTAGATAATTTCCCATCACCATTCTTACTGATTGCATGGAAAGACCAAATGATTTTGATTAACAAGAGTAGAAATGTGATTAAAAGAAAATTAAAACAACCATCACCAGTAATTTTTCACTTAGGGGGAAAAAAATGGAGGAACACACATCTACGCCAAGAAAAGTGCTAAACAGTTATAGCAGATGGTAAGGAAAGGTGGATGGGGCACATGAAAAAAGGAGTAAAGGGCAATTTGGCAAATTGGCACCAACCACAAAAAATACCTGAATAAAACGTGGATGTGTTCAGTTCCATCAGTGTCTCTTTCCAATTACTGTACCAAGGAACACTAGCTTTAACTGAGCGATCTGATAGAAAAAACATGATATTATTACACTAAAAAGGGTCAGGTGCAAATACACTATTGGCTTTTACACTCTGGTAGCATGAAGTAGAAAAATCTACATCATGCAGGCTGATCAGGGGCATTGAAGACATGATTTCAGCTAACCTTAATCTTGAATATTTCAGGTTCCTCAACCTTTGACAGTGTACTTTAATGGAAATCAATATTAATTTCTAGTTCAGCTTTAATTCTAGGCTTTAACAAAAAGGAAAACTCTATAAAGTAGCAAAGATTTAAGTTATATCTAGATATTACTTTTATTTTTCTAGTTGGAAGATACTCTAAGGCATTAACTTCTAAGATTTCTCAGCCTGTAGTACTAGTTAAAAGCAAGTGAACATATTAAGTGCTGAAAGTAGTTGCCCCAACATTCTCCCTCATCTCCATCATGTTCCTGCATTGCTTCATGCCAGCATTAACATCATGCAACCCTGAAAAAACATAGCCAGGGAACTGCTCCAGCTGAAAAAATTTTTTTCTTCTCACATAATTTTAGTCTTTAGTGGGATCATTTTTACTCACTTTCTACATGCACCAGTACATGGGAGAAGCAGGGGTGGCTGAACATATGCAACCTTTCATCAGTACACCAAGTCTCTCAGTACAAGATTATGGAACTATGAGACTATTAAACAACAATTCTAACACAGGATTATAAACAATTAAATCAATACACCACAGCAGTTCCAAAACTTTTCTGAAAAAACAGCAGGATCATGATGCCAGTGCCAGAAACACTACTACTACTTCAGCTTCTTAAACATTTGTGTCTTTCGACAAAACAGACTGTACTTGATCATCATTTTAAAGATTACAGAAATATGCTTTCATATTGTTATGCTAAAAAACTAATATACACACAGCACCTCTAAAACCACAAAAAAAAAAAAAAGAACAAAATAAAGAATTGATTAGACTATTTCACATTTCATGCCAAATGACTATATCTTTTTTTGAGGAATGACTGATTCAATTGGTTTCAATAAAATGCTCTAAGAAAGGTGAAAAAAAGAGTGTCTTAGTAAATACTTAATAGTTTTCTAAGCAGAAACAGAACTCTACTTGACAAGCAAGGTACCTCCTCACATCCTCCTGCAATGTAATGGGACACAAGTTTCTTCATCAAGAACGCTGCTAATGTTTTATACTAAACCCCTGAAATGGAATACTACAACATTGTTACATGATTTTGTCCTTCTGTATGATCTTAAACAGCTTATACATTTCTCCTCCTGTCAAATAAGCATATAGTCAGACTGAATGGAAATGCGAACCTAAACACTGAGAGACAGAAGATAGTTAGATATGACAATTTGTACATCTGAGGTTCCAGCAGCAAACATGAAAAAAAAAAAAAGGAGAGTCATTTGCTTCTAGAACTACAATTACAAAGCATGGCTTGATATAACCACTATTTTCTTCCCTCCTTCCAATAATTCACTTCTGAATTGAGATCATTAGAAATCTTATGGAAAAGTCTCTTCACTGAAACCATTCTGCTTTCTTAGGGTCTTGCAATCTCTAGAACTGACGTAAACATTGCGTCAAAAAAAACTTCACCAAAAAATGGCAATTCACCACTTTGACAGATAAACAAGGGCACAAAAACTGAAAAAAGAGAACAGTTTTCAATAGCTTTCAAAAACTAGTTTCCAGGCTCAACTCTTTTCCTTTTTTACAAGTATTTCACATCAAGCCTTCTAAATTAGATACCAAAGATGTAAGAATTATGCCATTTCCATCATCAGCATAAGGGGAAAAAATATCAATCTACTACAGAAACATCAGTAACTAATCCTCATGAAGTTGTACCAGTCTCTTGCTACAGCACAGCCAAATTCTTCACTGCAGGTTGAACTCTCAATACAATAAATTATTGCATGTTTAAATAGGGCAATGCATACATGCTTTGAACTAAGTCTGTACTCAGAGGTTTTAACGGATTAGGGTCTTAATTGGGAGGAGTTTAATCTTCTCTGTTTCCAAGATCAGGTCTCATTTAGTATTATTCACAATACCTCACCATTTGGAGATCTGGGGGAAAAAAAACTTCAGAATATTCTAGCCATTTTGACAGTGAAATATGAAGCACTGTGTTTCGGGGGGTGGGCAGGAAACAAGGAATCACACACCTTTCCTCAAAATCTTTTTAGGACAAGTTTATGAACTCCATGCAGTAAGTAAAAACAAAGAAGTCAGGAGGACTAACTTCAACATAAAGATGGACACTAGTACCAACATTATAAGTAAATGCTGGTATTTATTCAACCAAGTGTAACAAGTCAATATACCAGTTTTGTAACAAGAAAACAACACAAACAAAGCACAAGTAATTTCTACATGAAAGTAAATGATTTAACACAAGTTCAGAAGAATTACAACATTAGGAAACATTGAAGTTATTAACTAAGTTCAACCACTCTTTTAGCCTCATATAAACCCAAACCTATTTGATAAATCTAAAGTTTCACTAAAAACAATGACTCAAAACTGATCAACTCTGAGTAATATTAATGCATGCTATGAAGCTGAAATCAAGGTTAGAAACTTTACAGCAAATTTCAGTTTAAGTTATGAAAAACACAATGTCATTACATACCACTAATGTTGAGATCATAATCTCCAGCTGTGATCACATTAGCTACTAGTCCTTCTGCAGGCTGACTGACAGACACAACATCATTCAAAAGTTTCCGAATGGCACCAGGCTGAGGTGGGTGAGTAACAATGTTGTTGACAGCAATCTTCAAATTTTTAATTATGTGAAGCTGATTATTAGGATCTCTCATGTGAACTAAAAAAGAAAAATAAAAAGCTTTGTTGAGGATCAAAACGTAACAGTTAAAATAGCTGTCACAAATTAGTCTATTTACTACAAATTTTTTCAAGATTACTTCACTAAACTTGTCCATCATCAGTTTTAGATCACAGTCCATAATACCTGATTAGCAAAAATGGACTGTGGTGAAGACGGTAACAGAAAATTACTTCATATTCAACATTAGGCTCATCTAGGCAGACTGATTAAAACATAGCATAGGATTTTAGTAATGAAGTACTCAAAGTGCATGCCCTACACTGCTGCACCCCCTTCTGTGTGGGACATACTCAACTTTCACTGAAAGGCTATAGGAGCCACATACGGATTTCATAACGTTTCATGTTTCAAGGTATCACCAGTTTTCAAGAAAAACCCAGTACATACTAAATAGCCTTTAAGAAAACTGACAGGGTTAGCATAGTATTCATTCATCCAAAATGAACATATCTTTAGAAGACAGGCTGAGAGAGTTAGGTTGTTCAACTTGGAGAAGACAAGACTATAGGGAGACCTTACAGCAGCCTTCCAGTACCTAAAGGGGGCCTGCAAGAGACCTTGAGCGGTACAACAGCATGTAGCAACAAGCAAGACAAGCAGGAATGGCTTAAAACTGCAAGAGGGTAGGTGTAGATTAGATATTGGGAAGAAATTCTTTACTGTGAGGGTGGTGAGGCACTGGAACAGGTTGTCCAAAAAAGCTGTGAATGCCACATCCCCAGAAGTGTTCAAGGCCTGGCTGGGTGGGGCTTTGAGCAACCTGGTCTAGTGGAAAGTGTCCCTGCCTGTGGCAGAGGGGTTGGCCCATTGCAGGGGGAGTTGGAACTGGATGTTCTTTAAGGCTCCTTTAAACTCAAACCACTCTATGATTTTGAATACTAGTTTCCTTTGCAGAATCTTTGTGAAACTTGCTCCCTCAAGCCATTTGTTTTTAAAAAAGTATTCATGACATTTTCAACACTCATTACAATTCTGGGCCTGCTCTTGTTTTTCATGTAGTTTTCCCCTATTTCAAACCACAACCACCACCAAGCAAGTCAGGCTGCAACTGCGGGCAGGACATATTGACTACGGCTGCCTAAGCCAACTGGTGCTACCACGTGCCCCACAGTACAGCCCCTACTCTTCTGCACTTTATTTTCACAAATCCCCATATAGCATACAAAATGCAGCACATATAAAACAACATTCTCATACTTCTCATCTTTCAACTGCTCACACAATTCACACCATGGAAGTCTGAAACTGAGTCTTCAATGCCCTCCAGCCTGGAGAGCACTCCACTTTCACAAGCCTTTTCATAAGTAACAAATATCAGCACAAGCCAAATCACACTACATGTGTTTACAATCCACCTTAAGTGTTGAAGCAGATTTCTAATGTAGTTTAAGTCTTGACTGGCATAGTCCTACCCTCCTCAGTCACATATTCACTCCCAACCTTTACCCAGCAATGAAGCTCATGGGAAAACACATTTAAAATAGTAAATTAGTAAAGCAGTTTAGAAAATTGGTCCTGCCCAAAACAACCTAAAATTCTGTGGGTTTTTTTCAGCTCTAAGTTTCAGATTGAACTGGTACATCATAAGGCTATATATCAACACAGAGGAGGGCAACTGTAGTGACTAAATTTAATTCATCCAGTTTGGCATTCCTAACAGAAAGCTGAAGCAGCTGTTTTGTTTCTTTTCATCCTACCACATAGGTAAATTATCAATCCTACTACTACACAATTACTGAAAATATCAAAAGTAAAGGACATGGGAGGGACAAAAAACTGTGAAACTAGTTTGCCTTCACCAGTGCAGCTGTTAGACTACAACTCATCTTTGGTGTCTGCTCTAAAATACAACAGCCATAATAATGAAGAGCAAATATATTTCCATACAGAACACAGATGATGCTTCTGGCATACGTGCAATGCTAAGGACTGAAATTAAGGACATACTCAGAACCCCACAAAGCACTTGTTTTAATCCCCAATAAAAATAATGTCAAGTGTTATACATTTCTTTGAAATGTTTATAGGAGCATGTCAGAAAGTACTTTGACAAAAATTAAAGTAGTCAAGTAAAATATGAGAACACTATCTTTCTCTCAGAAGTTGAAAATCATCAGATGCTGATACTCATGAACAAGGAATTCCTAACATAAAACTAAGCTCAAATAAACACAGCATTCCCATTATACCTTCCTACATCCTGCACATATTAAAGGCTTAGAATCAGATAAAATTGTCAGAAGCTTTCCCTTTTTTTTTCCTTTGGTTTTTAAGGTAAAACACTCTGGCTTAAGAGTAACCAACGCTATCTTAAAGTAATACTTGCTAGCTGAAGTGTACACTGTAATTCTCTCTCCCACCAGTAGTTATATAGTACTAGTTCAGTATTAGTTCATATAATACTTTTAAAGATCATTAAAAAAAAAAGGATGCTATTTTAAAGAAAACCTACCTATCCAATACATACATTTGTTAAATTAGACATCAATCATTACTAACAAATGCAATGGTTAGGAAAGACTGCCACTTTGAGAATAAATATGAAGGTATAAAATCCTCAATATACTTTTATTTCCTTTGAGGAGGTTTCACTTTCCTCTAAAGTCAAGACTTAACAGGACAGTAAAGCTGTTCTCTCACTTTTTTAGCCATTTCTCCTTCAAAAAGTGACTCACGGAAGTCAGGAAGCTAAAAATTACAGGACAGAGCATTCTGAATCTGTGCTCAGGATTTCCTACCATCACAATTTGCTATATTGCAAGGGTGTTTTTGGCTACACCAAGATTAGCAAGTTGCACATAGGCCAAAGTTGATGATGAGCAAATTAAACAATTAATGCAGAGGGGATCCCCCTATACCTACACTACAAATCTTTGTGGGGTTCTACTTGAAATTGTATACAATCTGGCCTCCTTGGACTGAGCAACTTCAGGTAGTGTGTGGTTTTACACTATCTGAAGAATCAAGTAGCGTTCTGAGCCATCTCCGTTAACACGTGTAGGCCAACTGACTGGTGCACAGCAGAGCTTAGACAGTCCCTGTGTAACAAAACTGTTTTGAACATAAGTCAGGAGATTCATTTCATAACTGCACTGCTTCTCTAAGCAAGAATGCTGATGAACACATGGCCTTCAGCAGGTTCATAAACTATATTAATCCTAAATTTCAGGCAAAAATATGCATTGTAACAGGACTCTACAAATGCATTATCAAACCCGTGACTGAGATTTCAAACTATAGAAGAGGTCAGGAAGCAATGCATGTTCTTTAAAGTTTTGCACAAATACAAGGGACGGCTTAATTCCAAGAGAGATGAAATGCTAATCAATCCAATTCTATGTTACAAATTCAATTAAATAGCCACTAAGTAAGAACAGGAGTATTAATTTTAAAAGGACAGTATTTCACACTCCCTTAAGAAATAAGAGAAATGCTCAGAAATGAAGATGCCAAAATAGAATCACAGAATTTTAAGGGCTGGAAGGGACCTCCTGAGATCATCCAGTCCAACCTCCCTGCCAAGACAGGGTCACCTAGAACAGATGACACAGGAATGTGTCCAGGTAGGTTTTGAATGTCTCCAGAGAGAGACTCCACGACCTCCATTGGCAGCTGTTCCAGTGCTCTGCCATCCTCAACGGAAAGTTTTTTTCCCATGTTTTGGTGGAGCTTCTTGTGTGTTAGTTCATGGCCATCACTCCTCACAGAACAGTTATTATAATAATATCATAAATAATGAAATTATTATGATAATAACAATCATAAGCAGTGAAACACACAGTTGTGGAGGCATGTCATGTACACACATTCTGCTGTATCATGAGCAGATCACTAATCATGCCTCTCTTCATCTTAATTCCAAATGAAAAGCATGGAAAAATCTTCCTGCTAAGTTTGGTCAAACCTCTTCAGGCAGAGCAATTTAAAAACTTATCCTATGTTTTCAGGTCTTGTGCACTTGGTATCATTAACAGTGTCACTATGCAACAGTGTTTGTGCAAATTCCAGTAAGCATGTTCCTGTCAGAGTTCCACAAATTCTGAAGATAGAGAAATTGCTTACCATTGCACAAACTCATAGAAATTTTATTGCACCAAATTACTCTTCTGCCTGAAGAAAACACCTACTACTGCTTTCCTTACCTTCACATATGCTGACTTCCACCACCACAAGAAGTTACAGATTGCATGCAGTAACATTTTAGCCTTGAAGGCAGAAGAGGAAGTCACAAAGAAGAACTAGAGTCAGGCCTGTGGCCTGTTCAATCAGAATACAGAGTAGTGCAGAAAAAAGACCCACTGTCCCAAGCTTTACTCGGATAAAGCATTGGACGACTGAGGTTTGCAAGTTTCTTGTCACAACAGCTGCAACAAAAATAGTTGCAACTAAGCAACACATGCATTAAGTATTCTTCAAAGTGAATGCTTCATTTTGAATAGTTTGCCTGGTTTTGTTTGCTAGATTGCATTTTGTGAGCCTTTCACCAAAGAACCTAAAGAGATAATTAGCTTCAGAACTCTAAGGATGTGAGTGTCTGCATTTATTACTTTTAGCTCTGCTGAATCCTCACATAGCTCATGAGTGTTGCTAAACAAAATGAAAAACATAAACAAGTTTTAACGGGTTAAGACTGGCCACAAAATTAAAGCAGATTTTTAACACACAGTAGTTCTTAAATTGATGCTGGATTTTTAAAGAGAAATGTAAAAAATTTAACTCGAGTGACAGTACAAGTTTCACTTCCTTGCACTGTTTCCTCAGCACATGACAGGTAGAGGCTGAAGTCTGAGGAGTGTCTGTCAAAAACCAAATCTGACAAATGTCACTGCAGTGCTATTCTGACTAGCAGTTCTATTCAAATTGCTGTCCTTCATACTATTTCGATGAGTAAAGGCTTGAAGCACATAGGTTACATTAAAAAAAACAAAAAAACCACAATTACAGATAATAAGTTGAAGCATTACAGCACACTACAGCAGGCTACTGTTTCTCTCCAGTGGTCAATTTCCAATTTTGCTCCTACTTCACGTGACATTTCACCGATGCCACCTAACCAGCTCGACTACCACCTCCTCTCTGCATAGGTCTTACTCACAGAAACGTCAACAGGAAAAGCAGACAGGATAAATCTACAGGTGAGATAAAGTCTGAAATGACAATTACCGTTTCTGAAAGACTGACGCCCCTTTCAACGACTGGGTGCCACAAGTGTGAAACTCAGCAAGAGTATGGTTCAAGTACTAGTCAGGTAACAGTTAAGTAGCTTTAATGAAAAACAAAAATCCGTCTGGAAGAGCTGGATTTACAGACACCTTCCTCTTGTGCCGTGCGGTGTCTCCAGGAGAAGCCCAACTTCGCAGGGTCCGCAGACCGAAGAAAATTAAGCGGACTTAGCAGCTGTCACCTGCGGCAACCCCGAGCAAACCCCGCAAAGCCGGTCCCAGCTCCAGGTGACAGCCGGCCAGGGGTGTCTTTACCCGGGGCAGGGCTCTCTGCCCCCCGGGCAGGGGTCTCTCCCCCCACACGGGGCTCTCTCCCCCCAGCCCGGCCCCCGCTGTCGGGAGGGAGGGAGCGGCGCCGCCTCCCCCGCCCCGTGTAAACAACTCTCTCCGCTGCGGACACCGACCTTCCGAGGTGAGGCGGCAGAAGGGCCTCACCAGCTCGGCGAAACTGAGGCTGTTCCTGCGGGTGAGCCGCTCCGCCTCCTCGCTGCACAGCGCGGCCACCAAGGGCACGAACGAGTCCTGGATGAACTCCTGCACCGACTGCACGCACTGGGCCATCTCCGCCGCCGCCCGGGGCCGCCCGAGACGGCCCCGCCACCTCCCCGCTTAGTTCTCCGCCTGCGCTGCCCTCGGCGCCCCGGCCCGCTCAGCTCCCGCCGAGCGCCGCCATGTTGCGCCTCGGCCGAGCCCCTCGGGCAGCGCCCGCTCCCGGCGGGCCCCGCGCGCGCTCACGTGACCGGCCGGGAGGGGCGGGGCCGGGGGGGGGGGGGTGACGGTGGCCGAGCGGTGGGAGGGGAGCGCGTGGGGTGTGTGTGGAGGTAAAAACGAGCCTCAAAACAGCTTTCCCCAAAAAAGCGCGAAAATAAATTCGAAATAAAGGAAAAACAGCAATAAGAACAACCACACACACACACACATATAAAGCCGCACATACACAACGCCTGGATGGTTAGCCATAAACTAAAACGCAAGGAGTTCCACCTGAGTGTGAGGAAGGACTTTCCACTGAGGTGTCAGAGCGCTGGAACAGCGGCCCAGGGAGGTCATGGAGTCTCCCTCTCTGCAGACATTCCAAGCCCACCCGGACACATTCCTGTGTCACCTGCTCCAGGTGTACTGTAGGAGGTCTGGGTTTTAACACCTTGCCACGGACAGGGCTTGTAAACATCACAAAAAAGCCCTTTGTGTCTGGAAATCAAGGCCTAACAAGACTTTATTCAGGCAGTTTCTGAGTATTTGACAGGTGTGCCAAGAAGCAGGAAAGTTTTGGGAAGTGCTGAAGCAAGCCAGGTAAGCACAGGACAGTGCTCATGCTGAGGGAGGGCTTAAGGCAAAAGAAAGATGAGGGCCTTTTTCTAGTTGATATCATGGGATTAATAGATCCTACTTGAAAGCCAAATAAAACTCGGGAAAAACATAATCTAATTGTCTTCCCTCACAAAGTCAGTAATTTGGAAACGAGTGTTAATTTATTCATTTGCATCAAGGATCAGCAACTTCCTCTGTGAATGAAAATTTAACTCTTAATACAGGCAGTAAGGAAAAAAAACTGATAAGCCATACAAGTTGCTGTTTTTCAGGATTGGGTCCTGGGAATGTTATCTAAAAGCAACTAAATATTGCAGGGAAAAATATTTTGGCTTTGACAGATTATTAAAACAACGTGAAGGCTAACATTCCTCAACTATTTATGGCTTATCCACATTGGGAAATTCCCGAGAGCTACTCCAAAATAATGTTTTCACAGATACTTTAAAGTAGGACCTCCGCATGGGCTCTTTGGAAGCGTGGTGCTTCTCCCCCATTCCTCTGAATCCATTATTTCAGAACAGTACACGAGTTACATCCAGTAGAATGAAGTGGATCAGAAGTCCCAATCCTGTTCACACATGACTTGAGTTTAAAAATTATTTTAAAATTCTGACCATCATCATGTCCTTCTGGCAGAGATCCAATTTTTAATTCAAATTTCTGGCAGAGATTCAAATTTCGTGTGGCTATTATCAATCTTGAATAGCCATTACAGAATGACAAATCATTCTTTTTTATTGTAATTGCATTGGGGGCTTTTTGTTAGAGCAGCTTCGCATTCTAAGCCTACATTGGTGTGCTCAAAATTTATTCTCTGTATATAAAAATATGTTGTACACATTTTCTTTTTACTCAGTATTAGCAATTTTGGGCTTAGAATTCTTTCTCTCATGATGATCTCTCCCAGTGTAACACTGTCCAAAGGACTGGTTCTGTCATGCTACTTTCATGCAGCTCTGCTGTCTCATGGGCTGCTCTCCTAAGACAAGGCCATGGAATCACAGAATCCTTTAGGCTGAAAAGACCTCTGAGATCATAGAGTCTAATCTTTGAGACAACACCAGCACTAAGTGCCATGTCCAGTCATTTCTTGAACACCTCCAGAGATTGTGGACAGAACTTTTGATGCAGCCTCAGACTTGCCTGCTGTACTAAGGAGGGATGAACAACTGCATTTTCAATGCACACAAGAGCTCAGGTTGTTGTATCCCAGATCTGTTACTAAAAGAATGGGGTAGTCAATTAGGATTCAAATACTATCATCTTCATTTACAAGGCAGAAGACACATGAGATGAAATACAATATACCATTGCTAATGACCTGTAGTGTCCCAAGTCTGCAATGTGGGCACAAAATTTTGCTTCTGTATTCTGACAGTGTACAAATAGATAGGACAGACACAGTGGACAGAAGTACAAAGGAATAATAAAATGCCATGAATCCATGCTTTAACCTTACAAATTATTTAACTGAAAATGCTGGGTATTACAGAGAAAGTGATGGATCAAAGGAAACAGCAGGTGAACAGAAGTGAGAATGTGTAGGATGAGATGGTGCAGTGGAGGCCTAGTACCAGGGAACAGAAAAACAGAACAAATAGTAAGAAAGCGTAATGAATAGATTAGAACATAAACATCACTGAAACAGAAAAAGAAGTCCACTATTTCAATCAAAAAAAACTGGAACATTACTGTAAAATTCAGAGTTGAAATTGCTTAGTCCTCTACCCTTTGCTGCTTCCTTGCTGCTGCCAGTAGTGTGTTTTTACTCCCTTGGGCTGGAAGCTTCCTGAACTTACAAGTTTTGTGATTGGTCTTTTATGTAGATCACCAAGCTAGATCTTTCTGCTGAACACAGCTACTGCTGAGGAAGTTTATTTGAAACTAGGTTTTTTCATCTGTTAATAAAATAATATTATTCGTATTACTGTGTAGGTTTAAAACAGAGGAAAAAGAATATAGAATTGCAAGTGCTGCAAGCTGAAGTTAAATCCAATGCTTTCATTTGCAGTTATTTGAATATGGAATGTTTTTGCTTCCCTGTGACAGTCACAGGTTAAACTACATCCTTGAAAGTTTACATCATGAACTCCCAGCTCCTTGCAAACTTCAAATGCACATTTGAGTTTATGCTCAGTTCAAATTTTTGTAGAGTTACGGAAGTGATGTTTTTCACAGCAATTCACTGCGGCATAACTTGAAATGAGATTTTAAGATTTCGCTAAAATCACACAAGCAGTTACATAATGGGGGGGGGGGGAGTTGGTTGGTTGAGGGTTTTTTTAATAAACTGCACAAACATAAATACTGCATAAACACAAACAGTTTCAAGTTAGGTGCCAGTGTAGATTTACAGCCAGTTAGCTGTTATGTGGTAACTCCTCAAGGTTAATCTGGGACCCTGATTTCTCAATTTCTGGATTTCTATATGACCTCCACAAGCCTCCTGGACAATATGGTCTTCTGTGTCAGCAGTTCTGCACCAGTGTCACTTGTATAGAAGATGAATTGCTGCCAGAGTGAGGCTGTGGTGTCTGAGGCTGTGGTCTCTGCAGTCTCCAATGCATGAGTATTCCTCTGAGTTTCACTGCATTCCGTAGATCAGGGAAAGCTCTTTAAATGCCCTTTTGCAGCTTTCAAGACTAAGAAAAACAACACTTGAGAAGAAAGAGCAACTCATCCTGTGCTGAATCAACACATGTTTTCCCAAAAGACAAGGAAAAATAACAATTATGAAAGAAGATTTTAGACAGCAAGACAGTAAGAACTGTTCCAGGGGCCTCAAGTGTATACCAAGACCATACATACCAAGGCCAGGGTGCATGGAAAGAGGTCCAGGTGATCCTCTGACTCACAAGGTGGGTGACGCAGGTGGTCAGATCTGAAGCTGCAAGGGTTAAATGGGAAGGTTTGTGCAGCCGTGCCTCGAGGTGGGTCATAAAGAGGAATGGTGGTAGCAGGGGATCAATCAATGGTGCACTCTGTGTGACAACTCATAGGCATGGAATGGGTGGTCATGCCGTTCTCCTTCCAGGCATGATAATACAGCTCTTCAAGTGAACAACTTCTGGTTCCTAGAGAGAGTAAGAAAGAGCTGGTAGCTCCTGAGGATCCTGCTCTGGCTGGGAATTCCAAGATAATTGTTCTCTATAACCTCTCTTTTGTTCCCCTTATTACCATTCATCTGCCAGTCCCCTGTCTCAGCCCAGGATTAACAGCAATCTTCTATTCTTTACCAGTATTGCCCCAAGACTTTTAAATAACTGGCCTCTTTTTATTTACAGGTGTAAATCTAGGAAAACTCCATAAGAATCAATATAAATTTTTCGTATAAATATGGGGCCTGCACATAACAAAAGAGAGAGAATAGTAGGAAAAAAAAAGAAATGAAGGAAAACAAATGGATTCCAAGCTCAGAAACACAGACCTCGGTGCCATTCAGCAAAAAACTTCAGGACACATATAAATCTTCTCACTATCCTTGTAAGAAAAAGTGAAGTTCTCATGCTCTCTCACACGCAGTCTCATACTTCCCTTTTCCTAGTTATCTGAGAGACTTCTATCTTAGATCAGTCATCCTTGCTGCTCATTTCTTTTAAACTGGATAATCATTTCTTTTAAGTTGGATAATCTTCCTGATTCGGGCGACCCTTTGTCAGGGAAATTCTGGCGATGTTGCCCCCCAGTTGCTGAAACTGAGTCACTAAATTAACAAAAGACTGACTAACAAACTGGTTCGTCATGTGTAGACAACATTAGAACTTATTTCCCCAAACCAGTTTCATTTTTGCAGTCTTAGTCACATACCAAAGCCTTACACCTAGCATGGCCCTATATCAAGGTGTATGCTGTATTTATGACTTAGTACATGTATATAGTGCACAGCTTTGATTTACAGGCAATCAAAAGCAAGTAGGTATGTGTGTCAGGTGGATGGGGAGGCAAGCATGGTTACAGTACACATAAACAGAAATGCAGACAAATAAATGAAGGTATGAATTAAAGCTGATTAATTAGATCCTGTTCCATAGATTTCACTCTGATTTCACTGAGCTTAGCTGTCAGAGTGTTGTTAAATTTAAGGAATATTGTTATGGGTTTAAAATCTTGGAATTTTTCTTTCATCTACCAACCCTGCACCTCAGAGGGATCACCTCCTCTCTCTTTTTCAACCCTGGAACCAGGAAAGAGACTGCATGCCCCACAGAAAAGAGTTCCACCTGGCCCCCTCATGAACTGCTA
>JAWWEU010000081.1:109113929-109124428 GCA_035583155.1 Acropternis orthonyx
GTTACACACTTGTTTTTGTGGGTTAAATGGACTTTTTCCTCTGTACCCTTGTACTTATTGTGATCTTTTTACTAAACCATAATTCTGATTTATAATCTGTTTGTGAGTTGGATTTATTCCTCTTGCTGGTTTACCTTTAAACCAGCACAAATATAAAGAAAAAAAATCACTGGAGCAATAATTAGAGAAATGTAGAAACAGCTGGAGATGTGAAAATGCATTGTCAAATGGATGTGTGATTTCAGAACTTTTCATGAGGTAATCATAAACATGCTACATCTGTTCACCTGAAGTGAATTCACATAAAAAGTCTCTAACTTACAGGGGAAAAAAAGTTTTCCTTGATATGTCCTGGAAATAGACTATTTTCTGTCTATCCTAAAGCTTTCTTTTATAACGCACTGTATTAAACAAGTAAATAAATCCTGATGCTTTTTAGTTTACTTTGAAAAGAAATTTACAGTACATTTGACCATACCATACCATGCATGAAAACTGACCTTCCTATAGGGCACTGTATGTCAATTTGTGGGCATGCTGCAGCACCAATAGCATGACGATGGGGCAGGACCCAGGGCTCATGCCAAGGCAGCCGTATTGCCCTTGAAAGCTGCCACTGCCAGGTGGGAAGGATGCTCCCCAGAACCGATGCCCCCAGGATCCCAGGTCACTGCTGGCACAGGTGGCAACAGAGTAGAACTGAGACACTGTCATGTCCTTGAGTTACTTTTAATGCAGCATGGTTGGGCCATGGTTTAACACCAGATGCAATATTTCTAACATGGATTTTGGTAACTCATCTCCCCAGAGAAGCTACAACTTTTCACATTACCTGTGCAAGCTGTGTTGTTTAAAAAAAAAAAAAAAAAATCTGAGATACTGAATTTACAATTCATTGTTATTCAGGTTTTGGGATTTTTTTTAAGTCAAACAGCCATGTGCTTAATGCAGAGGAACTTGCCAATACTAATTTACATTCTTGCTGTATTCAGATGGATTTTCGCTTCTGCTTTTCAGCATATTTAATAATTAGGAGACAGAAGAAGAAGATGAAAATGAGCCAAACAGCAGATTTTCACCTAGAAATCAGTATTTTCCCGGCTCACAAAGAGTACTTTTTGTAAGGTTTTTAGTTACATAAATAAAGTGCTACTTAGTGCAAAGTCATGCAATAATAATAAAATGCCGTGAGATGATAACATCAGAGTTTTCCATTGTTCACCAGATATTACTCCAGGGGATAAAATCAATTTGAGATTTCCTGTCTTTCCTGTGATTAGAATCGCCTCTCTGTCTTTCCACAAACACACTTCTTTTACCTTATTTAAGAGACCAAACCAATAAAAAAGTCTAAGAAAACTTTTCTTTATCATTTACAGGCATTTAGTCTTTGAATCAACAGTTCAGATTTTCACTGCAAAAGGTATTTCCATGCATTGGAAACAACTAAGTAGCTGTAGAAAGGTAATTTTGAACTTGGTAGAATTTAATAGTTGCAATAGTCAGGTAGATGAGATTCATGTATAACACCACAGGCTGATTGAATAGAAAGAAATTTTTAAAACTGCCTTGACTGTATGCTTAAAGTGGGAGAAGTAATGTTTCCAAACCAACAATTTGTTATTTGCGTTCTAATTAATAGAATTCAGTGTAAGTGTATTCCTCAAAAGTGCCTTGTTTACACTCTCTTTGGCTGTAAACTATCGCTTTTGGAAGAAAAATAAATAATTGAAGAGCAGGAGAAAAGCAAAAGAAATACTATTCAAGAGATTTTTTTTTTATTTTTTTTTTTTTACTAATGGCGTGATCAAAAATTCTCTGGAGAAAGGTAGAAGTTACATACTATTTTTATTCTGTGTGCCTCGTGAGTTTAGAAAAAGATTAAACTGTCCAAATAGCATGTAAAATGTATGAGTTTCACTGTGTTTAATAGATCTTTCAGCCCTAGTGCTTGCTGAATAAAATCAGCAATAAAAATAACTGCTGGGCATTTCTGTTTATCTTAGGAGCCATCATGTAGATTTCTACTTAGGGAATAGTTTCCCAAGTAATTGAAGCCAACTTAAGTCGCAATTACTGACAAAAAAACCCAAACAAACAAAAAAACCCCAACAAACGAAAGAGAAAGCAGTTCCACCCTCTTCAGTTGCTCTTCACTTTGTATCTCCATAGGTCTTTCACACGTGGACACATAATGACCTAAAGCAATGAACTAACACATCTGAAAATTAACCCTGTTTTTAAAAAATTGTCCAGTTTACTTGGCCAAAGCTGCACAAACAGGAGAAAGGGGCCATGGCAGGAGGTGGGATCAGTCCTTTCAAAGGAAGCCTGGACTGTGAGTGACCTCTGCTTTCTGCACAACACCGTGGAAAGGATGAACCATTCCTTGGACAGTGTGAACCGGACCTGCAGAGGCAACACACAGGGATACAACTTCGGTGCTGCTTCTGTTGGGATGAGAAGTCTGCTTGCTCACTGCAGTGTTCCTATGAAGGAATGCGTTTAGATGCAACTGAAATAGAAAATACCTTCCATGGACACAGCTACTGCGCTCAAACTGCTAATGGGAGTCCAGTCCGCGAGACGAAAAGCATCAGCTGTCACAGTCTGCAAATCTGATCCTGTCAGGACACACTTGCTAATGTGGACATAGCTTACCTTCTCTCCCCCATTTTGAGGTCAACTCCAATCATCTGCTAGTACTGTCTGCACTGAAAGCACCAGAGCTGCTTCCTCAGTAAAGCTAAGGAAAAGGGCTGACAACAAGGAAACAAAAGAACAATTTTGTTTATTGAAATTGAGAAAGCAGGGAAATGGTGGAAGGAAAGGAGTATGTATGACAGATTAAGTATGACAGTGCTGGCTCCCAAATTGGAAAGCCCTGAAGACAGAATATAATCTCTTTTTCTTCCATGTCCTGTACCAGACATGGCAAGGTAAAATCCAAACTTTCCAACTACATCTAAAAAGCCTGCTTAATTTTTTCCATTTAGTAATTCTATTTAATTCAGAAAACTATTTCACATTCCAGCTGACTTTTTCTCCCCCCAAAATGTCAGTTGGTAGGAGATTTCAAAATTGCAACTTTTGTTCCGGTTTAAGGGGAAAAAAAATTAGTGAGGTCATTTCTTGAGGAACAGAAATTATCTGTTAGTTCTATACCTATTATGCTTCATCGAAGTCATCATATGCTCCTGAGCTGAGACTGGCAAAGAGGTGTAGTGCCTCTAACCTGAGTGTGATCCCTGTGGCTACACCCCTTTAAAGCAATTTAATGCTTTTGTGATAGCAAAAGCTATCTCTCCTACAAAAGCTTTCTCTCCTACTTATGATATCCCCAGGCCCTCTTTTCACTCTGGTTCACTTTCCACAAGCCCAGCCTGGTGGATCAATCAAACTGGCTGGATCCCTCAGCTTGCCACCAACCCAGGCATGCTGCTTCCTTTCCAGAAGTTTCTTCAGGGGGAAATGCAGAGTAGGTACAGAGAAAACTAAATGTTCACACAAGCAGGCATTCTCTCACAGAGAGGAATAATTTACTCATTACAAATAATCTCTACAAATTGATCAGCAAAGCAGTGAATGGTAGTAGTCAGGCAATACTACATGAAAAAACAATAGACAAATCTAGGAAGCTAAGACAGCAGATGTGGGTTACTAACTTGCAAAGAAACATGAGTGGGGGAAAAAGCTACACCAATGAACAAAGCTGAACGTGGAAGGACAATAGTGCAAGGAAAAAGCATTGCACTCAGATCTCCGCAAGATGAAGATGACAGAGCAATAGCCTGGAGCTAAGTGAAGAATGGGCAGGAGGGAAGGTCCTTGTGACTGCAGTGGGAAGCTCAGAAGGCGTCACTTACACCACTACAGATAGGATCAGAGCTGGAGGCAAATGTGAGGAATTGGGAATTGGGAAATCAAAATATCAGAGAAAGTTTTGAAAGTTTTCCTATATGTTGATAACAAAAAATAAATTTCAGGCAGTGTAATTTTTTATTGTCAATTTTTCATGAAAGAAATTATTTCATAAAGTAACAAAAAGATATTAAACCTTCTTTTCAAATGCTAACTATTAAAGATATCTGTACTTACATGGCTTATCTTTTTAGCTGAATTCACAAGCATTTTCCCTGGAGGAACTACCTTCTCAAGGTACAAGCAGAAGTTAGAAATTACACCACGATTTTATAATTATTAAAGCTTCATGGCAACAGATGCTTTCACCAGGCACCATGTGTCTACTTCAGTTAACCTTACCCAATTACTTAATTTTATGACTACTCTAACAAAGGGTAAGACATTAAGGTTTTAGAAAGTTACCCCAAATAATGTAACTGTCAGTGATTACTTTCTCATGTAATAGTGTCATTAGAATCAGGTAAATAGATGAAGGGTCATGATGTAGGTAACCTCACTGAAATTAAAATTCACATTTCAAGGCAACAGCACAGCTGCCTGACATACTTGTGTGCATGCTCTAGTGTCTCCCTTTTGGGAGTAGGAAATGCTTGCCTCTTTCTGGCTTGCATAAATGACAGGAAACTCATACAAGGAAATCCTCTACAATCTTAGCATTTTCAACTAGGACAAGGGAACAAAGAGGAAGGGCAGCTTGGTGTGCTACTTTTAGGTCAATCAACAAACATCTCTTGTTGTGCTTCAACAAGCATCCTCAATTGTAAAACCCGGGCTTATGCATGAGTGGGAAAATGCCTTGTGGTTCAGCAGCAGTGTTCATTATATGCATGCTGAGGTTACACCAGAAGAATGTACTCCAGAGCCTCTGCTTGGGAACCATTGCTCTGTTTCTCATTCCCTTTTATCCCCTTCTACTTGTGCAGATTGTCCTTGGGCTCAGGTTATTCGATGTGTGCAATGCCTTGACTGAAGAGACAGGGAAGGCACATTAAGGGCCCAAGAAGGAAAATTGTTACATGTTTTATTATGTTATGATGTTCCCAGCTCTACTCTGTCAAGGTTATGCTTGTATCCCTTCAGTGGAGACTGTTCTGTAACCATCTCGGTTTCAGTAGCCCTTGCTGTTGTCAACAAAACTAACAAAACCAGATGACAGGCTGAGCTCAGCACTAGAGCCTTCTCATACTGTATTTCTCTTTCTTCCCTCGTGCCTGCCCCAACAACCAGCCCAAAGACACTCTCCCCATGGGGAGTACTGGGTGAGGACCCCTGGTGTCCCCAAGCGCCCAGGCTGCCTCGCAGTGGGTGCTGCAGAGACACTGATGTTTGGGGCAGCTGCAGCAGCTCAGTAGTGACAGACAGGGCCGGGACCATTTCTGGGTGAGAAACTGGCCAAGGCTCAAGACTCAATAGAGCAGCTTTGTCATTGAGTGGAGGCTCTGATAAGGGCAGGTACCACCAGAGATTTACAGACACAGAGAAGATGATGATTGTTTAACTTCTTTGCAGAATCAGTCTAAAAACTCGTGAATGAGCATCACTGTCAGTCCAGAGCTAACAAGCCCCTTAAAGTTTTGTGACTCTCCAGAGTACTCAGTTTAACAATGCTCAAACCCCTCAAAAATAAGAAAATAAAGAACTGAAAAATATTGAAATTTTATGTCTGAGTACCAAGTACTGAGTATATGAAACAATAAATGTCCAACTTTGCCCTACTTGAAGAGTGATGCACTGCAGCTATTTCTTTCAAAACTCAGTAAAAAGTGCACAGAAGCCAGTAAACAACTAAGCTAAAGGAATTAATTCTATTTTTTGGTTAGGAAAAGAAAAATTTGGCAAGTTGCACTAAGAAGAGGGTCCTTCACTTGTTCTGAACTTAGAGCAGTGAATCTAATGCAACAAATATCCTATTTTTCAGTTTTACCGTTGCTATTCCCATCAGAAGTAATTTGCCTTCATTGACAGCAATGGTATCAGGGAAGCACACACTGCTTCTCCACCCTGCTGCCAGATTTTGCTCAGCCACTAGGTTCTTCCCAAAGTGTAGTACACATTTTTTTGCCCTGAATATATGAGATTCCACTTGACATTTTAGGATCCACTTTGTCTGAATGGGTCCAGTTTGTCCTGGAATCCAGACTGTGCTGTGTGATGTATGTTGTCATCATGATTTATCACTTTATCTGTGCTTCTTGCATCTGCAAATACAGTCCCTTGTTGCTTTTATATAAGTTTCCAGGTTGGTCATAAAAATATTACCGAAGTCAGCTATGTATGTTTTTGATGCTACTTTGTAAGATCTGTCATACAGCACTTCTTATTTCCTATCTTTTTCATATTATATAATGTTAATTTATTTTAGTTTGAAGGCCATGAAAGACTAAGTTAAATACTCTACAGAAGTGTATTACATCAGCATAGTTACAAAAACCAACTATAATTGAAGTCCATCCGGGTACAATTTGAATTCAGCTTGCCAAGGCCTGTTTCTAAAACCAAATTAGTGAGAGTTTCTATTGACTGTACTTCATCTTTTACATTTTATAACTGATGAGGTCAACCATGTTCTTTGAGTCCAGCATTGGAAGACTTCCATTGCATGCTCAGGATTATTAACAGTGGTTAACAGCAAGATAGAAAAATGTTCAGCCACTCCTTCTAGGATTATTGCAGGAAAATTCTCTCTGCCTTCCTTTTAGAATATTTATTTATTTATAGAAAATTTATTAGCGTGGTTTAATACCTACATTTCCATTATGGCCCGGCAAACTATCCAGCACCCTGATCAGGTGTAAATACATCCTTTTCCTCCTTACCAAATACTGTAGCTAACTATTGAACACTTCTTTGGACCATTAGCACTTTCCTATTAATCTGGCACCAAATCTTACCTGCTGTTTTACCTTCTTTTGTTTCTGCTTTGTATTTCTTTCTGCTTTCCCTCATTTTACTAGGCTTGAATTTTCTTTAACTTCATTTGGTACTTTTTATTGACATATTTATGATTACTATCTACTTCTCACTATTGTCCTTCTTTCCTTCTTTTCCAAAAAGGAGTTTAATAAAACTGTTCATTTTAATATTTAAAGTATTGTGTAACACTTATCTTGTGATTAAGTCTTCTGATACACACCCCGATTTTCATGAATATTGTTAAGTTTCTCATCTAAGATGTTCTCAGGTGTTCTTATTTCTTAACTAATTTTTTTTTCTAGAAAACTAATATGTAGGCATATGTAGACAATTCATTTGTATGTGTGTATCTCAGTACATGCATACACATCTGTAAATGCCTACTCAGCCACAAACACATGCACACGTAACTGGTCGTGCCCGCTTCTGTTCTCTGCGTGACCTCATTTGATGTAATTGGTTTTGAGCACTGTATCTTCAGGCCACCACAAGCTTCCAGCCTTGTGATCATTCCAGCTCTTCCCACCACAGTCAGGTCTCTGTGTGTGCCATCTATTAAGTACTGGAAAATTATCGTCGGTAATTCCTAAAATCTCTAGCGCAGTTTTACCACTGTCTTCATGAGACTTCCATTCTCCATGTCAACAACGACAATGCCATTTCTATTTTCACATATTATTGACAGGCACTTAAAAGCTTATTTGTTGGGGCTTTTAGTGCCTTTTTTTTAAAAGCATTTTACTTTTATCCTTCATGATTTAATGTTTTCCATATATTATTCATATTTACATTAAGTCAGACTTCAAATGAGTGTGTGATCTATGGGGAAAAAAAACTCTACAGGTTTAGTCTGATTGATTTTTTTTTTATGATCCTTGTACTTAATTATCTTACAGTGGCTAATGACCTTTTATCACATTATATTATTAATGCAGTCATATGCAAAAAAAATAAATTTCAGTATAATTCAGATGTAAATCTTAACCAAGTGATACCAAATGTAATGCAGTAATAGACAAAATTAGAGTTCAGCCAGTGGCATGGTATTACTGTTTTCCTCATGATTGATTGGATACTAAGGAAAACCAGTAACTGACAGAGGAAGTTCATTGATTTGATTCTGACTGACAAGATTTCACATGTGCTGGAACATACTTTGTTACAGTTTCTATAACAATCCGTGCTGCTACCCTGATTTTTGTGGGTTTTAGCTAAGATGAGATGTAATTCTTCTCAGATCGTTTTTATTATTCATCAGTGGGGTAGCATAGGAGTAAATAGTAAGTACAGGAAATACTGCTGTCCTTCTGCTGTCATTACATATTTGATTTGGCAAGTTAATAACATGACTGTAGAAGCTGTTTATATGAGATAATAATCACTGCAAAGTTTGGGCCCAGAAAATGCTGATAACTCCTCCAAAACCATAACTGTGATGGAAATTTCCAAGAAAATCACTTGGACAGGAGATTACTAGTTTTACTGCAGGCCAGATGCAAACTGAAAGATATAGAACATGTTGATGCTTTCATCCTGGAGGTGTCAAATCTACTGCATTTCCCATTTTATTTCTCACTCAAAAGTAGGTCATACTTGACTTTGCTTCTGTAAAAATATCGAGCTGCAGAACATACATTGGACACTGGAAAATATATACATAATCTTCCAGATATTAGTTTTTTTATGATTCTATATTCAAATTTCATCAATAATAAGGAAAAAATAATATTCTGTCATAATAAGAAAAACACTACCTGAAAGATATTGACACCTATCCCAACTGTACTTAATAGAACAGATGCATCTTTGACCAAATGAGAAAAACCTAGACATATCCCAATTCACTTATATTCATTACTAAATATATAATGAATTTTCCAGTGCTTGTAGACATAAGTGGGAACACTATATTTATTCTTCGGGTGTTCACATACATGGGAACACCTAGAAGAAATCTGCTTTTCTTTTTATTCATCACAGGTAAAAATAACCAACAGTTGCTTTGTTAGATTGCTTTGACACCGGCATTAAGGTCACCATGTGATGTTTGTACGTGTTCGACTCCTTCCAGGATTTTCCCTTGGCTTCAGCAGTCATTTACACTGCAGGCAGAGAAGCTCCATGCACAGGGATGCATGATGTGAGAGAATATGACATGAAAAATCACAGCTTTTTTTCCACAGCTGAGCACTCCTTGGGCACCTTAACTTCCACTAAAATAACCTATATTTCTGTCCACTGACAAGACAAGGACATGTCTCCTGTCTTCCATTGCCCCACGTTGTTATTTGCCACAGACATCCCCATCACAGCTATCATCAGTGTACTGGGTGAAGTGGGTGAAGAAATAAAAGGCTGAAAAGAGATAAAACAGAGAATCAAGGTCTTTCATAATCTCTACAAATAGAGAGTAAAATAAATTTCTCCCAGATATCTGTTGTCATTGTTTACAGATTTTAGCCCTTAAGTCTTTCCCTATTTCCTTTGACAATGGTAGTTGACAGTCCATCATGCTGGCACAATGAATGTGGGCCATTGCTGTCCAAGCCTGAGAAAATGCCATCTCCGATGGTAATGGGAATTTGTTTTAAAAAGTAATCATTGACTGAGTTATCGGCTTCAAGATAATCTACCGCTGCCTATGACTATTTTAAGTGCCTTTTTACTTACATTTGTGCTCAACAGGCACACTCCTTGGTAGGTAAAACAGCACCACCCTCACCTTTCTATCTTCTCTGAAATGTATTAGTATTTTGTAAGTAGCGTTACAGCGAGCCACAACAAATACACAGTTACTGTTTGATCATGGCGTTCTTTAGGCTTTAAAAAAATCCAAGGTCGCGCCTACTTCCCGGATATATATCCTGACCTCTATCCCCTCCCCACCCACGGCACCCCTGCACCCAGGGAGGTAAAACTCTGGTGAGCAAAGAGGGTTCCCTCCCTCTCTCTCTCCCTCTCTCTCTCCGCCTCTGTCCCCACGAAAGAGAGGGACGCTACCCGAGGCTGCAGCCCCGACGATGAGGCGGAATGGGACAGGCAGAGGTGCCGTGGGGTTCCCTCTCTGTGCTGGGACCGTGGTGGCCAGCGCCCAGGGAATACCTGGAAATACATTAGATTAATCTCAGCTAAATCTGCTTAAGGGTAAGATACTCCTGAAAACCAGGTCTGGCATTGCTGCTTTAGGATAAGGCCATTTATTCTGGATCACTTAAAAAGTCAATGCATAAAAGCAGCTGTTCTAAAACAAATGTGTACTTCTGGTTCAAATTCCAACTATGTCTAGTAATTGTCTTCATCACAGATTTAATGTGATCCATAACTGAAGTGTTGCCCTAATTGGAATCTTGTCCAGATGCAAGCACAGCATAAAGATACCATCTAGAATCAGCACAGAGCAATGAATACAGGAGTAAAAGTTGAGAAAAAATGTAAGGCATCTGCTAGTGACTCTCTTCAGAAGCCTGGCACTTGGTACAGGTATCCTGCTACTGACAACAGCGGACAGAAGTATCACAAGCCGATGTACAGAAATAATTCTGGGGGGGACAAAATAATAATAATAACGGCCAGACTTCGTGAACCAAGATCTGGGGAAGGGCTCTCCCCACATGGGTGTGCCCTTCCAGCCTGCGCAGTGGATTTTTCAGGTGAGGCACAGC
>JAWWEU010000081.1:109124528-109152479 GCA_035583155.1 Acropternis orthonyx
CTGAGCATCCGAGATCTGACGGGATCAGATGGCAGGGAGGCATTTAACTGCCCAGGGGACGGTCCCTACTGAGGACTCGAACTCGGGCCCTTGGGGGGGACAAAATAAAAAGAAAAAAAAAAGTGTAAAGTCTTCCTTGCATGTTCCTGAGCCCGTTTGTTTCCAGGATTACTCACTGGCCTCAGAAACTTATAGTCAACTCTGCAGTGCTCCTTCCCAATAGTGATCCAACTAAGCAGTTACACCTTTTCTCCAATTCAGTTGGTGGGGCTTGTTTTTACTGTATATTCCAGACCACAGATCATGGGAAATGATGTGCCTGAGAGCTGAGACATACACATATATATGTCTAAAACTGCAACTGTTTAGAGCAGCCTCGATATCTTCAAGAGCTAATATTTAACTTCTGTTGGATTTTAGAAGTGTTAGGCAGCCTTTGACTTGAGGCTCATAACAATTGTTTGGAGGCTAAAGGAAAGTTGACAAAAAAGTAGGGCTTTAGCAGTGTTCAGAGTCAATATCCTGAGATGCCTATGTTTTATTTAATCTACCTGTACTGTGTTTTGTTTCTTTATTTATTTTACCTGTTTAGGTACGGCCCAAGCAAATAAAGCAGAGTAATACATTGGGTTAAGGGTTGAGGGGTTTTTGTTGCTGAACCTGAAATTTTTGCAAATTGTTTTTACAGTCAAATGAACAAATCACTGACAGCAAAAGACGATTTGTGTTAATGCATGAGTGCAGTGGTTCTTCACCAATCCTTCTATCCTTTTTATCAACTCTTTTTCCTGCTACTGACAATTTTAGAGGGAGGGTGAACAAACTGGGAAAGGGTAATCTGATTTTATATTCTGTTACATTAAAAGGGGAAAGCTCTCAGACAGCATGTGTGAACCTTGATCAGGGTTATTTATGGAAGATTCATCTGTTCCTCGGGGAAACAAAGAAACCTTTTCAACCCTGTGTAAAGTAAAGGAATGATCTAAGTTAAAACCTGCCTGAGGGCAACCGTGTGTACCAACTCAGAGTTTATCCTTGGACAAGAGAGCCTGTTGGGTCTGGGCTGTACTCTCTTTGCACGTTGTGTAATCACTTTTACTCCTGTGAAGTAACTACAAAATACCACCTTTTGTCTGACTTAGGCTTTGAGTGTATTTTCTATGGCTCCATGGAGCTATAGATAAAGAAGGCTTCTAAAGAAGAGATTACATCCGAAATCCTCCTATAGATCGATCACAAGCTGTTAAGTAAGCTGTTACGAAGTGCTCTGGCAAGCTTGGCAGGTTGTCTTAGAGTGGTTTGAGAAGGTTTTGCCACATCCTCCAACCACCCTCTCTGCCACAGCTGCTACCTACATAGCAGCACTGGCAGGGGCGATGTGGACTCCCGACTTAGCAGCTCCTGTTCAAAAGCTAGCACTTTAGCAACGAGGAAAACAAGTGGATTTGCACTAAAATGCCAAACTGAGTGGAAGTGTCTCTCAGGCACATGGTGGGACTCTTAGGAATGATTCTGTGCCCGGCCAGGAGTTGGACTAGACAACCCTTGTGGGTTCCTTCCAACTCAGAATATTCTGTGATCTGAGGGAAAGCCCATGGTACCTTCTGCTGGGCTGGAGAGTTGGGAGAGGAGGCAGAAGTGGATAACCTTCAATGGAGGGGCAGCACAGGAGGGTGCAAGTGGCAACATCCTAAATGGGCGCAGCATAACCACCAGTACTAACTGAGCCAGCGATTTATAGATCCAAGTGCCTCTCTTCCTCTTCTGAAAGAGACTGCATTTAAATCTCCAGGCAGAACTGGCAAAACAGAAAGTGTTCTGCTTATTACTGGTTTCAGTGCAAAGTCAGCGCTTTAAGTGAAATTTTGCATGCACGCAGCAGGGGTTACAGACACCAGTTTTCTCCTGACACTTCTGCAGCAGGGACGTGAGACGTAGCAGAGGGGCACAAGTGCACAGTTGTCATAGAAGTGCCAGGACTTTTATCACCTTCTTGCCCTTATGCATCTGTCCGCACACTCACCTAGGCTGAGCAGTGTGCTCACTGCAGGCAGTCTGCTACAATAGCTCCTTCTAGCTCCTCCAAAGCCGAGGGTCTGTGAGTCATTGTGCATCCTTTCTTTTGTCCTTCCATGCAGCCCCAGGCTGTCATTTTACCCTTCCGATCCCTATCTCGACATGACGAGGAGCCGTAATCTAATGCAAAGACAGGCCCTCTCCTGTCCCATTAGCACCGGAACTTTGCAATTGTGCTCAGACAGAGAAGGGCAGCAATGTTTTGCATCTCTACATGAAAATTCACCAAAGCTTATCTGTCATATCTGACAAATTTGACAAAAGCTGACAAAAAGCTTTCAAAAGCAGCTTCAGTGACCACTAATCCAATATGCTTTTATTACTAAAACCGGAGAAGTGGCTAAGACACTCCCAGAGGTAGGTATGCCTTTACCCAAGCCAGACCCCGAGATGGCTAGGTCAGAGAACCACTTATCACACAACAGCCTAGCACTTCCCCTGCAGCTGCTGCCTAAAGCCCTCAAGTGTAATTCTCCAGCTCCTGACTTCATCACGTGTTGGAGAAATTCACTCATCCTAACAACGTGGATGGTTCATAGAGTCATAGAATATCCTGAGTTGGAAGGGCTACACAAGGATCTTGGAGTCTACCTCCTGACTCTGCACAGCACAAGCCCGAAGTGGTTGTACCTCATAGGAGAAGCATGGAATATTCTTCTATTTATTGGGTCAGGAAGAATTTCTATTAAACTGTAGATGTGCATATGTGGATATTGTACAGCATCAATACTACAAAAAATGAAATAATCTTTGCTGTGATGAAGGGTCTTGAAATGATGGACTGCAGGCTTTGTCTGATCCATGTGGGATGGATCCCACACTTATACTCTGACTGAGTCCTCCCAGTCTCTTGTGCTTTGGTGCTAGCAGGAGGCTTCGCTTGTCTGTTTGCAGTGCTCTGCTTCACACAAGCAGGGCTGCAAGAACAACAGGCACAACTTCAACAGTTTCTCCTAAGAACAAATATCCTTCAGTGTTACACCGGGCATGTCATGTGGTGCAAAATTTTGATTCTTTTTTATATAACCTGCCTTATTTGAGGCCTGTTTTGAAGCATTTGGTTTGGGTTTTTTTTCTATGTACAGATTCTGTCATTCTTGTATTTCTGCAATTTTAAAGAATAGTGCGTGGACATGCCCTTACTGCTGCACTTACCCTCCTTCTGAAGGAATTCCAGCCACTGATACTGCCAAGAAGGTGGAGGGAACATACCAAAATGGCACAGAATGCAAAACAGAGGTTTGCAGCCTTGAATGCTAACTACTAAATAATTCCAGAGATGTATCCATGCATAAGGGCTAACATTATCAAGACCCCTTTTTAACAGCAGGTATAAACAAAAATTCCACCAGCACGATGACAGATTGTGGTTTATCAAGTTTACATCTAAATGAGCTCTAAAACACTCTGACAGTACCATTGCAAATATCAAGCTCAAACCTAAACTTATGGGACCTAAATCTTCTTGACTCCCTACATTGGTTTTAGCTACAGAAAGGACATAGAAAATACCTCGTGACTGTGCTTCATCAGATTTTTTGTATGGAGGTTCTGAGCTAAAGGAAATCAGACAGCCAATAGCAGCAGCAATATCATACCCAAATCTTATCCTTAATGAATCTGTAAAAAAGTTTTACTGAAGACTTCACTGAGGTCAGAATCGGATCCTCACACTGGAATATTGTTTGGTTTTAACAGAGCTGATCTAGATTTTCACCATTAAAAACCGGGTAAGTTGTGAACTGGGAGGGTTTCCGTTCCCAAACTAGAAATGTTTCCCTTTTGTCTCTCAAACTGAATTCCAAAATATTAAGAGCCAATGTAAGGAGCAAATAAAATCACCACAAACTAATAATTATTTCACTCAAATTGACTTTAGTCTCATAAGTTGAATGTTGTTATTATGTAATGTATTAGTGCAATACTGAATCAATAATGAAATGTTTGAGGAACTGAGCCAGTAGTCAAAGGAGATTCTTCCCTAGGTATAGCCACAAAGTTGTAATGAGGCTCCAAACTAGAAGATACTCAGAGTGATGTATTAGCAGGATAGTGTCATGGTATTAAACATAACAAGCTGCTGTTTCTCATTGCTCAGGTACATCTGAGTGAAATGAGAGCTCATTTAAGAACTTGTGAAAAATACATAGAAAAATATGGACCTATACAAGAGCTTGGAGATGCTGTAACAAGGTAGACCTGTAATAATGTTGATGATGTCGTAAAAGCACTTTTGGGTTTGTATACTTACAGTATATAAAAAGAATATATATATTTACAAAATATATGTGTGGTTTACATCAAAACTTCAAATTCTTTGTTCTTTTCATTCTGTTTCAGGGCAAGACCTGTTAGAGCAATCAATTAGGTGTGTAGTCATCCTAGAATGACTGAGGTCTTGAAGTTCATTGGCCTTTAGTTTTGTCCATTAATGATTAGGAATAATTTTGATATCATTATTAAAATGCTTTTTTATTTATGATTTTAAAGTCCCCATAGTATTTAATATTTTATTTCCTAAATGACACATTATTCAGGTTGCTTGCTCAGCAGATCTATCTCCTTATCAGTTACTGTTCTGACTCTCAGAAAAATTCAAACATTTATCCACACACATTTGAAAACTGCACTGACCTGAAAACATTGTCTCCACCATGCAATAGGACAATGTTTTGTACTGAAAAATAAGTAGGTATCCTCTGTGAAGAGGTGTTGGTACTTAATGAGGCCTCCTGAGAATTGGTAGTTTGGTCATGCACACTCCAAGCATATCACATCAATTAAATGATGCTTTTAGAAAATGGCTGTAGTCATAGTGTTCGGTATTTTCAGCTGTTCTTCTCTAAGGTCATGGTTATGTTAAGAGTGTTTTTCTGGATCAATATCCTGACATGTTGGCACAGTTCTGTGCAATGCTCACAGCACTCATCAGCAAGGCTGACCTTTTGCCAGCGTAGCATACATCAGGTGCATGTTGTACACCCATGCTGCATTTTGGCACAACAAAAGAAGATCCTTA
Organism: Acropternis orthonyx; assembly: GCA_035583155.1. NCBI lineage: Eukaryota > Metazoa > Chordata > Aves > Passeriformes > Rhinocryptidae > Acropternis > Acropternis orthonyx. Next base: position 109,129,624 of record JAWWEU010000081.1, read on the forward strand.
TGATATGTGGCCAAAGAAATCTAAATACTTCTTCTATGACTTGTAGTACCAAAAATGTACCTGCTACGTCTGCAACCACTAAGAATATACTACCTCTTTTTCCCAAATCCTCCTGTCCTTATTGCCAGTGTGTAGTCACTGAGGGTGAGCTAATAGACCATTGTCTCTCACACCACAGATCAGAAGGAAGAGCAGTGATAATGTACATAAGTATATTATTTTACTGAATTAGCAGGTCAAACTGATTAATTCTAGCAACCATTGCTGATAGGAAATAATGGGCAAAGAGAAAATATATTAAATGTTTAATTGCTTTTGACAATAAAGGAGAAATATATCTAGATTTATTCCCTCTCCCCATGTCTTACAGACAAGCATGTAGGCACATAATATTTAAAATATTAGCACTCCTATCATTGTGAGTGCTGGCCAGACTACTAAAAGTATGTGGAAAGTCTTCTGATGAATTATATGGTTATATGGTTATTATTATTATTATTATGTGGATTATATGGTTACTTGCCTGATTCTGAGTCTCACATGTGCTCTTTCTACTGCCCAAATGCAGGTTTATGTGTAGCATTTGCTGTGTATTCTTGTCTGGGTTTTGGGAGTTTAATTTGAGAACTGCTTATTTGGTCTTATATAGGAGTCTGTCATAGAGGAGAGGGGGTTAACTTTTTTTTTCCCTAAGTTGTGATAACTTCACATAAATGGCTTCATTTTGAAGGTCCACGGAGGCTGCAAGGTCTTACTGTGACTCTGGTTGTCAGTTTGAGGTCCATAAGGTGCAGACTCAGATCTCGACAAGCATAATTTACTTCTTTGATCATTATTTGCCATGGCATTTTAGACTCTGACTCTCACATCTCACAGAAGAGATGTCTTAGAGAGCTTACAGCCTGAAGGACGCATAGACAAATCAACCAATGCTCTCATTTTCTGCAGTGGGTGGGATGAGTGCTCTATTCCATTATACATGGCAAGTTAGTTTTCACCACTTTAACCCTGACCATATTAGTAAGTTATCATGGAGACACAATGTCAAGTAAATTGAAGGAATCATTCACTCAGGAGTGTATAGAGTTTTCACCTTTATCTGAATTAATGCTTTAATGCATAACATTTTGCCAAATGTTGTATTTTTCAGACTAGACTCTATTTACTTTGGTCAACTGAAGTAATTGTCAATAGTTTTAATATCGCCTATCAGTCTGTAAACTCCTATTTTTTCTCTCAGGGCAAATTCATAAGTAGATGTATTGTGAAGCTGGAGGGCAGTATTATGACTTAAAACTTAGAAGTCTATTAAATCCAAAACTCAATTCAGACTTGAATATACCAGATGCATAAACAGGAGAGACTCATCAGAAATGTGCATTATACAATCTGTTGCACATTTCTTTGAAACTTTATATTAAAAAAAATACTCAGAACTATGTTTGCCTACAAATAATGTTAAAATTATAAACAGGGAAATGAAAATGTTAACTTTCATGTCACACTGGTTTCATAACCGCTTTAGTTTATTTATAAACTGTAGACACTGCATCGTTAATACAAAGCAAAGAGAGGTAACATGCTGGAGGTGCACTTCCTTGTTTGCTACTGTCACACTGACCCTTACCTTTAATTCTGAAATACCTTTGGGGTAACTGTTTCAGGATTTGCGAGTACCTGAAAAAGTGATTTGGCACAGCTGCTTCCACCTTTTTATTTCAAATCTAGAATAGACACATTGTACTAAGAAAGGCATGGAATATTTTTGTGTGTGGTATCATAGTGTTCATTACTGTAACATATCACAAAGCTGTTTTCAGTCTACAGGTAGTATATTCACACATGGTGTATTCTGTGGTAATCATCTTTTTAGCATACACACAGTGATATAATGATATTGCTTGAAGAAATAAATCTGCAACTTTTATATTACAGGAAATTCAGAGGAAGTAATTCAGCGTTTCTTTTGAAGAAGTGTTTTTGGTGCATCTCTTGTAAGCATACAGATGAATCAATCTGTTATTGATGGCCAGAGAATACTGTATCTTTCTTGTAGCACTGTATCATCCAAACAGTGTCTTGGATTATAAACAAACAGATTATTTTTCATTAGTTTATTATTTGAATAATAACTAAATAAATTGATACATTAATTGTTTGAATAGTAAACAAATTTTGTATTAAATAAAAGAAATGCTTTAGCATAACTGTTCTCCTGTAGCTAGTAGGAGGGAATACATTAACCATCAGATCTATATATATAGGTTGACAGTCCCTGGGATGTCTGCAGAGGGATTAGAATAATTGACAGTTGATCTGAAAGTGCACTGTGACTAGCAGTATTCCTCTTGCTCAGAGAATGCCATTTGACCATAACAGATCCCTGTATTTCACATTTCTATTTTTTTAAACACTCATAATATTTCTTCTGTAAGACCTCCAAAATGAATATTGAATACTTCCTTACATTTATTTACAGTGTTATCCAATTTGTTGTTTAATACCTGGAAGAGATCTAAGCTATTTCAGCAGAAATTTTACAAGTCATCTTCAAATCAGATGTACACTCCATGATGAAGACTACATAGTCAGTACTGTATTGCAATACTGTAAGTATTGCAAAATACTGGACATGATTTCTTTATATGTATCTTCTTCCATAACTTTTACAATCAAAAAGTCATGAAAAGAATTGAATAAATGACTCCACCATGAAGTCACAAAGCACAGCCAAGGTGTGCAGAAACAGCATCGTCTGGTACTTAGAGATGCCAAATTAGGAATTGTGTCCTTAGTGCTGTTGCACTGGTGCGGGACAAGGGAAAAGTACTGTTACCTCATTTCTTAACAGGTGATCTTATGGATCTGACTCATGTCTAGAAATTACTTGGAGATCCCCAAGTGAGAACCTACATACTTTACATGAAAGTTGTTTGAACCTAAGATGACACAGTTGTACTTCTAAAAGGTGGTGTAGCTGTCTCCTCAGTGAACAAATAGAAAACGCAGAACAAACATTAACATGCTGCTAGAATTTCTCAAGAATGTTAGTCAGTGCTTTCCTGTATTTACCTTTTACACTAATCCAGAGTAATAAAAACCCTTTTTTTTTTCCAAATGGTGCAAAAGCATTGAACAAATATGTCCAAATAAAGGGCAGTGAAAAAACATTTTAATAATTTTAACCTATAGTTTATGCACATGGCAGAAACAGACTTATGTATGACAGCACTTTAATGATAACTCACATGTATATAGCTTTGTAATTGTAGCTAAAACTTCATTTATTTCCATACACAGAAATACAATGTGCATCACTAAATTGGATTCTTTAATAAAGAGTATTAGCATTGTTAGGTTTTGCACAACAGATTGAATTAATCTGTTTTTCCATGTGACATTCTCATTTATTTCAAGTTTCATAATGATTTCTCTTACTTTATGTTGCAGTGTTTACCACTAAGGAGTGGAAAGTTAGTACTCAACTCTGAACATAGATGTAAACTCACTGAAATCAGTATTTCGTTAACTGGTAATTCAAGCAGTCAAAATTAAATCTATTAATATATTAATTACTTTCTTGTTATTTAGTAATTTCCTTTTTTTTACTTTCAGGACATATACACCATTGGACAGATTCCTGTTGAAAGAATTTTAGATGGGTCATTCTTAGAATTTGTTCACGTGATTCATCCAAACAGCACATAAGGACTACTGTCCTGCAAAGAGGATCATCATTAGAATTTAGCCTTTTGCAATTAATGGAGTAACCTGCTTGGACCTCCTTTTTTCCCCCTTCTTTAAGTGTTATTTAAAATTATTTTTTTAAGTTAAATTTCAGTCTCGTTTAAAAGTGTGGGGCATTTTTTGTAAGGGTAAAAGAAAATATTGTCAGTTTCCCTACCTAAAACACAGTGGTCCTGAACTCACTCCTGGTCCAGCAGACAGATACACTGGCTTTGACAGCAGCCTCTCCCATTTGTTTGCAGCTCCATTCCAGGAACAGGGTAATCCTGTATATTGATGATGACAATGCAGTGCTGGAGGTAGATGACAAGAAACAGCATTTCAGATACTACAGGACCAAACAAATCGGAACAAATCACCCCGGAAACAGTAGCAGGAATACTACCTACTGCCAGGAGCTGCATATAAGTTTCCATTTACAGTGCAAGATGAGACTCAAAGTAAGCAAAGTTGGTCAAATGAAAGCCATCTTGAAAGGATAGCAAGATGAGAGTATTCTGTTTATAATAAGAAAAAATAGACTGCTATTCAACAGAACAGGGTCTTCTACCTAACCTATATTCTTACTATGTAAGTTAAAGAAAAGTATGTATGTTTTTTACATGTACAGTATAACAGGGGATTTTTCAAAGATGCACTTGATCTGTAAGAAATTAAAATTCATGTTCATGTATTGAAACACATACAGTGATTAAAGCAGCTTTACTCACATGGTAACAAGGAAACTGCCCAATAGACTTTAGGTTTTGGAATCAGAAAGTGCCTCTTTTTTGGGAAGAGAAAGATTCAATGTGTCATGTGCCTGGCAAAGTTGCCTTCCTTTCTCTTTGAGCACTGCCCTTGGGAAAGAAAAGTCGTCAGTCAGAAGGACAGACAGTGCTGCTCCAAAGGGTGTGATATATAGGAATATCTGAGTAACTGAAAAAAAAATCTAGTCTGCCAGAGCAAAGTAGCCAAAAATACAGGGGAAAAGTTATTGGATTTATGACTTCCTGCACATCTGAAAAATTTATAGAGAACTTTTTACCTGTATGAAATAAGCTACTAGTAGGAGTGTTGTCCTTAGTTTTGTCCATAGCTAGAAGTGTTTGTAGAGATACACCTGAGAAGAGCAAAAAAGGTGTCCATCCTCTCGCACATGGCACTTTCTGATCCCCTTGCAGGTACACAGCTTTCTCTGTTTCCCCTTCTGCTCCTATTCATCTTTGACTGCTCCCACAGAACAAATCCCTGCCCTTTTCATATGGGCAAGTAGATGTGCTGTTCTTGCAGCAGCAGCATTGTCAAGAAAGCAATCAAAATAATATCTGTACATAAAGTAGTTGTACAATAGCTGTGCAAAGGTGATGCAAAATTACCTCTTGAGTGGCAGTTACCCACTGCAAACAATAGAAGTTTATGAGCAGTTCTAAAAGTTTTCACCATTGAGATTTCATTTCACAAACATTTTTATCACGAGGAATAAAAAGCTGGCAGGGCCATTGGTTTCATTTAATCTAAAAAGTCTGATTTAAAATGCGTTCCTTCCAATAAATGAATTTCATAAACTTCAGCTGCCTGATTTCTCTTTACATGTTGTTTATGTGAATGGCAAAAACTGTATAAGATTTACAAGGCTGGTGCCATGGTCCGTATTGCTCCATGGCGCACTAGTTGTCAACTCCAAGGTCACAGCTTTATTAAAGGATCAAGATTTACAATAATGTTAACAAGAGCATGAATGCCTTCACAGACACCTTCCTGTAGTTTACTTCCCTGAGGTCATCTGCACAATTTCTCCCCCTGCCAAAGCTACTAATCAATAAATACTGTGGTTTCTCAAACAAAGTTCAATTGGATCTATCATGTTGCTTTAGTAATAAATCTTTGCTGTTGTTTAACACCTGCCTTCAAAAGATGCAGCCCTCTTTACCTGCAGCAATTAATTTAACTTCATAACAGCTTTATTTGGTGTTTAAGATCTGCTCCCTTTTTACAGATTGAGAAACTGAGGCATAAGGACATGCTTTGCTGAAGACACACAAGAAGACTGACAAGACTTGGAAGCTCATCTCTGCCAGCCTCTCATGTGCTGAGGCTGAAGGCCATGCTGCCTCTCTCCCAAAAAGTAACACAAGTTGGTTGTGTAGCATCTGAACTGAGGCTTCTGTAATTCTTCCTTTTAATGTACTGTCACGGCATGTGGCTAGGGTGCACCTGAAGCTGACATACAGCTGTGGTGTGGTCCTAGCTGACACAAACACATAGAAGAAACATTCTGCAGGCTATTTACCACCTAAAGTATTCTGTGTCTTCTTCTGGCTGTACCTGCAGTGTTGATGAGGTTACTGATATCAATTGCTGTTCATACCCATCCAGCCTACTCAGATCTACTGGTCTGGCTTCCTGCTTCATTTCAGGGAAGAAGATAAACTCTTTAAATAGTAGGGTATTTTTGCCAGCCTATGAACAGCTCAGCAGTGATGAGCACAGGGGAGCAGTAACCTCCTGAGCTAGCACAGCCACAGTTGCAAAAGGACATCTTTCCACAACACCTCAAATCCCAGGCCTCTTCTCTCCTGGCCAGGGAGCTCAGCCTTTTCCACAAAATTTTCTCTGGCCTTGAAGCAGGGGCAGCAAATATCCCAGCCTAGGTGACCTAGCTCCCTCTGGGCCCAAGGCTTTGAATGTGCTTCCCTTCAGTGTTTCACATCTCTGGGTACATAGGGATATGCGAATTTCATCTCCATGTAGTATAAAAAGAAGATATTTAGAGCAGTGACTGCCTTTTGTTCTGCTGTCTCTGCTTTTGCTTACAAATATACTAGCATTAATAGCTAAAAGTAATTGTGACTGATAGTGAACAAGAGCACTGAGGCAGCAGAATCACAGGATGGTTAACATCCTTACCTGAAGAGACCTTAGCATCAGCTTCTTTCCCAGCAGTTCTCTCTCTTCCGTCCAAACCATGATCCCAGATGGTAGTATGATTATTTTCTCTTGCTGCTGATCACTAGGAGCTACAAGCAGCAGCTCTGATGGATGTCTGAAGCATTTAGGCTTTCATTCAGTTTTGAAATACTGGAAGTTGAAGGCTTATGTGGACCACAGGTATTAGTGTTTTGCATTCTCTCTTCCTGAAAACTCTAATCTCAGGCTAGAAAGAGAGTGGGATCTCCCACCTAGTGTTGTAAACATCTAGCTATGGTACAGATAGCTGCAGTTCCATGGAGACAGAAGAAACCAAGGTGAACATCCATTTCTTTTCAGCCCTGGCACCGGGACAGGTTGCCCAGAGAAGCTATGGATGCCCCATCCATCCCTGGAAGTGTTCAAGGCCAGGTTGGATGGAACTGTGAGCAACCTGGACTAGCGAAAGGTGTCCCTGCCTGTGGCAGGGGGGTTGGAACTAGATGATCTTTAAGGTTCCTTTCAACCCAAACCATTCTATGATTCTATGATCTTTGATACAGTGCAAGAGACCAGGCTTAGCACGAATCTTAAGACTTACTATAATTACAACCTTCACAAATTAATTGATATACTCTCTACAAATCCATTTATTTTTAAAGCATTTCCAAGATACTATTTGTTTTTCATATGCCATGAGTTATGTCCAAATGAGGTCAGTGCTAGATGTGCTTAACAGGTCCCAAGTCTCCTCTACCTGGATAAATCTGTTGTCATCTCTATACCACTAGACTGATATTCTTAAAATTCCTTATTCTGGACAAAACGTGCACGGTCACACAACTAAAGACTTTTCTTATTTTTTTTAGTCAGGATGACTCAGGACGCTGAAATCCTGCCCCAAATATCAGTAATACCACTAGAATTACTGCATAAAATCACTGCTAGTATCGGTCACAGAATCACATAATCAGATTGGAAAAGACCTCTGGGATCATGCCGTCCAACTTATGACAGAAGACCTCCACGTCATCTAGAGTTCACTCTTTCCTTAAATACCTCCAGCGATGGTGACTCCACCACCTCCCTGGACAGACCACTCCAGTGTTTAATCACACTTTCTGGGAAGAAGCTCTTCTGTTGTCCAACCTGAATCTGCCCTGGCGCAGCTTAAGGCCATGTCCCCTCGTCCTGCCACTGCCTGGGGGAAGAGCCTGACCCCCGCCTGGCTGCACCCCCCTCTCGGGCAGTTGGAGAGCAATAAGGTTCCCCCTGAGACTCCTTTTCTCCCGGCTGAACATCCCCAGCTCCCTCAGCCGCTCCTCACAGACTTGTGCTCCAGACCCTCCACCGGCTTCGCCGCCGTTCTAGAAATAAAGGAGAAAGGAGGCAGACGCGGTTTCCCCGGGCACAAGGTGGGTGCAAACGCCGCTGTCCGCTGCGGCGGAGCGGGGGGAGCGGGGAACGCTCCCGGACAGGGCCGGGAGGAGCGGGGCCGAGCCGAGCCGTGCCGGGAGGCGATCGCCATGGAAACCCCAGCCCGGCCCCGCCCCTGCCCCCCCGGGTGCCGCCGGGAGAGCGGCCGGAGCTGCCGCGGCCCTCCCGCCCGGGCAGCGCCAGGGACAGCGCGGGGCGGGGCGGGGGCTGCCCGGGCCGGGCCGGGCCGGCCGGGAGGGAGGGGCGAGCGGCGGCCGGCGGAGCGCAGGCTGGGCTCCCTCCGCCCTTCGCCGCCGCCGCAGCTCGGCCGGGGACCCACTCGGCATCCCCCCCGGGATCCTCCGGGTGCCCCCAGCGATCGGCTCCCAGCCCCGGCGGCGCCCCCGGGAGCGGAGCGGGGCTGTGCTTAGCCCGCCGGGGCGGGGCTTGTCCCTCGTCCCCGTCGCTGCTGGAGAGGCCCTGACGTGTTGCCATGGCCGAGGCGGCCGCGACGGCCCCGGCGTGCTTCAGCGAGGATGATTTTTACTGCCCGGTGTGCCAGGAGGTGTTCAAAACGCCCGTGAGGACAGCCAACTGCCAGCACGTGTGGGTATCCCGGCCCCCGCCCCTTCCCCAGCCGGCCCTCGGTCCCCGCCGGGCGCTACCGCGCTCGGACCCTCGGCCTGGCGAGCCCGGCGCTGCCCCGGCCCGCCCGCCGCTCCCTGTGGGGGCCGCCGAGCCCCGGCCGCTCGGGGAGAGCCCCCCGCGGTGTGGGCGGCGGGGGCTCGCTCACCCCCCGGCCCGACTCGCGTGCCTTAACTTCATGGCGTTCCCCGTCCCTCTCCGGACCAGGGCTGCAGTACGAGTTGTTCTCTCTTTTCAGTTCCGTCTATTCAGCTTTTTTTTTTTCCCAGAGAGGCGCTTGATTAAAGCGTACTACTTTGTAAAAAAGTAAAATAGTTTTGGCAGCTGGTGCGTGAGGTTAGAGAGGGCTGCAAAAGCTGGTGGACTGAGGGCTCTGCTGGAAACGCGCGCTGAATGAAGCTTGGCAGTGGTTTTGGCTCTGCTTAAGGACAATAAACAGGAGTTCCTCTGATAAGACTGTCCAGTATCACGTGCTTGCTGTACCATTTAATATCTAATTAATGATCCATCTGGTGTGCAGCTCGGAAATACTAGTCAATAAATAGTAGGAGCTTTACCTACAGTTCATCGCCAAGTTCCCCTCATTTCCATATACTTCCTCGTATGCCAGTATTTGATTTTTCTTGTCAAGTTTTGTATTCAGTAGACTATTTCTCTGAAATGTTTTTTTTTTCCTTAACAATCATCCAGCTCTCTTCAAGGATGAAGTATTTAACTGTTCATTTTGCTAACCTTTGTTTGTGGTAACTTTTTCAATTTAGGTTTTGCAGGAAGTGTTTCTTGACAGCTATAAGAGAAAGTGGAACACATTGTCCTCTCTGCCGGGGAAGCGTGACTAAAAAAGAAAGAACGTATCCCAAAAGGGCTCTAGATGTTGAAAACAGTATGAAGAAAGCTTCTGGGGGCTGTAGATGCTGTGAAAAGCAGGTAGAGTAAAACTTTAAGAAAAGTTGAATAAATTTTGCTTATTTTTGTCCAGACACACTTTTAGTGTGTGTCATTCTTGTCTTGGGGCTAAAGAGCCTAGAGCAGTTTTAACTTAGCTTTGTATGGCACATGCATATACAAGGCATGCAGTGCCTAGCTGTACCTAAGAGATGTAAACTGAAAGAGTATCTTGAATTGTCAATAAGGGCATTTTAAGTGGAGTGCCAGTTTTTCTCCAAAAAGATGGAAAAACTGGACATAGCTAGAAAACTGGTAAAACAGAAGTTTGGGAGCTGAACGTGAAAGTTGCAGATACATGGAAAACCTCAGAAACTTTCAGTATGGAAATGAAAGTGCATAGAGCCGCTATAAAACTTAATTTAAAACAAACAAACAAAAAAATGGGTTGATTACTTATAGTGTACATATGATCATATGTAACTTCCTCCTTCCCCATCAGTCTTTTTACATTCCCTGTATTTCCCTTATAAAGGGGTCATTATTTTCAGAACAATTGGGTGAAATCTTGACCCCCACTCAACCCAACTGGTAAGAATGGATGAAGGATTTCAGCCACGTGTTTTTTTTTATAACAAATTGCATTGCATCCAGGTAGTCTTCATGTTTGTTTCATTTCACTTGGGACTTATTTCTGCCAATGTGAAGATAAACACTAGTGGAAACCTCATCTGCTTGCTTTGTTCCACATGATTCATTAGGATGAAACTGACAGGAAGTTGGTAAACTGGAAGAAAGAACCAACCAGAAGAACTTTAATGGAATTCAGGCACAGGCATGCGAGATACAATCTTGTTCAGCCACTAAACCTGTGAGCACTTTCTGACAGTGCTGCTGGACCTGAAATTCTGAGCTGGAGCATGTCCCACACAGTTGTCTTCTGACAAATCTAAGCAACTCATTGTCTTACCTTGAATTAAAGGTGGATAAGGCAGCGTTAAGTTGGTGTTCATTCACCTAATTTTTTTCCTTCTCTCTCAAGAGAAAATGAACACACCTAATGCAAAAAAAATAAAAGTTTCTCTGCATAAGGTAACAGCAGGCCTTCGAAGACTGAAGGACAGTGGTGCTTATCCCATCCTCATGGCCCCTCTCTGTTGTAGCTCATCAGTTGTTGATCCTGGATCTGGAAGGTGTAGTTCCAGTGACTTTGTTTCAGTTAAGTGGTGTTTGTTCACACCTTTTCACCCCTGAGAGAGCCCTCAGATGCTCAGCAGTTTGGGGTTGTGGAATGTCAATATTCTCCAGTCTCAAAGGATAACAGAGGCTCTAAGGAAAGAGGAATCAAAGATGTCCTGTTGGTGAAGCAAGTGTTCATGCTCAGAGGGGAGACACAAGTTCTGGTTTCTGCTGCATGTGATGTCTATATAATTCCTGCATGCATTGTTTTCTGTTGGCAGAATTATCTCTTCCCTCTGTCCTTGGATTATTTAGTATGATTTCAGTAATTTGGCATTTCATTTTCAGGTTAGATTTTCGTGGATGAGACAGCATTATAAAACGTGTAAGAAGTATCAGGATGAATATGGTGTTTCTTCAATTATTCCAAACTTACAGATTTCCCAAGATTCTACAGGGAACAGGTAATCAGGGTGTTCTGTCTACAACAGTTCATGCTCTTCTTTCCCCACCCCCTCTCCCCATGGAAAGTATTTTTTTTCCAGGGAATTCCTTCTTTTTGCAATAATTACTGTCTGTGCTTTTGTGCTTCAAATAGGAGTTTTTCCAGGAGTTTTTCTTTACTCTTAGCAGACAGAAGAAAACCTTTCTGCATGATGGCTTTGGAATGCCTTCTAGAGATTCTTCTAAAATATATTTAATATTTGTAGCTTGCTTTCCTTGCCTTGACAGCACTTGAGCAGCTTACTTTGTAATGTATTTCATAATATTTACCTCTGGGGAAGTTCCTGTCTATTTTTGTTCCCCCTCCCCTTCCTAAGTTTGTTTTAGTGGGTATCCTGTTTCAAAACATTGCTGTGCAAGCTTTTGCTTTCTGAATGAATTTATTTTGAACAGATTTCTTATGAAATGTATAAGGAACTCCAGTATGTTAGACACCATAAAATCACACTTAACATTTGTTTTCAAGCAGTAAAGCTGAAGAACTTTTTTTTCATATGTTCTCACTGATGGTTGGGGTTAGGGATTTTTGGTTATTTTTTAAGAATCTTTTTCACACTACTTTCACAGAGCTCTTTTATATATATCCTGTCCTTTATTTACTTTATTTTGTCATCAATTTTCTATTTCTAGAAGTCTGAACTTCTCTGTGTTTGGTTTTCAGCCCATCAGTATATTGAAAGTTGAAGCTGTTACCGGAATTAGCTGCAGCAATGTTTCATCAAAGCGTTTGGATATTGTTATATTACTATTTATTGAGTATACCACAGTAGAATCTTCATGCTTATCACAGATGTATAAAAAAATTTACCATGACCATATTTGTGACTGTAAATATTCATGTTCTTTGTAGGATCTGCATATTGGGACAGTTTCTTCTCGCTTAGCTATTGGTGCATATATGGTCAAATTTACTCTCTTAAATGTTCCTCTTTGTTACTTTTAGTTTAGGAAGTAAGTTTTTGTGTTCAGCATAAGAAAAGTTTCCTTATTTTAGTTGAAAGTAGTAAATTATTTGTATAAACACATGGCAGTTAAATCCTAAGTCAACTTAGAAAGTGCTACCTGTCTTACATTCATAATGGTTCTGGAGTTATTGGCTGTCATCTCCATTACCATTCTTGTTGAGTGTTTGTTGTGCTATATACCATTTTCCTGTAAAGTTGTGTAATATTCCACCAGGGATCACCATGGTAACTAAATTATCTGGAGAAGTCCCAGTTGACTGGAAGTTAGCAAGTGTGATGCCCATCTATAAGAAGGATCAGAAAAACTCTCCAGGGAGCCACAGGCCTGTCAGACTGACCTCGGTGCTGGGGAAGGTCATGGAGCAGACCATTTTGAGTGCCATCACGTGGCATGTGCAGAACAACCAGGGGATGAGCCCCAACCAAGACAGGTTTACAAGAGCCAGGTCCAGCTTGACCAACCTGATCTACTTCTGGGACAAAGTGACCTGCTTAGTAGATGAAGCAAAGACTGTCGATGTTGTCTATCTAGACCTCAGTAAAGCATTTGATACTGTCTTCCGCAGTATTGTCCTGGAGAAGCTGGCAGCCTATGGCTTGGACAGGTGCACTCTTCTCTAAATAAAAAGTGCCAGGATGGCCAGGTCCAGTGTGTGGTGGTGAATGGAATTACATCCAGTTGGCAGTCAGTCAGTCACTAGTGTGTTCCCCAGGGCTCAGTTTGGGGCTAGTCCTGTTTAATATCTTTACCCATGATCTGGATGAAGGTATCGAGTGTACCCTCAGTCAGTTTGCAGATGAGACCAAGTTGGGTGGGAGTGTTGGGCGGGAGGGTAGGAAGGCTCTGCAGAGAGACCTTGACAGATTTGATCAGTGGGCTGAGGACAACTGCATGAGGTTCAGCAGGGTGAAGTGCTGCACTTGGGTCCCAAAAGTCCCAGTCAGTGCTACAGGCTTGGGAAAGAGTGGCTGTAAAGCTGCCTGGAGGAAAGGGACTTGGGGGTGCTGGTCGACAGCCAGCTGAACATGTGCCCAGGTGGCCAAGAAACCCAGTGGCATGCTGGCTTGGATCAGAAATAGTGTGGCCAGCAGGACCAGAAAAGTGATTGTCCCCCTGTACCTGGCATTGGTGAGACTGCACCTCAAATCCTGTGTTCAGTTTGGGGCCCGTCACTGCAAGAAGGACACTGAGGTGCTGGAGCATGTGCAGAGAAGAGCAAATAAGGTGAGGAACGGTCTGGAGCATAAATCCTGTCAGGAGCAGCTGAGTGGACTGGGGTTGTTTAGCCTGTAGAAAAGGAGGCTCATGTGGGACCTCATTGCTCCCTAGAACTACCTGAGAGGAGGCTGCAGTGAGATGGGTGTTGGCCTCTTTTGCCATGTGTCCAGTGAAAGGACAAGAGGAAGTGGCCTGAAGTTGTGCCAAGGAAAGTTCAGATCAGATACTACAAAAAATTTTTACCACTGAAAGAGTGGTTAGGCATTGGAAAAAGTTGCTCAGGGAGGTGGTAGAGTCATCACTTCTGAAAGTGCTGAAGATGTGCCTGAATGTGGCATGTGGGTATATGATTTAGGGTTGATTATGGTGGTACTGGGTTTACAGTTGGACTAGATAGTCTTGAAGGTGTCTTCCCACCTTGGTGATCCTGTGATTCTATAAATACTGAGACAGATCTTGATCTAACAGAAAAGTTGTGAGAGTTAGAATATGTGCCATTGTATTTTGCCTTGAAATTCATAGGACTTACTGGATTTCTTTCCCCTCTCTCCCCCCTTACTGTTAAACTTTTAAAAATTTTGATAGTGGAATAAAATGCTTTCAATTTTCATTGCTGCTTTTTTTTTCTTCATTTAAAGTAGCAGGAGTGATGCAATATCTGATAATGGCGAGATGGCTAATAGTCAAATACTTCAAGGAGAAACAAGGTAGGGTGCTTATTTCTCTATAGGTGTTACTAAAATAGATCCAGGTAGTCACAGTTCAAGCTTCTACTGACTTAAAAAAATAGCCCACAAAACAAACCAAAACCTATCCCCCTCGCACACACACCTTCAAGAAGTTATATAAAAATATCCTGTAGTTTCTTCTACCTTTGCATGTATACATTAGAATTTGGGTTTTTTAGTACTTTCCTGAAAGATTAGCACTAAAAGATATTATCAGAAAGTAAGAAAAGGATGTAGCTGCAGTTGAAACAAAAGAATTTTCTGAAGCCCAATTCTGAGAAGAATGGATTTAGTCATACAAGTTAAAAATGTGCCTTAAATTTGCAATTTGGAAATAGCACTGGAGCTGCATTAGATCTGCTGCTGTCAGTGAGGGTGTGGCGGTTTTTTAATTGCTTTTATCAAAAAAGGGAAAACAACAGATAACAGATTAATTAAACTGTCTGTAACACTACGTCTAAAACTCTCCTTTCTTTTTAACGCTGTATTTCTGTTTACAGTGGACATCCAACCTTCAAATGCCCCCTGTGTCAGGAAGCCAATTTCACCAGGCAGCGCTTGCTGGATCACTGTAATAATAGACATCTTTATCAGATGGTTCCTGTGGTAAGTAGGGTTGCTTATGTATGTTTCTTAAGCTACTTTCATTATAATTATGTGGACAATTTTAAATGTCCAGTAGCTGCTTTATATCTGTAACAATCACCGTGGTCTGAAAAAGACCTTATATTTCATGCAGTGCATTTAACTTGTAGTGACTCTCATGTGAAAACATTTCATGTCCAGCCTGTTGGTTCTAAGGCATTTCTGACTTAGCTATCTCATTTATATTGATGTGAAACAAGCTCATTTTTTGAGTCTGAGGCTTAACTCTTCTTAATTTAGTAGTTCAGATCTGTTTCTATAGAATCCCATTTGTAGTGTAATTATTGTTTCATGTGAAACCTCCTGTTACTTGAAAAATAATCTAAGGTGTAATCGAAGGTTCTGAAGGAGAAAAGTCTGTTTGGTTTTCTATTCTTTTCATCTGTATAGGGTGTATTATTTTTTCTTTTGACTTACTTGATCATTTCAATTGTATGAAGATAAGTAGGATGCAGTAATCACTTTTTTTTTCTAATTTGATTGAGTGTCAGACAGACATTATAATCTTCCACTCCTAAGAGAAACACTTTAGAAAGCTAGCAAGCTGAAATGTAGTTTTTAAATGTTACACAATTGAGGAAAAGCACACTGAGAACTATGATTTGATGCTAACATCTCTACTGTATTTTGGTAGTGGATGAGTAATAAACTAGTTATTCTTGTAGAACATGTCTTTAATGCATTTTGTATTACCAATAACATTTTTTTTTAATTATCTCTCTCCTCCCCCTCCAAATTCAGATCTGCCCTATTTGTGTATCTCTTCCTTGGGCAGATACTAACCAGGTTACTAGAAATCTTGTTGGCCATCTAAATCTAAGACACCGGTTTGATTACGGAGAGTTTGTGGTAAGCTTTTTCTTCTTTGCTGTGTGGGGGAATAAATGGTACCTTTTTTTCCTAATGAGTAAAAATGCAAAAAAAAAAAAATTTGTACCAACCTTGTGCCCTGGACTTGCTATGTTCCTACTCTGTATGAAACTCAGAAGATCTGTCTCTTTTTAAACTTTCTTTTATCAACATGAAGTGCCATTGGGAATAGGTGTTGTTAATAGCTAAACTGTCCCAAACTGACTTCAGTCTTTAACTTAGTATTCTCAATTGGAACTTTTTATTACTTTTACTGTGTTTATTAGAACAGTTTATTACTGCTGGTTTTTTTGGAAATGCAGTAGATGCTACTCTGTTTTATTGACATTATTGGCCTTTATGGCAGAAATTGCTAAATCCTAGTCTCAGGAGTTGGAGTACAGCTTGACTAGCTGGTATTGCTGCTACAGCCTCTCCTCTAGTATGTTGCAGGAGAGACTGAAAAAGAGATGTGTCATTAAATTGGTGTTCAGGTTGCCTTCTTTCAGGCTCACTTTGAGTAAGTGACCTTGGAGTAGGTGCAGAACTACATACACAGATGTAGTCAGTGGATGGTTTGTAAGTCAAGCCAACCTGTTGAGTTCTGTGTGTGGGTTTAGAGAGCTGGAGAGTTTGAGATGTAGTTTCTGTAGAGTTTGACAGGCTTTGGGGTATGCTCCTTGAGTTTTGTGTGGGACAGACATAGTAATTGAGACATAGGCAGCCTCACTGGTTCAAGATGGCAAAGTTGATGTATATTATTCTCTGAGTTGAGTGATCTGTGATAAAGGCGTGAAGAGCTAGAAGTTCGATACAGGGGATTGGAACTCTTCACAGTGAGTCCATCTTGCATATTTGATGATGTAAAACTGGTGATAGGAGTTTGAGGAAACTGCCAGAATTGCACTGAAAAGATGTGTTACTCCTGAAAATAATACAGTACCTGGAAGATAGTTCTGCAAAAGCAGCAGGATTAACCACATGTCTTTTGTGAAATGCATTCTGATTTTAAGAAGTATATTCTCAACAGTCTATGATTACTGTTGTCTGGGGATCACATGTTTTTATTATTGGAGAATGTTATGGCTGGTTAGAAGCCCTGTTCCAAGAATTGCATGACAGTCAGCTTTCCTGAGCTTGGCTGTTCCATAATGGAGTTGAGCAAGGGAGAGAAGATGGACCCTTCTGCTTAATGAGCCTTGTCCCACTCATCTGATTCTCCTCCTGTATCAAGTGTCTCTTGGTATTTGGTTCAATAAAAGATACTGTGCAACATAGACAATCATGTAGTACACATGAAGATGAAGAGTCTTCATCTAGGTGCCAATTCCTATGTAAAAATGTGGAAGATGAATGATTAAATTCATGACTGTGGTGCATCTTGAGTATTTGTCCATTTTGATGATGTTTTCATTTTGTTTAGAATCTTCAGCTTGATGAAGAAGCCCAATACCAAAATGCAGTTCAAGAATCCTGTCATGTGAACTTTTAAAGTAGAGCCCCTTTCATCTTACTGATTATCTGCAAGAAAAATTACTTCTGATGGTGATCTGAAGTGTATATTAATAAACATGGTATTCAGTAACCACTTTTCGGGTTAAACTTTTTTTTCACACTCATAAGGACTTTTGGTAAATGATTTTGCTGAAACACAAGCTTGACATCTTTACTGAGATCTGTCCCTGTGGAATTAGGGACTCTTTTGGAACTTTTCACTGTTGTCTTGATTTTCTCTAACCTTTACTACTCTGTTAATTACATGGTTTCTATGATTAATGTAGGATATTTTAATTCACCAAGAACAACTTTGAAAGTATCTTTAGAAAGACATCAAGGATGCTCTGTTGCACTGTTGAGTTTAAGTTCAGCTGTCTTCTAAGATATCTGAGATAATTATTTATTTTTTTTCTCTTCTTGCCAAGGACAAATTTTATTTGATGTTGTGATTAATTTTTTACTGTTGTTATGTGACTGAAAATAACAGCTTAAAAAATTAAAGTATTTTCTACAGATCACTAACGCAGAGCAGGGCTTCTTTCAGCTTTCATTGAAAAGAATGATCCCATTGCCTATGAATAACTACATCTATTTTTTTTCCCTTTTGGAGCATCACTGAAATAGAATGCTTGCTTACTAATATGATGAGTGTGGAGTATTCCCTGTACTCCCAACTGCTAAGGAAGATGACGTTTTCTGAGCAATTTTGATGACAATTTCTGAGCAAAGATGACACGCAAAAGGTAAAATTTTTTGGTCTGTGACTTTGACCACATAGTTTTTCATTTGGTTGGAGTTTTTTAAGAACTCCTGTTGTTGCATTTGGAGTTGAAGGTTTGATCTGTCCTGTATTTCATGGAGGACTGTGTAGCTAAATAACTACTTGGCTTCACACCTGCCAACACTCAGAAATGAACTTGTTTGTTTTGGTAAAGCTGTTTAAAACTTACACATTTTCTGCATCCAAAAGCTTGAAAAATCAGTTGAGAAAAAACAACTTGCTCTAAAATAGTTACCAATGAGTTCCTATTCTAGATTTCCACATTCCCAGCAAGACCATTGTTAAAATCAGAGAAAATAGAGCAAAAAAAAAAAAATCCATTTGTAAAAGAGTTTTAAGATCTTTTATTTAATACTAAAGGAGATGAGGGGAAAGAAGGCTGCACAGCATACATTCGGGAGGTTTAAATAAAAAGTGTTCTGAGCATATATCATCTGGGACACTTCATCCTGTGTTGCCATCACTCATTGCCAAGCTATTGTTCTTATTGAGTGTTGCCTATGTGGTGGAAAACATCCCCAGTAATTTTCTTAGTCTAGTTGGTGACTTACGTGTGGTAATCAGTTGTGCAGCCAAAATACAATCTGCTTCTTATGCCCTGCCTCCCATTTGGTCACCAAACAGGTTTTGATTATTTTTTAAATGCTGGGATATTTCATATTCCAAAACTGGTAAGGTTGAAATGCCTCATTTTGCAACTGAATCTTAGTTCTAATTTATTCAGTGTTGGAACTAAACCACTATACACTGTAACTTCACTTTTCTAGCTCACATTTTTAAGAGTCTAAAACATTCCTGTAGGCATTGCTGTCTAAAATACAGAGAAAATGGTCCATTTCAGAATTGTCTGAATGTTTTATCCTATTTATAACAACTTAAAATTTCTTGCATTTTGTTACTGTCTTACTACAGTGTTTTGACAGAAGACCACACTTTGATTTTGTATTCCAACTTCCGTATTTGCCCTCATACTCCTGTCTGTGTATTCTCACTTGTCTGTCAGCTCTAGTGCTTTGTGGCAACATACTGATTTGAAGTGGTTTACTGATCCAACAGGGAAGAGTATTTAGATTTTTACTTTCTCTTTTGCTCTGTAAAGCCAACTATGAGACAGTGCCTCTAGACATAAAGGAACTTCAAGGTAGCCTGATGCTAAAGTTTTACCTTTTTGAAGTAAAAATATGTGCTGTGGTGATTTATTACTGCATATATTTCCTAAGGAGTTTAACAGTTACATGTAAGTTTAGTTAACTTTTTTAGTTTCAATAAAATATTTATATGATCTGGCAATAAATGCCTACAGCCAATACAGATTCTGAATGCCTCATGGACACTGGAACTAGTTATTTCTATTACTTGAATATATCTTGAGAATTGCAAGTGAAATGACATCTATTTTAAAACTCTGGGAAGCAATTTCTTTATAGCAATAATTAGCTGTCACTTGATGTGTAGTTGCTGAGCATTTTAGTTGTGTTTAAATGTTGAGAGACTTGAATACACATTTTAAAACAACAAATGTGTATTAATGCAATATTAGAAAAAACTTGCAAAATGTTTATCCTCTTTATTTAAAATCTGTATTGGCAGGCATGGCCTTGCTTAGGATTTTGTACTTTTAATATGAAGAGATTGCATCCAATAGGTTCACTCGGTAAGCATTTAAAGAAAATTAAACTATTTAAATATGTTGCTGCTGGTCATGATCTTTCTCACTGAAACTCGGACATGCACAAAAAGCTGTGTATTTGTGATGGGTAATGCTCAAAACATGCGATCTTTACCAGAAGATTGCTCTTTAATGATGTTTTCATGTTCACATTGCATTATGTATGGTTTCAATATGTTATGTTATGTTTGAATTGTACCTTCAGTTTTTTCTCCTATATTAAAGTATTTTATTTTCTGTTTGTCTTTTTGTTGCATAATAAAGATGATCAGTTCCCTTGGTGCTACGTCTTCCTTTTCAAATGCTTTCTAAAATTTAAATATATGGTCAGTTGTATGCCTTCACACTGTGAATTATTAGAGTGGCGTGGGTGCTCTTGGAACTGATGAGTTGTGACTCATCATCCATCTGTGAGCTGACAAGTTACCTTATATCATGTCTTAGGTATTTCCAGAAAGCAGAAAAGATGATAAGCTGGCCAACATTTATTTTGTGCTTGTTTTCTGCCTTCCATGGTTGTATGTTGCTGTCCCATCTAATGGTAATAGAGAAATAAAGGAGAGGGAAAGAGGTGTGCAGCGCTCAGGGCCATTAGCAAACCTTGTTACTTGAGGGTGGATTTACTGAGGAAAGTTAATGCTTTTCTGAGGAAAGAATTGTCAGTATGTTTGGGCTGGTTGCAAATTTGGTCCAGCAAGGTGGCAGGTCGGTGATTTATCCTGCACTGTGTTTTTGAACTGAAAAACCCTTTGGTTACTTCTTGTGCTTTTGCATTCTAAGGACATACAGATGATAATACAGGTATTAAATTGACTTAATGTGTTATTTTGAATGACAGAAATGTAACAAAATTATGTAAATTTCATTTTTGTTAGTTTACTCCACAAAATCTAATTTTCTTATCTCTTAATAAACCACTGTATCTTCTAAATCTGCTTATAAGCTCTTTATTAGAGATTTAATTTGATTTTATTTTACTACAGCAATTCATATTTCATTACTTAGAGAGAATGCATTCCCTGTGTTTAGTTCTCTTTGGCAGTATTTTAGCTATAGCTGTGTGAAACTGCCCTTTGTCCTGCTCCAGTCTTAAGCCAGGGCTTCATTCCTAGGGAGAGGGGGACTTGTGCACACAGGTCATCTTCTGACAGGTAGTCAGGGCTAGAAGGTTTTCTATATATGAGAAGTATTCCTGGGTACCTCTTTCTAGATTTGGCTTTTGAGATGGGTGAGATTTGAACAGGAGTGTCTGTGAGGACTCTGCTATGAGAGAGTCTGGATAGTGTATTTTTTATATCCTTTGTTTTATGCAGAAACAGACACACTGATTCATGGACACTATTAAGAGATGTGGACTTTGCCATGTCTGGTAAACGCTGTGTGATTTGTGAAATGACTGCAGAACCTGGCAGCCAAGGTTGGCTTATTGCAGGCAAGAAGAGCTACAAGAATATCTGACAAAAACATCTTCAGACTTCTTCTAGAACTGGAGAAACTAGCAATGAAAAGGCACCAAAACTGCAGTGTGTTCTCAATACAGTGTACATTTGCTCTAGAGATCAGGTTTCTCTTGTGTCATGTGGCTGTATATAAAAACATGTAAGAGTCAAAATTCAGGGCATCTGCAAGAAGGCTTTTCAATGTCAAAATCACCACTTCCCAGTGAATTACCAGTCTCTTACTGGGGTCAAAGCATGGATTTTCTTCTCTCATGAGTAAAGTAGGACTGTGCTGTTTCTTACATTTCTCAAACTGCAGCTCTGCTTTGGGAAGGACCAGTTTTCACCTCTTAGGTGTCTAACTCTTACCAGCCTTGTTCTATCTGTAACATTTTTTCCACCTAGTCATATATCTCTATTTTTGTGGACGTGATCAGGAAAGAGCTAGGAAAGTGAATTTATGTTTATTCCCCCACCATTCTCCAAACCGTTAGGAAATTTCAGGGGGCAAGTTATCACTGCCAAATGTATTCTATGGAAAGCATCTAATTCTACTTTCAATCTGTGCTTCAGGTACTCCATATACATTTAGGATTCATTCCTCAACTGTATGAAACTGTGAATTATTTGCCAGGGCTTAGAGGCAGAGTACTGTTTTTATGGGGTTGCTTAGTCACTGGGAAAAGTGCTTCTCACTACTACTTTACATTGTCTACTGTTATGTTTCCATCTCTCTTTTTTTTCATGGAGTGGTTTGTGTTGGAAAGGATCATCTGGTTTCAACCCCCTGCCGTGGGCAGGGACACTTTCCATTGGACCAGGTTGCTCAGAGCTCCATCCAACTTGGCTTTGAGCACTTCCAGGGATGGGGCACCCACAGCTTCTCTGGGAAACCTATTCCTGTGTCTCACCACCTGTTTTCTTTGTGCATTTCCCTACAGTAGTTATCCTAAATTCACACTGTGTGTTTCCCTTCCACTCCCTTTTCTGTCTTTTAAAGTAGCCGGCAATTAAGCTGCTACAATTATATTACTTGGCTACTAATTATTGTTTCATATTTTGTATATTTTATAAACTCCTCTGGCTGTGCCCTTAATATGGGGCTGGTGTGGGCCTCAGGGATAAATACAGTAACTAAGAAGCTTAGCACCAATAATTTCCAGAGTTCTCCAGGCATGTTTACTTCTATGGCTGGAGGAGTTTGTATTTCTCAGAATGTGTTTGTACTTGGAAAGAATCTGGAAGTCTTACCAGACAGATTTTACTGCTTTTAAATGCATTTTAAAGCATCTATTTTGTTGTTTTCTTTAGGGGAGGATCTATTTTTGGATTGGAGAGATTAGAACAAGGTTTGAAATAAAAAGCATCTCATAAAGACCAGTTCCTTAATAGTTGCAGCACTTTCTTTTCAGAAAACCTTGCAGTAGGTTCTCTGGTTTTGCAGGTATGGACAGAAGAGTTTGGGATGTTTTTTCTCCAGGGTAACTGCTGTGGCCCTAGTGCTGTAGAGGGTGAGATTCAAGTGCCACCTCGGTTGTGAGACGGGTGAAGCGTGGGAAGTTTCTCTCATGAATTTTTCTTCTTTCATAATTCAAACCACAAGAGGGCACTGAATATTCTTGGGCACTCTCTAAATAAGTAGTTAAGTGTGATAATTCACTAAGTAGTTGTACTCCGAGACACTATTAGATACAGGATTTCTATTCAGATGTTTAATGTAATAAATCTTTTATGGTTTTTTTTTTTGTTTTGTTGTGTTTTTGTTTTTTTTTGTTTTTTTTTTTGGGGGGGGGGGGTGG
>JAWWEU010000081.1:109152579-109221285 GCA_035583155.1 Acropternis orthonyx
CCCCCCCCCCCCCCCCCCCCCCCCCCCCCCCCCCCCCCCCCCCCCCCCCCCCCCCCCCCCACCCCCCCCCCCCCCCCGTAAGAGAGTGACTGAGGTAATTCCAAAATACAGAAAGAATATTTCTGACTTCCTTTAAAACTGCAGACGTACAGATTTACTTGCGTGCTTTATCATCCTGCGGCAAGTAAGCAGTGTTCCCCCAGGATTCCACGTTGGGAAGAACGGAGTGCTCCGCATTTCAGGAGTGAACAGAAAGCGTAACACGTTCGTGCCTTTACTTGCCAGACCTTTCCTTTCCCAAGGGCGTTCTCCAGAGGTCTGTAGAGCCAAGGCTCTGTAATGCAGGCAGGAGTCACAGGGGGGCAGCTGAGGACTGGTGGATTCTGTGAGTGTCACAGCGGGAGCAGCGCTCATGTTTGATTTCTTGCTTTACGAAACTGCACACATGTCATCGTCCCCGGTACTTCCCTCTGCTGCGGCCGTGAGGTCCACCCAGTGCCCAGCACGGGGATGCGTCGGTGTTCCTTCTAACACTCACAATAGTTTGGGGTTGCTACAGCCCTGTGGTGTGAATACAGGAATTCTCGCAGCTGAGGCTTATCCCTGCTGAGAAAGAGCCAAGTATCCCTAGAGTGTGTTTCTGCAGTGGCAGGATGCTTAGTGACCAGCTGGAGTAGCTGCCTATCAGTGACAGCTTGTTTCACACTGTAATCTGATTCATGTTTAACGCAAAATGTGTTTGTGTAAAAACATGTCAGAGGTGATTCAGGTCTCTGTGTGAGAGAGGGAGGTGTAATGCCGTATGACTAGTTATTTAATTTATGAGGTATTGTTTTCTCACACAAAAAAATAATGGTTAAAGTATGTCTGAAGTGGCAGGTGGGCAGAATGGTATGCAATGTTATACCCAAGCTTCTGCTCTTTGCTTTTTAACCTTGCTTTTTAATTTAGCTATCGCTAAGCACTGTGAAGAAACTGAAGGTCTGCATCTTTTTTTTTTTTTTTAAATAAACTCTCAATCAAAGCAAGCATGTCTTGTTTGCTCTTCTGCAAGAAGACTGTACACTTGTGTTTGATATCTGATGTAACTTTCACTGGCTTTCCTTATATCCCACATGACACTTGCTAGGTTTGTAAACACTGGAGTTTCCTAACTTGAAATACTTAGCTGTTCAACTTGAAACATTTTGGGTTTGACTGAGGGTCTCTAATCTTGCAGGTTTATCTGGACAACTCCTGTCTTCATTGGTGCTTTTGCCTCATCAGCCAAGGAGATACTATTGCACTGTTACCTCGGTTTGAGAGATCACTGAAAAAGTGAAACTGATTTGTGCAAGATAATGCAGGAAACTTGAGACAGGGCAAGGACAATCCACTATCTGAGAGTAGCAGACCACCTGAATACGCTCTTACTCTTTCACATTTGGTCTATAAGCACTTCTAAGAGGGATACATAATGTTCTGCAAAACTCCACTTTTCATGTTATGCAATGAATTCATATCACTTGAGCTGACACTGAAATTTATGATCAGACAAGTTCCACCCAAATGTCAACAAGCAACCATGAATCACCTTCTTTTGCTGAGCAGTATACAGGCAGTACAACTACCAAAACATTTATGCTGACTTACAGAAGATTACCAAAACTATTCAAATATGAAACTACCTACCAAAAGTACTAGAAAATCACTGTATATAGAGAGCTAGTTTTACTTACATTTATGGTACCCTGTAGTTAGCTGATATTACATTTTGAAATTAAGTTCTTTTGATTTTTAAAAGAGCATTCTTGCCCTCCTATACTTCACTTGTTTTTCTTTATCTCTCTGCCCTCATTAGTCTCTTCCCAGATTATTACTCACAGATGCAGCTTTACAAAAAAAGAGTAAAACAGGTGATGTTTGCCAGCTTTATTGGATGATGCCTGACAAGTGTTCCTGCTTCTGCAGCAAGGCAGGGGAGTAAACACTTTATATCTTTCTTACTTGTGCTGTGGTAGTACCCACAGGCAACAGTGCTACTAGAAGGTGTGAAGAGCTGCTGTCTGTCCAGGAAAACGTGCAGTCTGCTCTGAGGTGCTCGCAAAGTGAAACTCAGCAGGAAGTTCAAGTGGTCACTGCAGTAGATCTGCTCCTCAATATGTTCTGATTCTTTCCTTTTCGTTGTTTCTAGTAGCAGCATGGGAGCATGTGAGTCTGTGGAGAAAGAAATGTAATTGACTGGCAAAAGCTCAGATTTTGCAGGTGTCTCTTACATTTACTCGGGGCTCATTAGATTGCTTAGCACCCATAAAAGTTGTGAAATATGTTTAAGGCAAAGAATTGTGAGAAAGGAAAAAGCAATTGACTAGTTAAAGACTTGCTTCTTCTCCTTTGAATTTAATGTTTTTATTTTTCTTCAGACTTAGAGCTTGCAATCACGATATTGGTGGAGTCTACCTGCAGATCAAAAGGCTAATGGAAATAATGCCTTTCAATTCCACAGGTCCCTGACTGAGTCAGGAAAGGATATGCATTACTTGTACCTGTTATATTAAGGAATGTTTCCAGTCTGACCATTCCTGAGACTCTCTGGCAGTCAGCTGGCATTTCAATCTTCATCTCAGTCTGCAGCTTGCAAGCTGAGCCACCTGGGCCAGATGTATTCTTCCACATACATGTCCTGTGTAAGACATGATGTAAGACTGCCATTCTTTTTGTTCATCTGAAAATGCACACCATCTATTTAAATAAGTTCCTCTATACTTTATTAATTCATCTCCAGTAATACTCAGTTATTTCTTACTATGGGCCTCAGTCTTAGAAGTCTGATATGGCTATTTTCATCTTCTAAGGAAAATGCAAGGAGTCATATAGGAAAACCCTTAAGGAAAATGAGGAGTAGATATATTGGCTGAACATAGACAACAAGTCAGTGATAAAGCAAGATATTTGTCATTGTAGAGAACTGTGGTCACAAAAGTAGATAAGGTCTTTTGAAAAGATCTTCCGTGATTAGATAGAAATAAAAATTTCTGAAGACTGCCCATCTGTTTATTACTTTCTCCTCAACATATATTAAATCCATTTAGCTACTTCATGGGTGATACTGAAGTGTCTGCCAAGAGCTTCTATCTTAAAAGTCCTGATGTTCCCTTGTTAATATATTGCTTATTTTTCCATTGTATCTTGTTTTATTATACCAACCAGATGATGGGTTGAGGTCTCAAAACTCTGAGTTTGTTTAATTTGAAAAGCAGTATGAATTGGAGGAAGAATGGGTATAGGGACAGTATTTTACAGTGCAGGGTTAGTGTGTAACTCTCATGCTTTCTCTGTTTGGTGTCACCATGTGTCAATTCCAACACCTGTTTTCAGGTAACTCACTTTTTAGCCAGTCCTGAAAGTGGCAATTGTTGTGATGCAGATGTTCATACAGCCCTTCATGCCTCTATCTGCTATTGACAAGAGGTTGGTGTGAGGTCTCAGTAGTGGCTGATACATCTTAGAAGTGGGGATGAGGGAACAGAGAGCAATTCTATTGCTTGTGTCTAAAGAGGACCAAAGAAGTGAAAAAGCAGAGTTTTCTTCGAGCACCAAGTAGTAAGACCAAAATTGTGCCATTTCTTTTGAGTTCTCCATCTCAGGAAAACCCTTGTATGGTACTATAATCAAGGAATAACGAATGCAGCTGCATTAGTCTTTTAATTTCTAACAGGAGTGTATTTTTTTAAGCACCATCATCATGCTCTTTCACGGTACCCTAACATGCTTTAGTTTGCATCAGAAAGCAGTTTTGAAGTGTCCAAACTGAACTTTCTTTTGAAACTAAGCCAGAATGTTTTGCAGATCCCTGCCTAATGCGCCTAGTTGCCATCACTGCTGTCCTGTCCTTGGGATCAAATCAGAGCCCTTTGAGATGTGTACAGTATAGATGCCAGGTTCTTTCTACCAGATGTTTCAATGTATGGATCCATTTCAGTTGGTTCGAAGTACTTGGTAGTGAAGGCATTGCCAGTCTAACCTAGAGAGCCTCCAGAAGAACTACCATCATCATCTGCCAGCAGCTGGAGATGACAGCATGCAGAATTCAGGGACTGATGAACTTGCAGAAGAAATCTTGACAAAAGAGATTTCAACCTACCAAACATCACTGATTTGAGAGCAGTTGACACCATCGATATTGGTGAGTAGAGGGTTACAATTATTAGTTACTTTTGCAGAAAAATACCCTAACATAAGAACAACAATTTCTACAACTGTTACTTCTCAGTGCATCAGCAATGAAATAAGTATGGATCTGAGCAGCTAGAAATGGCTTAGGTGTCATTACTTAGGATCATTCTTTCTTGTTTATCAGCTCTGATACTTAACAATGTGCCAAATATTATTAATTTTTATATAATATTTTGTGAGTCTCTATTTACAATACAAAATCTAAATCTAATTTTTATGGTGGTCTATCCTAGTAGTTGGTCTGGGAAAGTAGAAGGTTAGCAAAGCCTGATCATACAATTACCACACGTACCTGCAGTTTAAGCATAAGAAAAAACTATGGCAATTTCAGTGTTCACTGACTGTTAGGAAGCAGAAGAGGTAACTGGAATTGGCAGAAACACCCAAGAGTCACAGGGAAGGGTGAATGGTGATAGTACAATGGTACTGACATTTTAAATATTAATTTTTATGGAATCTTTAGTAATCCAGAAGGATACCATTATTTGAGCTAGTGACAAATACAGTGTCTCACACCTATCAACAGTAGAAATAGAATTGCATTTTCCAAAAGCAGGATACTGAAATCATGTTGCTGACAGATTTTTTTTTGAATGTACACACATTTATCATTTTCACTTTCTGTCAAAAAATACATAATTATTAATATAGTAATGGCTTGCTTGCCAAGAGTCTCGCTGGCTTTTGTTATTGAAAAGGTTTTAGTGCCAGCTTTGATTACTGAATCACAGGATGATTGAGGTGGCAAGGCACCTCTGGAGATCACCTAGTCCAATTCCCCTGCAGCACCCCTGCAGGGTCACATGCATCAAGTAGCTCAGATCTGTGTCTGGCTGGGGTTTGATTGTCTCCAAGGATGGAGACTCCACAACTTCTCTGGGCAACTTGTTCCAGTGCTTAAAAACCCCTGGAATAAAAAACAAACAAACAAACAAAGCAAAAAAAATTTCTGAAATATAAATGAAATTTCCTATATTTCCATGCATCCATTTCCCCTGTATTTCCATTTTCTTGTTTCCATTTCTTCTTGTGTTTTAGGTTGCATCCAATTCTTTTCCTCCCAGTAGTAATATAGTTATGATGGACTTCGCTTACTTGACAAGAAAAAAGTTGTTAAGTTAATTGTTATTGGGAGGACAAAGGTTCTGATTTATGATATTGATTGCCTTAAATACCAAGTTGGTCTAAAATTCTTTCCATGCAACTGCTGACTGGAGAATAACATGAGCTTGTTTTCTGTGTCTGTGGTTCTAACTTGGCTGCTTCTTCAAGTGGTCTGGAGTCTGGTAAGAAAACAAAGAATATATATTCTTTATACAATTGAGTAAGTAATGCAGCTTAAGATGAGTTTGAGAGCAAAATAGTTAAGTATGTTGATTTTGCAAAATAAGAGTTCTGTAATGATCTGCATGGAGAGAGATATTTCTGTTTCCTTGGGGTCTTAGTGTTGCTCTTTTGCATAGACCTGGCTATACATAGAAGGAGCTTATCTTGTGTTCCCTGTCTAAGCAAGATGTCCACTAGTATTCAAATCACTGTTACCAGAATAACAAGTCTGGGATTAGAAGCAAAATAAGTGTTGAAATTTATTTCACTACTCCATATTTAAATGGATTTTTTTTTCTGTAGCACAATATATTTGATATTGAAAGTTATGCATTTTTAGTCACTGGGCATACTTGGAAATGACTGCTCAAAAAAAATCAATGATATGCCTCAAGTCCAGCTAAATATTTAAGGTAAAAAAGTAACAGTTGAGATTTTTGTATTTCCTGTCTTTTGTAGTGAAATACAGCATTTTGCTCATGTTGGGGTGCTTTGTTGTAATGATCAGGAATTTTTGGTGATACACAATATAATTACTTTGGAGTACAAAATCAATAGGTAGATCAAAGTTTGTTCCAGCTGTTCATAGCATCAGAGTAATCTACAGAGTAAGGTATTGTATTACTTTCTGTGGCATGATCAAAGTGCAATAACTTTATCTATTTTATGCAACTGAACTATCTGATTCCATAAATCCCCCTCCTGTATCTCTCTGTGGCAGCCTTATCTTCTTCCTCTCCACTAACACATGCTCATACATCTCCCTAAGTCAGCAACTCAACCTCACAGTCCCAACTTTCCCGTAGTCTTCCTGTATCCCCCACACTTCTGTTTCTGTTACTCGTTCCTCTGCCCCAACCTTTTGGAAACTCTAATCTCAGCCTTGTTTAGATTCCACTGCAGGCTTTGTTAAAGGCCATAGTAGGTGATGCAGGATACTACTAACATCTACAAGCTATCTCACATCAAACTGATTGCTAATAACCAGGTCTTGTGTGAGAGAGGGTCTTCTGATCACCAGGGCTAATTATATAATTTCTATATGTCCTATGGCCAGGAAGAGCTTATTTCATATTTCTGGGTGTCAGTACTAGAGTTATATAGTCTGGAGAAAACACTGCTAAGTTAAGGTGTCTCATCCAAACTGGTTGAGTATATTTTGTCTGAGGTTTATGGTGAGACGTGAATTTTCATTGAATAATTCATCTCATCCTTGAGTAGGTTTCCAAACTAGGTGAGGTGGGTCATCTTATGGAGATGCCAGGAGGTCATGGTGGTGCCATAGATATTCTAGGGACATAAGTATTACACATTTGTTTCTCCACTGGTTACTGAATGAGTTTACTTGCTTAATTTTTACATGATTTCAAGAGTTGAGATGTTTCCCCTCTGTTCAAGGTGTAGTATTTGCAGTAAATGTGCTTTACAATCCAGGGTTTGACCAACCATTACTGTATCTTAAGTCATGTAAACCATGTTGTCCATGTCCAAAGTTAAGGACTCCTATTAAAGATGTTCAGAAGTGTGTGTGACTAAATAAGATTCCTGTTTGGTACACCTCAGCTAACACAACCTTCCTATGTATGTGACTAAGAACTGTGAATTTGTTGTGTATTTACAATATTTTCACAGACTAAGAAATGCATCATAGAGTTTGTCAGGCTGGTATTGAGGCCAAAGTCAGTGCCACACAAACAAGAAAATGCTTACATGCAGAGATACTCCTTTTGAAACAGACTGTTTTGGTGTTGAGATTCACAGGACTAAAGACCTAGTTTTGTTGGGAATTAAGTGGAAAGAAATGGTGGAAGGGATTCCTTCAGCGTAAAACATTCAGTGACAGTTTTCAGACACTGAGGACCAGCCTGGATTTCACTGAGTTGCTGAATTTGGCATAGTTCAGTCATGGATTCACATTTTGATTTGTGCACTGAAAGTACCACTGTATTTAGCAACATTAATTTCAGTTTGTGAGCTTTTGCTGCTGCTAGAGGAACTTCTCCAGGAGTTAGCCTGTTTGTACCTTTGGCACAGCTATACTTTCTGATTAGTAGATATGGGTACGTTGTAGTTTATAGTTATTGAAAATGTAGAAACGTTTTACTCCCTGTTAATGATTATAAGGGGATACAACATATATGGGTAGGATTCTTCTCCGTCATCGCTGATCTTAAACAAAGAATACAATAATGTGATTTAAATTTTTTAATATTGCAAGCTTTACTACTGATTTCTTTTCCTTCACAGAAATCTGTGTGAGAGTGGGAGTTTAAAAGCCAATGAAATCTTCAAAATGTGTGTTACGCACTTTGCCTGTGTACTTTCAGCTTGTTTACAAGCTGTACTTTCATTTCAAAACTTGATTATGTGGATACTGTCTTATGCATAGTGATAACAAATTGTCTTCTACAGTAAGAATGAAATATAATGATACAATATATGTGCAATAAAGCTTCTGCATGTCAGAGGAGTGTATTGACATTTCAAATACATGGATAATTTGTCTGAAAAAGATATCTGGGGTTATTAAGCTGTATCTGTATACAGTTCTATGCCTTTTTTTTTTTAACCCTGATGTCCCCATCTTTATTTCCCATGTATCAATGTACACCTGAATGATAGCAGTTAACTCTGAAATGTGAGATCAAACTCTATCCTTCAGCTGTCGCATCTGCACAACTCTGGAACAAATTTTTCAATGGACTCAGTCCATTTTCCACAGTGATACTGGGTTTTTAAGAGTCACCTATCTTAAAATCTACCAATTTTTAAAAACACTCGAAAATGCACACTGTTGCAACAGGGCTCTTTCAGGACAATTTCAGTCAGGAAACAGATTCTACTCAATGTTTTCTGTAACTGACACTTCAAGGTCAAAATTTTGCTTTTAGACTGGGCAAGGATATTTGTGGGTGATAGTTTTCATTTAAAAAATTAAGAAGTAGAAGAAGTTGATTAAAAGCTTTGCCTGTTTATATAAAAGTTAGATATTAAGGGTTTGATTATGCCAACTGATACCAATTAACAATAATCTCTCTTAAACCTATAAACTGTAATCTCTACTTTGTTTTGGCAAAAAGTGATTTTGGCAATGAGAGTAAATTTTCAAAATCTGACAAAAATTGTGAAGCAACAGTTTGAGTTAATTTTAGTTCAGGTGAATCAAAATCATAAAATGAGATTTCAGACTTTTGTATTTACAGTATCTTTTCCTGCCATTTTCTGAAGTTTTTGCAAGACAATAATTTGAGATTAAAGATGAATCTTTCATTAGAAAGCTAAAATAGGTAACGCTGGCAATTTCAAAGCTTTCTTCCTGAAAATTGAAATTTCATGTATATAGGGGGTTTTTTCCTGTATTTGGTTAAAGTTTTTATATGAATGCTATCAGTTTTAAGGCTCGCAGTTGTTTCCCTCAAAATTCTTCCCATCATTATGTGTCAAAAGTCAGGTGTAGAAGAACATGTGCATTTGAATCTCACATGAATATTCTGGCCATACTGTTTTCTTACACATCAAAAAGATGGTAGAAATCACCACAATTAATATTCCTGAGGACTGCATGGACTTGACTTTTGCTGCTTTTCAGCACTCATTGCTTGTAGTGGAGATTGCACATTCTTATCACACTGGAAAAATAAGTCCTACATGCCAAACTGCATGCATAAAAGACAAATTATTTGTATGGAGAAAGAAAAACATCTCATCCTGTTTTGCAGAATTGCTGTCATATCTTACTATTTGCTGTATCTGTAACCTATATTGTCAGAGCTTAGAATAAAAAGATGGTTTTTACCTTCAATTTGTGAACTTTTCAAACATACAAATACAAGACACCCAGTAGTGATTGCTTAGAAAGGTTGTTCATGATTTTACTCACTGTGTAAAAAATAGTAGCGTAGTATTACATATGTCCAAGTCAGTCCAAAATGAAGTGTCTAGTGTAATAAAAGGATAAAGATTGCATTCTATAGGCATGTAATGGCAAGGAAAGTGTTCTGTGTGTATCTCATATCTCATCGTGGTCTTTAGATTTTGCATGTTGCAGAAAGAGTCTTGGAGTTGTTATTGTGTAGGTAAATGGGGTCCAGACAGGGCATTGAACTGGGGCTGAGATGACCTGGGCTGTGTAGCCAGTCCTTCAAAGCCTTGCTGTGTGATGCCAGACCACTCATGGGGGAATAGAATTTCCCCATCTTCGGCTTTACAATGGCAAGTTAGGCATAACTTCCATAGGTTCTGCACAGCTGCTGACTAGTAGCAATACTTGATTCCATAGAAATAATTGGCTCTTTTTTGTCCCATTTGTGAAGGACCATTCAGCACTACCTGAGTTGTGAGAGAAAACCTCACAGAAGCAGTACTGGGTGACTTACTTGTTGGGCAGCCCGAGGTGGGGAGGGCACAAAGCTGACACATGAGCAAATAAAGTTTTCCAGTCAAATGAGTAGTCAGTGGGTCCAGTCAATCCAATACAAAGCCATGTGCTAAGTGCTGTCAGTTGAGCTTGAATCGCATCTCTAATACTGTTGAGAGAGTAGCACGAGCTGCATTTCATTATGTGCCTTTCTAATAATATCTTTTTTTCCTTCCCCCTTCTAGCCTGCTCCAGAGACAAGTGGTGAGTTCTGTTTAGAGATCTATTTGTATGCATGAGAGGGAGTCAACAAAACCAGCTGCTCATAAACATCGCTGGGACAGACACAGATTTATAATTACTGTTATTGTTATTGCATTAATTTTCACACTTCATAAAGATAACAGCAAGGGCTAATGTCCTACCTCACTTCTCTTTTTATTTTTCAGAAGTAGATGTAGATGGAGGAATTGATCAAGACATCTTCGACATCAATGAAGGTTTTTCAAAAATTCAGTTTGTCTTTTAATTCTTTTTGGTAATTTTCATTGTAGTAATCACAGATCAGTACAATAACCAAATGTTCATCTTCTTTTCCCTTTAGCTTTAGGACTAGATCTTTTTGAGGGAGACATCAAACTTCATGGGGTGAGTTCAAATATGAAATATAAAACCAGAAATGTGTCTTACATGATGTAAAGTATCAATGGCATGGAAATGATAGATGTATCCTGCTCTTACTAACAATAAATACTGTTTGTGTAACAAACTGAAGATGTTTGGGGATGGAATTCTACAAAATGCTGTAGACAATGAAGGAGTCAGGAGCATTTGCTGCATGAAATCTGTTCAGCCATTAGATCAATATCATTAGCTTCTTCTTTCCTTTACTGTATTTTTTATGCTTGAACTTTTAAGAGATTCAGCAGCACTGATCATCATCCAGGCAGATTTATATTAAAAAATATTTTTATATGTACAGTATTTATTCTGAGCCAATTAAATTTACTGAGCAGTGCTGCAAAACCTCATCATATAGTGACTAAAACCAATGGAAAAATTAGATCTGTAATACCACATTTTAAAGCATCTGACCAGCTTCCTTGTCTGATCAATTAAAAAAAGACTACATTTACATCTCAAAAATAGCTCGTAGGAAACCCCCAAAGAGTCTTGTACTCTGAAAATCACTAGTGTTTTACTTTCCCTTTTGGGAGATATGCTTTGGCTTGAGCCATGCCAATGGAAGCAAGGACAGTATTTGCTAAAGGCACAGAAACAAACCCTTGCATTATGAAAAATTAAAAAATTACTAATCTCTGTTCAGTTTTCAGGGCTTTAGATCTTAATGCTTTCCATAGGAGCTGAAGCTCCTATGCATATGCATCAAAAGCTCAGGTAATTTCTATGGAGAAAATGCTGCAGAAGTTGGAGACACTGGTAGAAGGGAGTGAAGGCATTTTAAACCCAAACCTTAGACCTCTGAGTAATCTTTCAAGGTTTTTGAGCTCACTGTTTTTCTTCATGTGTTACTTGGACTTGCAGTAGTGCAGTAGTTCCCTGACACTAAATCACTTTTTGCTGAGGACTGCATACTTCTTTTCTTTCTTGGATGCAGGAAAGAAACTCCATCATTGGTGACAACTATCGGTGGCCCCATGTTATTCCCTATGTCCTCGAGGACAGCTTGGGTAGGGTATTTGTCCTTGGCAATGTCTGTGTGTTGTGTTGATTGAATTGTTAAACTTGCTTTGATAAAGCTACTGTGGCATCCTTTCCTTTTTGAAGTCTATAGCAGGCATTTCCCACAGCAGGAGTGGAGCTGAGCGTGCAAAAATGGGAAATGTAATCTTGGTATTGGTGCTGGCTCTGACCTCCTTTCTTGAATTCTTCTTATCCTCCCATTGCTATGGCCCAGCAGATTGAGTTTTGAAAGCTTGTGTCTGAAACATGAAACTCTACTGAGCAGAAGTAAAAAGAGAGCACTGAAGACCTTTTTAAAGCCAGGAAGTTTACCTGACCTTTTGCATCATCTACAGCATTGAAGGCAAAATGGCATCCTGACAGACAGTGTGCAATGACACATTGCTGAGTCCCCTAGTGTGGGCTGGGGACACATCATAGTTTGTCTCCATCCCTTTGAATCCACTTGTCTGTGGCTCTGGATGGCAGAGGTGGATGATGAGATAGGGTGCTGAAGTTCTTACTGATACCACATAGGGGGATTACACAATGTGGGGTCATCTTTCTGCTACGTGACAAGAAAAAAAATAAAATCACCCATCCCCAGTTTAAATTCAGATCTAAACTAGGTTGAAACTGTGCAGGTTTCCTAGAGGAAATAACTCAGATATAATATGAGCAGTTTAAGTCCTGGAGAGATCTGCGAGAGACCTGTAGCCTTTCTTTTTACAGTAGTTAAAATCCGACGTCTTCATTTCCTTTTTATTTAAGGCTTGCTTACATAAATCTCAAATTAACTAAATGAAAGAATTCACAAAATTAAGACACACACACTGTCATTTTGTATATATTCATCATGTTACCCTTTTTATACGTAAGTACCTAAGAAAAATTACATGGGAGCAAAACAAGAGGAAGATATAGTGTCACAACAGCCGGATTTATGTTTTTTAGTTCCCTCCTTGGGTCTTGATTCAGCAAAAAGCCTGCTTGTTTTCATCAGAGGTAGCTGGAGCAAGACCCCCCCTTAGGACTTGCCCCGTACAGATAATAGTACAGATCTATCCGTTCAGTATTGACAAGAACACTGTTTGATTTGCAGAAATGAATGCTAAGGGACTCATCCTCAAGGCATTTGAACAGTATCGACTGAAAACCTGTATTGACTTCAAACCCTGGGAAGGGGAGAAGAATTACATATCTGTGTTCAAAGGAAGTGGGTAAGAGGAGTAATTCAAAATAACTTTAATTCTATTTGCCTTCAGACTATTTTCATGGCTAGTATTCACTCTAAATCTCATATATCTGATTATAATTTTGTATTTTTGTTGTCTTCATTTTCCCAGTCTTTTTTAAACTGAAAATTGTAGTAGTTTCCAAAACAGGTATCACCTTAGTGGTAATGAACAATTTCTTACTGATACATATTTTTAAATACAAGAGGAAATTAAATCCTTTAAGAGGTAATTTTCTGGACGTGGTAAAATATATCAGAAACAAGGCAATTATGTTCTTGACTGATCTTTGGATAGATGAAGTATTGCTTTCAAATGGTTATTGTTAGTTTACCTTAGTATTTAGGGAAAAAAAATGCCAGAAGAAATAGGATGGTTCTAACTGTGAGGAAATGAATTTGAATGGAAATGCATTTGAACCAGTGTCACACCAGAATTCAGATATAAGAGCAATATTTTGAAATGCTGTACAGCACTGAGATATTTTACTGATGCTTCACTTTATTTACCTCCTTTAATGAACAATTATGCTATTTCACCTTAAATTTTGCAAAATCCAGTAAAGAATCAAAATTGCCCCAGCTTCTTCCCTGCTAAGACATTCTCTGTCAAAACAGTGCAACAAGAAAAAAATACATTCTCCAGTCTGTGCTGTAGCATTTCTCCTTTAGAACAGGTGAACAAGCAGAGCTCGATAGCCTGGTGAGGAAATTTGCTTTCAGAAAATCATTTCCTGATACAAGAATGCATTCATAAATGGGAAAAGATTTTATGATAATAAAAATGTTTCTCTTTCCCTTTGGCTTGTTCTGAGATATTTGCAGCAGATAATTGTTTCAAAATTTCTTCAGTGTCTGGCTCTATGTTTTCTGCTGTTCATGCTGTACACATGACACTGAAACTCAGCTCTGAAAGATGTATAAGTGGAGACTCCGAGTCTTTACTAATGACTCCGGCTTCTTGCACTAAATGGAAAACTCATGTAGCTGAATTTTTTAGTCCTTGGTCCCATAAAGTATGCATTGAATTTGCTAATAATTGTACCTGAAAAAGAACCACAATATTTAGCCCATGGAAATAGGAGGCCTCTGCATGATATTTCACTTACATGTCTGTTAAAAATAGATGAGTCATGGTGGTGAAGAAGACAAATTGTTCTAGCTGGATAGCATATCTTACCTTCACTGCCTGGTGTGTTGCTTGCCCTGAAATGTTTTTATCACCTCAACTGTCACATTCGCAGCAGCACTTTTAAAAGGTTGGAACTAAATGGTGCAGTCTCCTGAAAGCAGCCATCCAGTTTCAGTGAGTCAGCTTGGGCTGTACAAAGAAATCAGGACTGACCCTTCATGAACTTCCTTCCATTTCACTCCATTCCCAACTTTGGATGTAACGGAACAAGGTGGAACCTTGGTAAACCAACCCATTTCCACTTGGGTTCCTAGTGTTCCTAATGGTTTTGGGTTTTTTTTAAATCAGCTAGGACTCTTCTAACTGCTGACTAAAGACCTCAGTCCAGAGGGTACAGTGCAGGCAGGCACACAAAGTTCCTGGCAACATAGTTTTACCATACCAAGAAAAAGCTGGTAAATCATCTTTGCCTTTCTGATCGTGGCTTGCATCTATAAAACAAATGAATGTGGGGGAACTTTGTGTCAAAAGGATTTGTAATAGGCCATAAAGCCCTCATATGAATTACCCTTCTGAATTCAAAGGAAGTCAACCACAAAAGAAGTCACCCGCCACTTTGTTGTGTTGACTGCCCTGTGTAAAAATACATTTGTAGTCTCTGATGTACATACACAGTGTATCAACACCCAGGACACATTATTCATCTACCATTCACCATGCCTTGGCTACTACCTGTATTATGTTGACAAGTATGTAGTTATAAAGCTAAGTGAGTAGAGGTATGTGTAAGGTTTTCTACCACACAGCCCTCCACCTCACGGTCTACCCAGGTCTGCACATCTGCAGCAAAAGTTAGACTGAGGATCTATTTAAAGATCTTTCCTTGACTCCAACCTACGTGCTGAGCAAAATATGTGAGGGATGCTTGTGAATTATAGAGATGCAGGAGCATCAGATGTGACAAGTGCTGGCAAAGCTCACAGAACTATCTGGAAACCTGCAATGGATGTGCCATTTCTCCTTACTCTTCTCATGAAGAGAAGGATTCATTCAGCAGGAAAACTAGAGTGATGTGGTAGAGTCAAGTGTTTAGCAGATCAGGGACGATCGATGTCCTCTGCACTATTCCCACATGGAAAAATCAGGTTTTCAAGGAGCAGTCCCAAGAGGCCACTTCAGCTCTTTGCCACTGTGGCACACAGCAAAGGGAATCCATGCAGAAGTGGGTTGACACAGATCCCTGGCTAACCAGCTTCGTGCTGGTATGTCAAAGTGTCTGTGAGCTGATACTGGTTATCTCTGATACTATGGGAAGGAAATCAATAGCTAGACATTAGCATAAAAACGTGCCTGGAATGAGTGGCATAATTCCTACTGCTGGTATGTGTGTACTTACAGCCCATCTTCCTAAAAGAGGGATGGTGGGATTGGTTAGAGCGGGTAACCTGTGCCTCTAGCATCTGATAGCAATGCACAAAGTGCTCACACAGCCAGGGAAGCTGAAACCTTCCCCCACTTTCTCCCGTCCTGAGGACACTGCTAACATGGGGTTCCAGGTGCCCATTCATCTGGAGTGCCCTGTCCCACTTGCCTAAGCTTTATTCTTAGTGCAGGGTGATGCAGACCATGTATTTACTCCCTCTGTGGCTGTGGAATGATGGTGTTGTAGGCATTTGGCAGTCTGAAGGCAAAGGGAGGCTGCATCTGTCATGATTTGGATGCTAGTTTTGCCAAGTGTCCTGGATGTGCCTGTAGCCTGCTGTGCACTGTGCAGCAGCTGTGAAGCCAGAGGTGGCTTTGGTACGAGATGAACCCAACACCTCTGATGGACTTCTTGGGCTTCTGCATAACACAAGAAAAAGCTGCATAGTCAACATGAGGCCTTGTTCAGGGGAAGTCCTTGAAATTATGGATGCTACATGTGCTCCTTCCCAGGTCTTATGTTGTGATTTTAATGAGTAGTCAATAGCCAAGGCCTGTGTTGCTATATGGAAAAAGAAGTACTGGGGAACATGTTGTGCGCTAATAAATTACAGAGTTCAAGAGTGCATGGTGTGCTTATATTTTTAAATTTCTGGGGCGATAGTACTGCAAATCCTTGGCATATTTTGTGCCTGATTAATTTTATATACTTCATTGGGTAAGTATTAATTTATTTGCTGCATAAAATATCAATTTAAATGTAGCTCTCTGTGCTTACTATCTTGTGGACATGGGGTGCCATTTTATTGGCTTGTGCAGATAACTCACTGAATTTTTTTATCCTTTAATAAAAACTTCCAGCACAGCTGTGGTTTTACTCTTCCTTGTGAGTGTGTGTTGGCAGGAAGTGCTCCAGCTCAGCAGCTCACAGAGAGCCAGAAAGAAAAGAGGTTCTGAAAAGCACTGTCAAATCCACCAACCTGTCAGAAGGCAAAGACAGCCATGCAGAAGCCCACCTTGCCCAGCGGCCACAGGCCATGCAAAGTAAAAGGCCAAAACAATGCAGAGAGAAGAGGCTGCAATGGCAGAGAGGAGAATGTGTGTGAACCTGGTTCCCCTTACGACAGGGACAGGCCCAAAGGGTGCTCACAGTCAGGTGCTATGGTCCACCAGAAAACTGTTAGTTTGTGCTAACTTAATTGCTCTAAATCATGTGCCCATAGCCTTTGATGTTCCAGAGTACCCACCAAATCCTCACCAGTTTTCTTCTGTCACAAATAGCTCAACATTTTTCTCCTAAATAAAATGCATTAGAAACAGTAGAGCCAGATCCAGGGAACTGCTTGTTCACCAAAACAGAGCTAAATGTGAGAGGAAAGGATATGGTAAGGGACAGATCAGTGAAAAAGTGATCACTGTAGCAAAATGTGACTTCAGTGCTCAGGTTTAAAACATACCTGTTGAACAGACTGGTTCTGGAGTTGGCTTGGCATGGGGGTGATATGTATCTCACGGAGCCCTCTCTCCTTTTATTTGAATGCTAGCTGCTGGTCCTCAGTGGGAAACCAACAAATGGGGTTGCAGCAGCTCTCCATCGGCTCCAACTGTGACAGGATTGGAACAATCCAGCATGAGTTCTTGCACGCCCTGGGATTCTGGCATGAGCAGTCACGGTCTGACCGGGACGACTACGTGACCATCGTCTGGGACAGGATTCAGTCTGGTCAGTCACTCTCCTGCTTTTCCTTTCAGGCTCTAGTGCTAGGGGGTTTGCTGTGGAACATCCCTTCCAGCCATCTTTTGGTGTTTACACTATTCTCTTACTTGGGCTTACTTTTCAAAGCCAGTATATAAAAGAATTAATTATCAAGGCACATCTATTGGGACAGAAATTCTTGTTTGTTGTTGATGTGGTTGTTCCTTGTGCCAGGCAGTTCCCAAAGCCCTATCTAGAGATCTGAGTCCTGTTATGCTGCATGTTGTAGAGAAGTGCAGCAGAAGAGAATAATTTAATTTGTTTAAATGACTACTTTAAAAGCACTGTTACTTTGGGAGCTCTTAGCAAAAATAACAAAAAAAAAAACCCAAACCAAAAAAACCCCACAAAAACACCAAAACAAAAAACCAAACAAACTTCCAACAAGACAGACAAAAGCAGATAATGATCAAGTCTAATGCATTCTTATTTAGTTGTGATCAATAGTCAGGTGCATATGCAAGTATATATTACAGAAAACATCTTAGACTCTGTTATTTGATTTCTATTATATTTTGCTGACTTTTTAGTGACAAGTTGCACTGTGTTAGCCCTTTGAAACTGCTGCACTGACCAGAATATAGTTACTGTATTTTCCCTGATTTAAAACTTTACTCTCCATTGGGTAGTAGCAATGATTTTTTTTGCTCATACTACAGAAAGCATCTGGAAGCTTATCCAGTGACAGCTCTAACTTGTTTATTGTGACCTAAAATGACTAGCAATTAAACAACAGAGAGTAGAGATTCAAAACAGGGAGGCATTACAGTTGTAAACTGCAGTAGTTTGAGTACCAAAACACCATTTCTGCTTTTGGGTATCACAGGCCCATCAAAGTTTACATCAGTTTCACAGGGAAAAAGTTTTCTGATAACACAACTTTGCTTCATCATCGTGTTATGCTCCACAGAGTAAGTACAAGTAAATGACTACAAAAATACTTGGGGATCTGGTGGATTCTTTGTTACTGTAAGACTTTACATAAAAAGTTGATTCTCTTGGGCAAAAAACAACCTTTCCTTTTATTTTTGCCATTTAGGTAAAGAACATAACTTCAATAAATATGATGATAAAACTTCAGACTTCCTGAATGTTCCCTATGACTACAATTCTGTGATGCACTATAGCAAAACTGCATTCAGAAATGGAACTGAATCCACCATCCTCACTAA
Organism: Acropternis orthonyx; assembly: GCA_035583155.1. NCBI lineage: Eukaryota > Metazoa > Chordata > Aves > Passeriformes > Rhinocryptidae > Acropternis > Acropternis orthonyx. The sequence continues at coordinate 109,170,877 of JAWWEU010000081.1, forward strand.
CATACCAGACTTCATGGATGTTATAGGGCAGCGAATGGATTTCAGTGATTATGATCTCCAGAAACTGAACCGGCTGTACAATTGCTGTAAGTTTATCCATCTGCTTTATATTTTATGTTTCTGGTGTTTGACAGAAATTAAGATGGTACATACATGCTTGGACACAAGTGAAATGGAGAAGTGAATTGTGTAAAAAAACACCAGAAATAATGATATAGCTGGAAATGACAGCCCTCCTGCAGAAACACTGCTGAGTACCAGTTTTCTGTGCAGTTTTATCCGACCTTTAGTTAAAAACCAGCTTCACTCAGCAGCTGATTTTTGTTCATCCCTTGGGTGACTGTTTAAAATGTGTGCTTCTGCACAAAGCCTTTTGTTTTTCCCCTGTCTTATTTCACAGCTGTTGCTCAGGCACTGTGCAGAAATGAGTATCTTAGGCTATCATACCTATTCCACTTTCATGGAATCTATGAGACAGGCTGTGTGTTCTTACAAGTAGGATACAGATGCTGTTATGAGGAAAATGCAGGCCTTTTAAATTTCCCTGTTCAGTGATCAAAAGGGTTATTTTGATCAGGTGGGATTTATTTTAGAAAGTTGAATGAAAGTAAGAGATAGAGAAATATAGATAATTCTACTACTGAAATGGCATACAATTCTGTAACTCTTACTGCATCAAATGTGTCCTGGCACTCAGATGAAAACTTTCATCTCACTTCCTCCATATCCCAAGTAGTGAGCACTGGCTTACAGTTATATTTTAAGCCACATTATATGGATACCTGAAACAATTATCAAACTGTATTATTAAAACAGTGCATTTTTTTGAGCATACAGTTCTGATGAAAGTATTTTTATTTGTGTAGGTCTAAATGGAACACACACTTACATGAAGCCTTAACTTCTAGCACTTGGCACACAGTCAATTAGGCATCATAAAAGTGCTTACAGCAAAGGATGTCTTTAGCAGTGGATGGGGTCCTACTTCCTCTTTGTTAATCTTACACATTTTCCAATGGGGTCCTTCTTCATTAATCTTATATATTTTCCGTCATTCCCATGCATTACAGAAATACTTGATGACATTTTAACTTTCTTCTTAACCGATAGGCATATTCCCCAGGTGAAATAACTCCCAGTCATGCTGAAATTGGTGACAAAACTGACACCACCTTCAGTGCAATCAGAATCTGCCCTTACCCCTAGTCTGTCCCTTGGCTTCATACAGTGTTCATGACATTTGCAGAGACATAAGTGGTTGTCGGATCACCCACCACTTGCCTAAGTGGCCCCTGTGCCAGGGAGGAGATGCCCTTCATAGGTCCCAGCCCTCACCTGCCCACCTGCTGGACTGATCCTTCCAGCTTACAGGGAAGACAGAAAGTCAAATGTGGTTTGGGTGCCAGATATCCTCCCAGAGAAATTGAAAGATTATGTTGATTGCTGAACATGATTTAAAGAAGAATTTAAGCTGAGTTTCTGCTATAGGCCTGTGTCTTCAGTAAAGTCCATTAAAAATGGAAAAAAATGTTCTTAAATTAACCCCCCCGCCCCCCGCCCAGCTCTCAGCACAAGAAATCCTTACTGATGGTTCAGTGCTGCTTTTATCTCTACTTCAAGACTGTCTTTCAAGCCATGTGATACCAGTAGATTTTAGTCTGCTTTCCCCTTCTGGCATACTCCTTAACAGAACTGACCATGAGGTTTCCCTCATGCATGGAAGTTAGGACTTGTATTTTCTTCCCCATGTATTTTCTTCCCCATGTATTTTCTTCCAATTCCAGTCTTTCACTACATACCAAGAAAGTATCTGGCTTTGGTGCCAAATAGAATTCAAAACCTGCCTCAGGCAGTGCCCACTTCCCTTATTTCAGGGATGAATCTAAGAAATACATCGTAAACTATTGGACCTTGCTTTTCTCTTTTCGTGCTGTTCAGGTCATCCCTCCATGCCAGCCAGCACTTTCTAATTAAAATTGTTAGGCTTCTTCTTTCCCTTTTGGGCAAATCAATTTCATATTTTGTTTTGTATTTTGATTTCAGAGTTCTTTCATATAACAGTTATCCATTTTTCCTTATCTTCTTTCTCTAGCAGTCAATATAACATTTGCTGTAAATACCTTATCTTGGTTTTTACAACATTGTACCAATTCTGTATCTTAAAAAATATCAGTCATACAACACTTCTGATAACGTTGCATCCTCTAGAGAGTTGTTAGCTTTTTATGAAGACAGCACAAAGTATCTCAGCAGTAAAACTGATTTGGCAGCAGTTCATACTTTAATGCTTCCCTAAGCTACTGCTTAAGTGAAGCGTTTGGCGTGTTACTGAGGTTGAGTTTTGAGATACTCAAGGTCTTTTTGTGATGCAATGAAACCTTTAAACCTTTAAGCCACCGTATTTTATGTATAGTTTAAAAACATTAACTTAGTTGTTTTCAAGTCATGGCTGGTGTTACACAATGCTCAGACATGGTACAATGGGAAACAAAACTAAGAACAGAGTAAACATGAACTGTGCCTTCCCTCACCTATCCAGAGTTTGCTTTAGACAAAGGAAACATTTCATATGGTGTTCTCCCTTTCATATTCAACTGCACAGTCTTCCTTAGTTTAATTTTTCACTTATGTGAAAGACATAAAATTTGTATTACATGAGATATCCAATGGTCCAAAGTGTACCTTTGCCAAATGTTTGGGATTTTCTTTCAATTCAGCATTTTGAAAAAAATTGAGGTTTGTTTATTCCAGTGAAATAACTTCTGCTCTTCTGTATTTCAAAATAAGCACTCCAGCTGATACATTAGTGAGCTTTTATCAAAATCTATGGCCATGTGTGGACTGGCCCAAAGAAAGCAGAGGAATGAATGGAAGTCTCAGAACCTTTTTGCTGTAATATGAGGGTGTGTGGATTTGGTTGGTATTAGCGTTCCTTTTGTAAATGAAGGATGTGATATGATAATTAGCAGATGCCCTCCTGCGCTTGCTCAGTGCCCAGAGTGGCCCTGATGACATCTTAGTAATGTCAGTGTTAATCACCAACTGTTTTGAGTTCCTGAACATTATACATATGAATGTTGATAGTATTTGAAGCTTCTGATTATTTAGTTTTCCTCTGGTCATGGCTTTGGACCTTCAGAATTAAAATGTATGTTGTGTAATAGAGATTCACAACTTTTATTTATTTTTTTTAAAATTAATATCATAGCCTCCTCCCTAAGTTTCATGGACACGTGCAGTTTTGAACTTGAAAATATCTGTGGCATGATTCAAAGTTCAGAAGATAGCAGCAACTGGCAGCATTTGTCTCAGGTTCCTGCTGGGCCAAGTACTGATCACACTATTATGGGAGAATGCAGAGGTATGAAAAAAATTTTCTTATCTTTGTGGGAAGCATTTTCTGCAGAGTCGTGTGAGTTTGTTTCGGGCTTGGCCTTGTTATCTGTTTATTTTTTTGGCTAATTGCAATTTGTTTTTTAACTAAGCAACATAAACCTACATAATTATGGACATCATGTGGCATGCTCAGTTTTCTGCTTATTTGAGAAAGTTGAATGTCCTTATCTCTTTTCATCTGTTTTCTAACCTTAGTGTCACATCCTGACATGAGAACTATATAAAAGAGTTCTAACCTGTGGTACAGGCACACCAGAAAGACTTCTGCTTTTCCGAATAATCGATCAATAAGTCCTTGGAAAGGATTAGGATTTTGAAATGATGGATATTATCAGGGCTGAGATGAAGAATTAATTGGCAGTATATATAGTTGTACCTGAACTTGTCAGAAAACTTCATGAGTTCAGGAGCTTAAACCAGTCCTCCAGAGAGTCAACTATGAATTACTAGCACTGGGTAAAGAGTAAAAACCCATGCTTTTGAGTACAAATTGCTAGGGACAGCCAAATGAGGGAAAAGGTTGCAAGGAGAATGGTTGTGCCTTTGGAGGATGTGAACAGATAATAGTTCCCAGTCAAAGAATTGTACAGGATCTACCAAAACCTACCTGAGTGTGTCTTGTGTCGTTATAATACAGTGTTAGGAAAACCAGTGTGCCAGGAATATTTTGTTTTCTCTCAGCTCTCCCATTCATTTCTCATTTTTTGGCAGATTCTGGCTACTTCATGCATTTCAACACCAGCACCGGAGCAGAGGGAAGCACAGCTCTCCTGGAGAGCCGAATTTTTTATCCCAAAAGGGGTTTTCAGTGCTTACAATTCTATTTACATAACAGTGGTCATGAAAGCGACCGGCTGAATGTCTTTGTCCGGGAGTACACTTCAGCCCATCCGAATGGCACTTTAAGATTCATTGAAGAGATAAAAGGTATGGATAATGTTGCTTTTTTGTTGTTGTTGTTGTCATCTATACTCAATATTTTTCAAAGTACTGGGGGAAAATACTGTAGCAAAGTCACTCACTTCCTGTTGTTGTTCTTTGGCTTCTTTTCTGTCTATGTAATTGGTTTCTCGCTGGTGAAATTATACCTGGTGGATCCTCAGTCAGCTATTTCCCTATCATATAATACATTACCACAAATTTCAAACTCTTGCATTATCAAGATAGCTTTCTCACCAAAACGCCTAAAATTCCATGAGCAGTCATTTTAATTGTTTTAGAACTGCTGGTATCAGGAGCAACAGATGCAGTTGGAGTATTAGAGTAAATTCCAATTAATAAGAAAGTTATCATAAAGAAATGGAAAGCATTAAGTGCCCTAATATACGAGTTTAAAAATGATAAATAAAATTTAAATTATTTTTAAACAAGATTTGAAATTACTTAACTGAAATATATGTACAGCAGGTAAGGATTTGAGTTGTAATTTAAAGAAAATTGAATTCTTGTGGTTTAAGGAGCCTATGGCCTACAGAATGAGCAGTTGAGGTCAGTTAATGGACAAGGGTTCTTTAAGCAAGAATTGCCATAATCGCTTTATGATTCAATTTTTTTCTCAAATATTTAACTATTACTAGGTCTCCATTTCAGCTACACTGAGTTCAGTCTCTTGGTTACATAAGGGTCTGAGGAAGTTCTTTTACTAAAGATGTATCAAGACCTCTCCTCTGTCTCTTTTTGTCCCTTTAGGCTCAGGTGCTGCTGGTGCCTGTTTTTCTTTTCTTTTTACCACTCTTTTCTTCACCCCCATGGTTTCACCCCTCTGTGCCATCAGGCATCCTTGATAGAAATGTCAGGGCTGCTGATGTAGATACAGATTGCAGACCAGTCTGAGCTCTCCAAACTCTTTCAAACACTATTCTGAAGCCAAGATTAATTTTTTCATGCTTCAGCCTTCCTCACAAATACTCTTTTATGTATATTAGGTCCCATCTCCCATTTCTGCTTTCTCAAGTCCATAGATTCCTATTAACTCTGATCTTATATGTGTGTCCAAACAGGCACCCTATTTTGACAGTCTCTGGCAAAACTTTCAGGGGTGGTTTAAGACCATTTTCCCCTCAAGCTGTTTCACTTTTCTCATGTGAGAAGTTACCCTCACCGACGCAGGCAACAACCTGGAAGAGACAGTGACATTACAGCCCCTTCCAGCCATGGTCTGACACCCTGGCTGAGCTGCTCGTGGGTTTGCACTGAACCACCGCCCTTGAGGGGCTGAGGGGCAAGCCCTGAACCTTCCTGCCGATCTGTGGAAGCTGTGGCTGCCTTCATCCAGGAGCAGGGGAGACTGTGGGTGTGGGATGTTTTGATCTGATCCGCTCATTGAACACCAGTCAGAAGCCTCAGTCTTGCATATAATCTGTGCAGTTCAGAAAACCTTTAGTTTATGCAGAAGGCAATTTCATGGGAAACAGTGGGATTCTTTTCCTCTTGTTTCTGGGTTTATTTTTTTTCCTCCTAGTTATTATGATAATGAAAAATGTCAAGAAATTAAGACCCAATATCTGAGATCCATTGTGTCGTGTTTAGGATTGTTAGGGGACTGACGCATGAGTTCTGTACCTGGGACTGGCACTGCTTATTCCATAAATGCAGCTGGAAGTCTGGGCATCTGTGCAGCTGAACATAAACTAGACAAGCAAAGGAAACTGTTTTGCTGCACATACTTTTAACAAAGGGTGTTCTGCTTTCATCGGCCTTACAAGGGCCCTGTGCAGAGGCCTTTGTGTTTGCTGCTCTTGGAGTCAAGTGGAATTTGCTAGTGCAGGCGCTTTTGGATGCAGCATCAGACTTGCAGTGAGGTTTTATCACATGAAGTAGCTTCTGCAAATGACTGGCTTTAGTTTGAACTTAGTACCATTAATCAGTGAATAGTGCCTCTGCACAGGCAAGCTTCCAACAACCCATTTAAATATACAAAAACAAATGAATGAACCAGTATTGTAGGTCTAGGCTCCCAGAATCCTCTGGAACATTTTTTGTTGAGGCATGTTGTTGTTCAGTTACTTGAATATAACTTGTTCTGAATTTTTTATTTTTAATAATACAGGTGACAGCCATTTTTGTACATTTCATTATCACAACATCTGGACAAATTTAATGCAATTTTCTTAAAAAAATTAAAAGAAAAAGCAGTTTTAAAACCCATCAACTGTGTTTTCACTCAAATTAAAGTGCTAATATGCATATTAAATCTGTTAAAAAATTGTATTGAGAAAACATGATCTTGTACTGAAAAAGTAACATCTACAGAAGAAATATTCCATCACATCAGTGCTAGTGGAACTGAGAAATTCTTACACAGGGTTGGTATCGGGTTCATAGACCCTAGCAGTGTCTGAGTGTACTGCTAACTCAGAAACCTCTACTCTTGTTTTTCAGGTTCACCTGAGACTTACTGGCAGCTCCATCACGTTTCTTTGAATGTCAGGAGTAAATTCCGGGTTGTGTTTCAAGGCGTGAGAGGAAGCAGCTTATCCAGTGGAGGCCTGTCTATTGATGACATCAACTTGTCAGAAACTCAGTGCCCCCACCATGTCTGGCATATAAGAAATTTCACTCATCTCCTCAACACAAGCCCAGCAGGGAAAGCAGGAAGCATATACAGTCCACCCTTTTACTCTAGTAAAGGATATGCTTTTCAGGTCCACTTGTATGTAAATGGTACCACTGATAACCCCTTTAATTTAGGAATATACTTGTCCTTGATTTCTGGAGCAAATGATGAACATTTGCAATGGCCTTGTGCATGGCAACAAGCTACCATGATCCTGCTTGACCAGCATCCTGATATTCGCCAACGGATGTCAAACCAGAGGAGTATAACAACAGACCCACTGAAATTAATAGGTTAGTTAAAATCAGGCATGCCACCCAATACATGTAAAACACAACTGAAGACAAGGAGTAATATCTTCTTTGTGTAAATTAGTGCAGTTTTTTTAGCTTCTGGAATGTTTCATTTGTTTGCAGCAACAATGTAATTGATCCACAGACAAGAAAAAATGAAACCTACAAGACAGTTAAGCTGGGACCCTGGATTTCAAAGTTGATTTGCATAAGAAACAGGTGGATGATCTATTCCTAAAATTTCTTTCACCCTCTTACTCTGTGAGGGTGCATTTATGTCTGTTTTAATAAGAATGGAAGTTTTCCAGAAGGCTTGAAAAGAAAAATACTGAAATAACAATACACGCAGTTCATACCAGATAAAAGGGCAGCTATTAAACAAATCCCCGCCCTCCTTGTCAAAGGTGCAGTGGTGTCAGCGCAAACCTCCAGATGGACAAAGTACTGATTCATGTTACATAATCTGTACTTGTTCAAGGTGTGAGAAGATAAGGGGCAATTGTCTACAATAGCCTGGAAAGGAGGCAGCTGAGGTAAAATATAACTCTGAGAAATGGTAGGAAGCTCTATAGAGAGATATTAAAGAAAACATCCATATTCATTATTGAGTAAGGATTGGATTTAAGCCAAAATTACTCTCTGCATCGATGTAAGGGTTTTGGCAAAAGAAGCCACCTCCACCACTGAATTAGTTTCCTGGGCTTGCAGACTGTAACATTATAGAAGGAAGAAAGGCACAAAAATAGTCTAATTCACAGTATTGTTTCAAAAATGGTATGTTTCACATTCATTTTTTTGTGACATGGGCTCTATGAGGAAACAAAGCAGGTAATCTAGAAAGACTAGATGTCCACCCTGAAAGTGAAAGATGCACCACACCAGGTCCTCCACAGATGTTTGACATTTTCCCTGTGCTTTCTGCTGTTATGGCCACAGTGCTTAGTCCTTTTTCCTTCCCTGACCCTGTGGACATGCAGTCTGTTTGCACTCTGCTCCTTTTCCCTTGTTTATTCACATATTGCAAGTAGTTCCAGATTCCCAAGAGAAGCCTTGTAACATGTACCCTTTCTCTGACCAGAGCGGTGTTGGGGCAGGCAGTTTCTTCTCCCTGTCAGATACTTTCATGGACAATCAGGCTCAGCTTTGAGATGTAGAACAGGGCTTGATGAAGCAGGCATCAGTGATCCCTGATCACTGAGGTTGTTCAAGTACCTTGGGCCCTACATCTACTGCAAGAGATCGTCTTTTTTGAGAAGCACTACATTAACTCAAGTTACAGATGATTCATGTGCTACTAATCTTCTTGCCCACAACGCTTTAAAGAACTAAAAATAAAAGACAACAGGTTTTCAACTAGCTCTCCAATATCCTCATTTCCCACAGGTTCTTTTCTCAGTACATCAGGCTAAAATAAACCATTGAAGATCTCCATTGTCTTGTGCATCTCATCAGTGTGGAATCTCAGGCCATTGTGATTTCTACAAAGAGACTAATTCAGAGTGGTCTCATGTTCACATTCTTTCTATATTTTTATTTCTTCTTTTTTTTCCAGATTCTTCATCAAATTACTTTTGGGATAGGCCAGATAAAGTGGGATCCACAGAAACTTTTCCCAATGGAACTACCTTCAGCAGAGGTCCAGGATATGGAACAGGGGCATTTTTAACTCATGAGAGACTTAGAAGCCGCAACTTTATTAAAGAAGATGGCATCTATATTCTTTTAACAATGGAAGGTATGTAAACATAGCTGATATTCTTTACAGTGCAGTACACAATGTCACGTGCTTACTAAGTCACTAGTGCTGTAGCTATAAATGCACAGGATGTACTTTGCACATGTGCAGGTTTTGAATTATGCCTGTATCTAAAGCCAGATGATATGTTTGAACAAATTTGTGGACAGGTGCATGCATAGTGTAATTCCTTTATCTCATATGAAGGTGTATAAAACAATGCTCATCTTGTGCAAATTATTTTGAGTAATTTGGATAAAATTATCAGCTTCTCAGGAAAAGTCTAAAGGACATTTCCAAAGTACATCATGCTCCTGAAAGGTAAGAAAAACTGTTTATCCATTATACCTGTTGACAGGTTCATTTCTCCTTATTAGTAGAAACTATCATTGGAATGAGAAGAAAAATATCATGAAGTAAAGACCTCATTTCTTGTGGGTTTATCGTGCAGATATATCACATCTACTGTCAACTGAGCCGACTGTTTCACCCACTGCTGTTGTGGGCACAACTGCCAACACCACCAAGCCCGACACCACCACTGCTTCCCCTGCCACGCCCAGCACCAGCACTGAGCCCACGACCACACCAGGATTCGTCACCCGGCCAGACGAGACAGAGGGCCCATCTTTCTGTGCAGACAACCCTTGTGAAAATGGCGGTGTCTGTGTCGTGGTAGACAGAGCACCGGTGTGCCGGTAACTGCCTTTATTCGCTCTCAAATGCAATTCTAGGATGGGTAGTGAAAGTTTCCAGTAAAATAAATCTTTGTCCCTAATGAATGACAGACTGTAGATGATTAAGGCAAATATTTCCAGCTGCTCCTGTGAGACTGCCACCAATTTGGGCAACAAAGCCCCTAACCTCAGCATCTGACCATTTTGAAGTACTCCAATTGGCTTTTCTGTAAATTATATTTTAAATGTGCTTATTATTTTCAGGGATGTATTAGTCCAAGTCCTTAGAAGTCCCTATAGTAACATGTAGGAGAGTTAAATAAATGCTGTAGAAAGAAAAGAACATTTATATCAGTAGAAAAGATTTTTAATACTTATCAGGTAGGAAGCAGCATAGACATTATTTTAGAATTTGATTCACGAATACTGCACAGTGCAAATTATGATCATAAATTACCAAAGTGTAGTCACTTGCCTTTGAAACCAGCACTGAAGGCTGAGGACTAAAAGATTGTTTGCCCTGCAAGAAGATTAATATCAACTTTTATTAAATTCTCTGTGGATGCATTTATGTAACCCACCTGCCTGATTAGCATTGTTCCAGCTCTCAAACAAGCTCTAAGCCTGAAGACAGTGACCTTATGTGATGCTGTGCCAGGGCAGGTAGACTGAGGGAGTGCTGTGAGGCAAACTTCTAAAGGCCAAGAGCCACAAGGCTCATTAAGTGTTATATCTTCCCCTTTAGAAACCTTTTAAAAAGGAATTCTTGAGCAACTCATCAGAAGCAGGTCACAAATATGAATAAATGTCAAGAAGCTGTTCCAAGAAGAGAAGAAAAATATACTGAATGTTATGCCTGATTTCAGAATTACGGAAAGAGAACATTTATTTTCTGACATCTCTGGGCTATTTGAAGCTTTAGTGCCTTTGTGACCTACTTTCCATCCTACAGAAATGTGTGACCAGCAGTCAGTTTTTGCTCTGATTTTCTGCTAGGAAATGAGTGGGAATGTGATATAGAAATCTGTTCAAGGTGGATCACCCCCCAGCAGCCAGTATCTTTGCAGTGTACTGCAAATGGACTAATTTCCAGGGTTGAGGGTGATTCTGAATAAACGGCTTAGATGAGAACTAGAAAATTGATACATAAGGAATAACCAAGGTTAGAAAGATAGGGGCAGGTGTGCACTCAGTAGTACTGCTCATATATGGGTTTTTTTCAGTTAAATCATTTGGACCCTCATGTGTTCACTATAAAATGTTTTGGAGCTGATTGTGATGCTGGATAAGGTGATGGAATCAAAGCCTGGAGGTTGTTTTCAGTCCTAAAACCAGATGACCACTAGGATGTTAATTTCTTTTCTTACTTGCGTCTTGGGAGAGGGCAGAGACAGCTCATACAAGTTCTTCAAATTTGAAAATAAACCTTTTGTGGCAATAAAAAGGTCTGATTAGAATGTGCCACATCTAGGGGAGAAGCACTGAGCTTCTCCATGGCGGGGATTCCCAAGGGGGAATGTGATGGGAACACCTTTGGCTAGCTCTGTCATTGTACTGGGAAGTTCCTACAGCTAAGTTTTAGCTCACCTTCTATCTGGCCAGAGAAGCCTTGAGAGTACTACCATTCAGGAGCAGCAGCTATATAGATCAGCTGCAGTCAAGCATTAAGCAGGCAAGGAAGTCGGAAAGGTGCTTAGGTTTTCTGGCAAAGGCTGTCTCTGAAGGCATGACCTATGAAACAGCAGGAAGATGAAAGAAGCAAATTCAGATGTGTAAGGACAGTGTGCCACTCAAGGCAACTTTACAAGAGAAGTCCATTTTAAGATAACTTCATTATGCTTTGGGATGTAGAAACTGCATTAGAGATGCCATTTTTCATACCTTTAGTCTTTAGATGATAGCACATGTTTGTTCTTTTGCTTTCTAGATGTCCAGCAGGTGATGACTGGTGGTACATGGGACAAAAGTGTGAAAGGAAAGGCTCAACTAGAGAAAATACTGTAATAGCTGTTTCTTCAACTGTAACTGTATTTGTTGTAATGCTTATTGTCACTATCACAACTGCACTGTGCCTTAAGAAGAAATACAGGCAAGGAAAGGAAAATAAGGAGAGCTTCACGCTGGAAAGAGTAAGTATTTTGCCTCTTTCAACAAATACACACACACACACATATGTCTATATTCACTGAAAGTAAACAATCAAATTCAGTAAGAAGTAAATGGGAAGATGTCACATTTTTGAAATCTAAAGACTCCAGCTTAGGAATTAAAAAGCTCCATTAAGAGTTACTAATTTACACCAAAAAACTCCTTAATTCAAAACCTATTCTCCTCCCCCCAGCACCCCCATACTGCCCCAATGGCAGCCTACAGTGAGTGGGAGAGTGTGAAGGGACTTATTTTCAGTGTGTAATTAAACCATATTTTCTGCTTAGTAGACTTGTATTTCATCTATTACTTACTGCTTTTTGTGCTAAACATCTCCTCTTAAAACACCTGGATATGGTGATAAAAAGTCCAGCTCAAAATTTCAAAGCAAAAAAACAAATCTAAAAATAATTTACCCAATTCAAAGACCATTTTTTATGCAAGGAACAAAGTAGCCATGGAAATCATGACTTAGGGATAGGTAAAAGAGGGCAGCAGGTTAAAACTGTCTGAATGACTGGATCAGAAATGCCATGTAGTGCATAGCAGCAATATTTGACCAGGTTTTCTTAGGAAACTTCATACAGTTTAAGACAAACGGACTCTTAGTTTACATAGAGGCTTATCTTAGAAATAGCAAGTCACATAGCTTAGAGGGACTCACAGAGCATAGGAGAAATTTTGTAAGCAAACTGAAGAGGAATGGCTTTCCAGGCAGCAGAGTTCCATTTTAATTTTGCACTAATACTCTTTGTGTGATATCCCATTGAGTTGCAGTACCTCTGTGCAGTGTCAGATACTTGACACTGTTACTTTATGCCCTTCCAATAAATAGTTTTGGTTTCTTTGCAAGTAACACACTTACATTATACACATATTTCCCTTCCCTACACACTTCTAAGATGTGGGTTGGTTTTCTTCCTTCCTTACTTAGACTATGACACCCTTGTGAAGATAATGCAAACAAGCATCAAAGACACAAGATGAACATCACTGCAAAACCACAACTACGTCAAAATTCTTTCTGCTCCTTTTATCTCAACCATCATGATAAAAGTTTGTAAAGTCTGGAAAATAATTCATCATCTGGATAAAATACTGTGCTAAAGTCAGTGAAGTGTCTGACAGTGTTGTGTATCATCATGCAATGGAGAAAAATGGAAATATGTTGTGTGACATGCTTGCTCAGTCCTTCAAGTCTACCTGAACATGAAGACAACATACAAAACTGCATCCAGATTTTGGATCAATACAGCAAATTCCAGCTTGCTATATCATCATTATACAGATGTTTATAATAAAGGGGAGCTGGACTGTGCATTCACAGGGTACCCTGCAGTTCTGAGTCCTGCTACAGCTGTCAGTCACTAGTGTGAGAGTGTTTGGAGTGTGGAAGTGTCTGGTTCATTAAGTTATTTGGTTGTGAATTATGCACTATAAAAGAAATAACAAGTAATGAGGAAAGTGATAAATGAACCTCACAGACACACAAACACTAATGAGGAAGTCACAGTACAGACAATAATGAGGATTCAGAATGCTTCAGCCCCTGACTGATGGTCCATTAAAGGAACTACTCAGGCAGAACCCTCAAGAATGTCAACCTGAACAACAATTATTAACTGATAGGAAGGGGAAAACATGATTAATATGAGTATTATGGGAAAGTTGGGGCTATCAGAAAAGGCTTGTGGACTTATGTAAAAATTACAGGGAATATTTAGGGGAAGAACCAAAGGATACAAAGAAAAGTGGGGGGAAATGTGGCCAGCAACTGGAGAGACTAGCCTTCAAAAGAGATCTGTGTGCCAACCACCAGAGGAGACCACAGGTCTTAGAGATCATGGATCTGGGGACTAGCACATGGAGGGACTGGCAAGATAGTGCAAGAGTCTGTGTGCCAGTAACTGGAGGGACTGTGGGCCATAGGGCATGTAGGTCTAAGGACCAGCAACTGGAAGGACTGGTGGGTGTGTTTTATATGTTCCTTGAAAGGTTCAGGTGTCAGCAACTGGAGAGGAGGTCATGGGCACCAGGGCTGTGGGTGTGGGTGGCAGCAACTGGAGGATCAGATCATGTAATGTGGGTGTGTAAGAGGTCTAAGTACTGGCAAGTACACAAGACCTGTGTATGTTAATATTCCCTTCGTGAATTTAATCCTCTATGTGTATGCAGGATTCACTAGCAAACTTCCAACTGGACTAGCTGGTGAGTTGGGGGAAACATTTCCACATCTGGTCTGAGCCAGTGATCAGGGTAGAGGAGCCCAGCGTGCAGGCATGGATATTAGACAGGCGGAGAGCTTGTTCTAATATTTATGAGAGTACCCATGTGACGAGTCTGTGAGTGTATGCATCTGTTTCACTGGCAAGCATCACATCGCTCAATCTGTGAGGTGACTTGTATACCACTGAAAGGAGCCCCAGGCATGGGTATTATGGTTTAGAGGCCATGCTAACATTCAAGGGGACTGTAAGTGTGGCTGTGTTTATGGATGTGGAGAATGAAGGCACCCATGTTTTCACCAGAGAACCTGCATTCCAGTTAACTGGAGGGGACGAAGAGGCTGTTTGCCTTTGTGTAAGTTTGGATAGCATTACAGATGGCCTGTGCTCTGTGTGTGCACCCTTGTTACTGGCCAGACCTGCGAGCAGGAGGAGGAGCAGCAGTTGCATCCTTGGGACTAGGATGTAGAGATCACCTGGTACCATTTCAGGCTGGGCCTGTTGGCTGGGAGACAGGATCCCAGGTCTGAGAGATTTGGTGGCTCCCTTAACAACCCGGACAAGCAGGGCTGACTCAGTAGGATTTCGAGAAAAAGGTAGTCATGGAAATGAAAGGGCCAGAGGAAGCAATGTGTACTTACTTCCCTGAGCACACTTTGCAGAGAAAAATGGCAGTCACCATGGGCAAAAATCATCACATTTGGGGTGTTTCGGAGCGGGGCTGTGAGAGACAGGAGTGCCAGTAATAGAAATGTCAGATCACACCAGATGGTTGGTAGACTGGTATGTGAGTGTGTTCACATTTAAAGGTCAGAAGCTACTTTGATTCCCTGGGATGGGTGTTGGTGATCTTAACATTTGTCGTGCAATTTACCTTTATGCTGGGCAAGCACAGCTCAAATGTGGGGCAATTTGATGAGGGAGCAAGTCTTCCTCTGAATGCTACTGCACGGCACAAAGCAACAAATATGAATGCTTCTGTATCAACAACACATATGTATTCCTTCTCTGATTGATATTCTCTGAAATGTAGTTATATTTAAAGCATTCATAGCTGGTTTTATTAGCTTTTGTTGGAATCCAAAGATTCATGAAAACAGCCAGACAAAATTAACAAAGATTTGTCAGAGCTAACAAGCATCCTGGAGAGGAAAATACCCTACTATAGCTGTCTTAAAATAACTTTCCTATTTCCACATGTCTTCATCAGCAGATTTCATGCAAATAATCCTCCAAATGTGCCTTCAACTAAGATATGCACATAGATTTACATGGACTTAAGAAGACACAAATGAGACTGTTCACAAATTCAACCCTGGCTAAAATCCCTAACATTATAAACAGTGAGCATTTCACAGTTTCAAATGTGAACTACTAGATTTGCGATCACAGAGATTGCTTATGTATTTGAAATCCAGATTATATGAGATGGCATAAATATTTACCTGTGCTTTCATCAGAGAGCTTAATATACTGAGCAGTATTACAATACAATTTCAATACATTGTGCAAGATACAAATTCCGTAGGGTATATCCTGAAATGTTAAATTTCCATGGGAAAAAACCCTTAAGCTTCTGCTTATTCATTTCAAACAGAAATCACTGAAGAGCACAACTTAAAACTGAATCTCCTGGTCAGTGTGAACGACTCACTTTTCTGAGATGTGTAGATTCCATACGGCCAAAAGAGACTGAGTTTTTATTAATGTAATTAACTGACCTAAAAATACTCAGAAGGAAAACAATTTTGTTTTGAATTTACAATGCAGAAAAATTACCCAGGAAGTCCAGCATCAGATTCAGTATTGCACTTTATTTTTTATCACAGAAGATACACTACTCACTCAAGTTTCTGAACAAATATATTTTTCTTAAAAAGCTGTAGCATGATGGTATTTTTCTGAGAAGAAAGAAGGTGAGAGGTTTCAAGTGCTTATGTGGTTTAGGAAATGAAGCATTTCAACTGGAGTTTTCTTTTTTAGAAGCAGATGTTTTACTTGGATTTGTAATTTAACTGATTAAAGTTGCAGTGCCTCAATAGTGTCACCTCTTGTAAAAAGAGCAGCAAAGATTCCCCAGCCCAGGCTCTGCAGCTTTCCTCCGGAGGTGACTTCCCTCCTTTACCAAGATTTTTTCCCTACATAGTTGTTAGGACTGCATCTACTATTTATAATGAAACAGCTTGATTTTGGAGACATACAGTGACACATTTAAGGATATTCATCACAGATTGGATATTGTATTGGATGGTCCAAGAGCCACACATGGGCTTGCAGCCTGGGCATTTACTTTCCTGTAGCAGATTTACTCACAGAAAGTTTTACTAAAAGTCTGTGATGCAAAGATCTCTCTGTGAAATCACTGAAATACTAATACGATAGTAAACTCCACCAGTGTTAAATCTGCAACATTCCAATTATCTTTCCTGTCCTTCTCACACTGCAGTGAATCAGGTTAGAATTTGCAATAAGGATTTACTCTGCCTGCATCCCTGCTCAGGCACATTCCACACTACACATCAGGACTAGTGTAAAAGGCCTGTTATTGGGTTCCCACTAAATATGCAGGACAAGCTGTGAATATTGACCCCATGGGTTGCCTGCCCTGCTCCTCTTCCTTGTTCGAGTGCAGGTCTCTGCATCCCTAGCAAAGACCCAGGCCTAAGTGAATGTTGTCCTCTCTGCTCCTCCTTTTCTGGGCTCTGGAATGGGCCGTACAGCTGGACCCAGCAGAGTATGTGCACATTGTATTCAGAGCTGTGTGCATGACTCATTCCCCACTCCTGAGTCTGTTAGGAGTCACAGAATGGGCTTAAAAATAAAATAAAATAACCTCAACATTCAAGTCAGTGGCTCAGATTTGGAATACTAATCACAAAAAAAAAAAATAAAATTAAATTTTAGGCCTGCTACCTGCTATCTGTGCTAACAGCATACACACAGCCTCATATTCCTGATACAGGAAAACTAGACCGATTTCACTGCTATTTGCATTGCACAGACCAGCTCGCTCAGTCTAGCTTTTGCACAAGTGGCAAATGCCTGAGTTGTAATGTCTGCAGTCTGGCATTGCAGAAAGGGACTGCTCCCAGACACCAGCTCTCCTGTCTCAGGTGTGTGTCAGGTGTCTCGTACCCACCACGCCAGGCAGACACAGTTCCAGGGTGCAGGACAGCAGTCACGACTTACCATTTTCTTTAGGTGGGGATCAGAACAGAGAAGTATTTCCTCTTCTCCTGTTCGCTGTTATTAGAGCTCAGGATCTTCTGCTAAGACACAGATGCCACGAGCGAAATTACCTTTGATTCTCATCAATAGGATCTTAATTCTCCTGCCTACATAGACTGCATTTTTCAAGTGCTGGTAGTTCATAGTCATGTCTCAAAAAGAGAAGAATTAATTTAACTGCCCTCTCTGAACAATCAGTTGCTGTTTTTCAAATCTAGAGTTATTGCTTAGAGACTTTTGTAGTGTTTGATGCAGTAATGGCAAAATGTCTGTACTTTGCTCTGTGTTAGGAAATTATGAAGAAATTAAGTATACAGTGATCTCATTTTCTTATTTCTTTCCACTTCATATATTCTAGTTTATTGAAAAAGCTCTAAAGTTGAGTTATAATAATTTGTTTTGCACAATATCATGAATTTTTTGCAGCAGACAGATTCCATATGGCTGCTCTCTAGGCTCTCCCCTTTTTGAGCATCAACAGAATGAACTGGGAAAAAACAATGACCACAATAATTCATACTGATTATTACTTACATCAGGTATATTCTAACTGGTATAGAGATTGCAGACAGGTTTGCAGGTTTATATTGAAGTTCTCATTTCTTTTGCTCATAAATTGCTAAACTCCTTCCACTTCAGATGAATCAGTCCATGCTTGATCTCTGCCTTTGACTTCAGCTACTGTGAAAACAAAGTAGTGTCAAAGAAGCTTAACTAGAATGTCTGGAACTTAAAAGAACAAAATCAAACCTCATTGTTTCCCAAGGTTGCAATGCTTAATCCTACAATGCATAAACATGGTTGTTCTTCCAATGCAATACTCATGGGAAAGAATAATTGTGTGCTCTTTATCAGATTTGAATCTTATCTCTAAACAATTCGATGGAACATTTTGATTAACTTCTTAATGATAGCCTTCTGCTTAGCAGTTACCAATATATAACTAGGACCGGCCACTTTCTTCTGCTGTGCATGTGTATGTGCATTTACCTTTTTAACACCATCTGGATCCATGAGGTCTATGCTACAAAAAGCTGGATCAAATCATGCCAACAGCACATCTCCCTCTTCATCTCTGATTGCTTTTTTTTTCTTATACTTCTCATCATGTTGTGAACACTTGGGCTTGGAGGCAGTTTTCACTCATGTAAATGATATTTGCTTGATCAGAACAGAGCATTATAAATTACATAAAAATAACATTGCAACTCCAGTTTAGCTTGTTAAGTAAGCTATTAGTTTATTAAGTTTGGTAGTTAGTAAGTTGTTTAATGAAATTTATTAACTGTGGCAGGAGTCTCTGCTGCTCCTTAGAAGAGTCAGGTTTCATTCTGGGTGCTACTGTCATGCCTTCATCACCAGAAAACATTTGTCAGGGTAAGCTGGAGCTAAGGAGAGAAAAAGAAAATCAAAGGTTTGCCTTGGCCAAAGGAATAATGACCACGCTTAAGTCTCAGCATGTGTGATTAAGAGGAATGGAAAAAAGATAATCTGCTGGGATAAGACAGTATGAATTTCCTTGAGGGGAAAAAAGCTCTAAGGAAAAAATTAAATTGAGATAGCAAATACCTATTATGAGCCACTTCATGATAGTCTACAGGCCGTGTCTCCCAAGCAGATGCCTCCTACTCAGCAGCCTACCCATTTGCTCTTCTTTTCACAAATTGCCAGCTCACAGCAAGACCGGTTGCCACTACATGTGTTCTTTTCAAACCTGTTTCCATTACCTTCTAGCAATGCTCACATCTCTCACTGGCAGTCGGAAGACTGAAGAAAAACTTGGAAACATAACCCTTTCCATGGGGGGGCATGCCAGGGACAAAGCCAGGGGTGGTACCTCATGGTGCCATTTCTGCTGTGCCCCTGTGGAGAGCTCATCCCTGCACAGGCTGCAGCCAGGAGCAATGAATAACAGTGGTTCTTGGAGGATTTGCTGGAGAAACTGGTGGAGACCGACTCTGTTTCACACAGACACAAGACCAGATATAGATATTTATCCTACTTCCTTGGGAGGGAAGTCTGCATCCTGCACCCAGTCCCCCTTGCCAGGAGAAGAGGGGCCCATTCCAGCACTCTGCTGGCTTTCCTGGCCAGGTCCCCACGAGGTCACATGGTGGGAGTGACTGCATTAACAATGTGGTTGACATCAAACCTCCCTGCTGGCTACACCCTGTCCATGAAGGACCTGCAGAGCACTGGCTGGCAACCACCTTCCCTCCAAGAGTGAATCTTGAGCTCTGGAAGAAATTTGAGTTTCTGAGAAATACAAATAGTCACAGATGCACCAATTCTTAGTGCAGTCCCAGCAGCCTCTAAGGCATTTCTGAAGTGAAATGTGAGGAAAGGAGGAATAGAGGTTTATATACTTTTTTACCCCTAGGGTTAAAATGAGCAAGCCACTCCACCCTTTGTGCTAAGAAAGTAATAAAAATGCTTTTCTTTATTCCGTAATCATGCCTGAGTGCCTGGATTGGGTCCTGCCATTTGTTTTCTTAGAAGCAAGTTATCTTGGCTTCCACTTGCCTTGATTTATACCCATATTGCACAAACCACTTTGCAGGCATGTCAGATCGCTCTCAGATTGGCTGTGGTCAGCCTTACTTGTGTATTTGCTTTCTCACTTGTTTCCCACAGTATCTCAATGATTTGGACGACTCTGACTGGGTGGGTTAAAATGACTTTTTTTCCCCATTCCACAAATATCCTTCAGCAATAAAACACTTTTCTACTTCTTTTTACATCACAACAAAGCCATTTTTAAGGCTTTGTTCCCCAAAAGCCCCACGGGCTGGGGTGCAGGGTGCTTGCTGATGCACACATGGGTGCACAGCGTGGAGCTAAGAGCACAGGGCCCATCTTGACAGGAGGGCTTTAGAGTTCAAAAGATGGAAAGTTTGATATCTTTGGAAATGCAAGGCTGAGCATCAGTTTCTTAATCAGCAGTTGCAGCTGCTGTCAACTGCCTTCCTGTCAACCCCCTGCTGAAGGTGGAAGTGGTTCAGGGAATATTTGGCAATCCAAAGATCACCTCTTAAAGGGGAAAGCAGAGCACTTTGCCATCTTTCAGTGGTAGGGACAAAGCCTTTTGCACACTTGTTTTAAAGCACTGGTAAAAACTAAATAGCCTAATAAGCAGCAGAGAATTCTTGACCTTTCTTTACTGCCATTTTATTTAGTGTATATGTGAATGATTAAATTCTGCTGAATAAGTGGTGTAGTATCTGTGAGTTTGGTTTATTAAACAGCAGTGCAGTAAACACTCCTTCCCCACCACTTTGGCTTTTGTCAATGAGAGGTGCTGAACATACTTGAAATTTATGCAGCTACTGGTGAAGTAAAAATATTTTTTTGAGATCTCTCTCAAGGGTCACTGTGTAAGACATAGCTATGCACTCCTAAGGGTCTGGATCCTCTCAGATGGAGTGATGCATTAGAAGGATTACCCTTGCCAAAGATCTTTTTCCATCTGCAGCAGGGATTGTTATTAAACCTCAAACTTCAGTGATATTCAACAAAATGGCAAGTCCATGCAAATACACAGGCATGCAGCACAAAACCTTAATGGAAGGGGAAATGTGGGTCCCAGCAGCCAGAGCCCTGACTCCAGACTCGACACCATGGGTGTGCAAAAGAATGGGCAGGAGGTGCATCATGGTCACATCCTTCAGATCCAGAGACTTCAGGATGTAGGTCCAGACCTCTGAGCTGGGTGTTAGGGATAGTCATTAAATCTTGGTAGTTTTAAGCCCTGGAAGGAATGAACTTGAATGGGATAAATGTTCAAGAACTTAAAAGGTATTTTTACAATTAATTGCCAAAATAATCCTGAGAAATGGGAAATCAGTTTCCCCATTTATTGGAAAGAGTTAAGTCAGGACTATTAGGCCACTTAAGTACAAGCACAGAGTAAATTGCTGTCAATTCAGATTGAGAAAAGGCAACCCACCACCACCTATTTGCTGGTCCGATGTTTTGCTTCCCCAGTGGTGGCATTTAGTCCAACCATCTCACCACTTGGTGAGAGCAAACCCAGGACCTCTGCCAGTGCTGCTCTACTACAGCCACAGTTGTTGATGAGACACTTCTTCTTCCTTGGCCCCCAAAATCTGACAGCTCTTGGCTTCACCACTGTTGACAGACAGATCTCAATAGCTGGAAGAAGGCAGAGACAGGAGGAGCAGCAGGAGTCCCTGCTGATGGGTCAGGGGTTGCTAACCCTGATCTTGCTAAATCCAAGGGAACCTGAGGTCGTGGTATCAAAAAACACAGTTTGCCAGGTAGCTGAAGGGCACTTATGCCCAGCTTTATATGCTAACACTTGATATCTGTAATAAGTACTTTTTAGCAAGTGTTTTCTAAGCTCCTTCACTGTAAAAAGAGGAAGATACCTTTGACAGTGTTGCAGGCATGTTGAGAAGTGTTAAGAGTTTTTCCTGTTTTCAAGTAACGAAGATCAAAACTTTCAAAATGTAAAATATTCACTTAAACCTTGAAAATACTTTGAAACATCTTCCCCCCCCGCCAAGCTTGCGGCCTTTAATGTCATACATTATTCAAAAACACAGCTTCCATATTAATGTCATGAGGTGTAATATTCAGTTTTAGTTTAACAGGGGAAAATTGTGAGCAAATCAAATCAACACCTTTCGTTCTTCCAGGTGCAGGAGCCAGACATGCTTCATCACCATCTCCAAAAGCACAGGTTCAGGACATTGAAAGAAGACAAAGCATCAGAGAAATGTGCCTCAGCCTAGAAGTTTCCAAAGGTGAGGGGTTCTGATTATAGAATTTTAGTTTGGTTTTTTCCCAACTTTTTCCATCCAGAATGCTTCTGAGTCCTTGCAAACTTGGAAATGTTAAACCACTAATTAGCTTCTAAATTGCTTATCTGGTTGTAAGGGTATAGAGACAGTATTGGTGTGTAAGAAGTCTCAAACTGGAAAGAAAAGAAACAGAAGCTGGCATTTCTACAGTCAAGAATGTTAAAAATATAAATAGATAAATATATGTATATATAAAGGAAACACATCTGTTTTCTTAAGGAAAATTTTATATTACTACACTGTTATTACATACCTAACACTCCTCTAGACAATGCCGTGACACAGGTGGGTACGAAAGACATCTTCAGAAATTCTACTATTTCAATAAATGAGATAGAAATGCTCAAAATACACCTTCCTTTAATTAGGGTTCTTGACTTAGAATCCTCCCAGAATGAATATTTTTTAATTATTTTTTAATTTAAGATCTCATTTCAAATTTCAAAGAAGCTTGCCTTATGTCCATGCTAGCTTTGCATTTTATTAAGGGACCAATTTCGGGCTTTATTAAAGTTTTAATAGACAGTCCTTTGGATTGTAAAACACAGC
The DNA here is from genome assembly GCA_035583155.1 of Acropternis orthonyx. Classification (NCBI taxonomy): domain Eukaryota; kingdom Metazoa; phylum Chordata; class Aves; order Passeriformes; family Rhinocryptidae; genus Acropternis; species Acropternis orthonyx. The sequence goes on from JAWWEU010000081.1 coordinate 109,193,507, forward strand.
AGATCCATTAGCATGTCCATTATACAACTGCTTTGAATTTCTGTGGCTCCACGTGTGCTATATTTGGGTGCGCAGCAAAGCAATTTGGGTGCTGGGCAAATGGCAAGAGGTGGCTGGGTAGCAGGTCCCACCTGTACTTCCGTGGTTAAAAGGCCACAGTGGAGCCATGTGGAGCAGGCGCTTCAAGTTGCTCTCTTGAGGACAAGAAGAGACACACTCAAACAGAAAGATTTGAAAAGGATTATTGTTTTAGGTTAATCTATCTTTAAAGCAAGCTATCAATTATTTGATTGAAACTCTGCAGAGAAACAAAGAGCTTGATTTATGTGAGGAAGCTGACACCTCTGCCAGGAGCTGTTATGTAGCAGGTTAGCGTTGCCAGCTAATGTTACTCAATTATGGGTACTGAAAACAAAGCTTTTAGAAACGAAGTCACAACTGAACAGCCACCATGACTACATGTGACAGAAGTAGAATAGCTCTATCAACTTGAGCGATAAACTGAAGCCCATTCGTGGAATCAGTGGGTGTCTCGCCTGGATGAGCAGTGCAGGATTAGACTCAATTGCACATCATGCCGGCACTAGTTACAAACATAGAACAGATGTCAAGTAAATAGGGAAGTGTAGGACAAAACAGAAATAATTGTAAAAATGTGCCCAAGGATAAAATAAATTGATCCTAAGACACTAACAAACATTCTTGTATAAGGCAAAATGAGTCTTTGTACTGGGTTGGCTTTTATTTTCTTGCTAATATTGCATAACAGAACTACACTGGCATGATGAGGAGGGGGGATAATAAAATAACTTATCAATGCACTATTAACTCTACATGCTCTTACCTAATAATAAGATATTGATGTCTCCTTTAATGCGTGTCCCATTGTTGAGAACTTTCTCATTACCCTGCAGTAGCATACACAAAATGGCTTTTTTAATATACTCATGGCCATGAATGTTTGGTGCTAAAGACTTGCTTAAATGGTCAGATATCCTATTTAAGAAACAGCAAACACTTATATTGCACATTACCAACATTAAATGAAATCTCATTATCCATTAGCCAGTATTAGTGCAATTTATAACTTACTTTAGTTTGAGTTTTGCAGAATTTCTTGATCTTTGCCACAGCATCAGTTGAGAATATGTGTGCTATTTCTCTGCTCATCAGTTTGATATTATTAGGCAGCATTATTGTCCAGGGTATTTTCCTCCAGATCCAGAGAAATGTCATGAGATTAACTATTAAATAGATGAACTATTAAATACTGGACCACTGTTTACACACACAAATAATAAAATTTCAAGAAATTATTAGGTTTGTCCATTTTATTACAGCTCAGCAAGTGAAATCCACACTACAGGAGGATTCAATGAAGCTCCAACATCAGCCCCTGCAAAGAGGGCTCACGGAGGAGCATGGAGCCAGCTCAGGGGACGCTCAGCTGTCACTGGGGTGGGTCTGGGGCCAGAGATGAGGAGGAAATCTGGCAAAGAGGAGATGGTGATGGGCAGAGAAGGTTGTTCTCAGCTCCACAGGCGGCAGGGCAGCCATGCCCACCAGGCACAGGGAGCAGCAGGAGGCAGTGGCAGGCATGGGCCAGGCCAGCCTCTGGCTCTGAAACAGTGGGATCCTTCTGAGCAGGTCCTCAGGGAAAAACTGCCTGCTGCTGTAATCAGTGCTGAAGGATACCACAGCAGGATTCAGAGAACTTGAAGCCATTCTGACAAGCACTTTTTAACTGTTTGGTAAATGCCAGTCCCTCCCATTTGACACCAAGCCCCTCTCATGGCAGTGCTGATGGGCAGCCTCTCCCGCTGCCATGCCCGGCCAAAGGTACCCTGAGGGGTGGAGGCTTTTATGACTGCTTGTTCCTCTTGCACACTATCCAACAGAAATAATATTTTTCTGTAGATACCTTTCATGTGATATTTGTAACATTGTGGGCAGAACCGTTTGCCCTTAGGACACACGATATTTGGGTATTTCCCCACCGAGGTGGAGGATGGATGGCAACTCCAGCAGCTACGTACAGTCACACGGTGGTATGTCAAGGAAAGGAGAATGCAACGGCATGCAGGTCACCTGTACTTTTTGTTCCAGTGCCTGCTTCAACCTGAGCTGCAGCTAACACCTTGAGGTAAATCAGGCCACCAGGATCCGAAGAGACATCTGCCTGGAGATGCTGCTCTGCGCTGAGGAGTGCAGCCACACGGCCAGGACCACACCGGGCAGTGGGCACCCAGCAGTGCCACCAGCAGGGCAGGGGGAAGTGCTGTGTTAGTACTTGCCATTAATACTTACAGACTGAGGAAACCCAACAATCAGTGCATTTTGCCTTTTATACAGTTGAGAGACAAAGCACAGACCCAGTTACAACAAGCTTAATACCAAAATAATTACGTTTTGTCACAATTCCTTCCACACAGCCCAAGCTACCAAGGAAGCGAGCTGCCAGCACCCGAGGACAGACACGATTTGCTCCACAGCTCCCTTCAATCCCAGCGCAAAAACTTCCAAATGTTTGAGACAGGGAGCAAGTAAATCTTTTAATGCTCTCTGAAAAGCAATCAGCTCACCGAACGCATCATTCAGCAGCCTCTAATATAAAATAATTAAACCATGAAAAGCTGCTGCAGTAATCTTACTTAAAAATCCTAAATTCCTTTACATTTTGAGGATCTGATGGCATTGACTCCCAGTCAGACACACAGAGGCAGGGCAGAGACCGCAGGAGCTTCTCACAGCTCAGCTGAACAAACCTCTTCCACTCAAGCAGAGGCAGCTTAACTTTATGAAGATTTGTTGTTGCAGCAAAACTATCGAGGAGATACAGCTAAATCCAAATTCATTTCATTTCCAGTCAAATTATATTTTGATGTAGGTCACTAGAAGCTAATCTTTCATCTCTGTTTTTCATACATGAAAACAAAAAAGAAAAAGAGTTTCAGATTAAGCAGCATTTATCATACTAAATAGAATTAAACCAAATGGAAAATTGCATAAAGAAACTCAGTTAAAACAATCAAATTAAAAAGCCCTTTACCTGTGTGAATGTAATCTTTGATTTTCTCAGAAGAGAAGAAAACCTTATTATTAAGCAAACTTAAAAGGGAGCCTGGATTACCCTTTTCCCATTTCCCTCCACTTGAACTGTCAGTATGTCAGTTTTTCTGACTTCTGTCAGAAGCAGATTTTACTTCCTGCCAGTCAGGTAAGTTCACTTGCTTGTTCTCACATGCTGGAACAACTCGTGTTTCCAGTATTGCAGAAGCACTTAGGCTGTATAATAAACAGCAGGCAAGTAGCAGATGACTTTTATTCATGTATTTTTTTGTTGGTTACATGAATATATACACAGACACACAGGTGCATACACACATCTGCATTCAGTTATATAGCACAGCTTCAGCAAAAACTCGAGTTAACTGGAAGCTACCCTGCATTTAACAACTTTTTATTGATGTTCTGGCTTTTAAGGCGCTCCCATCTGAAATAGTTTATGGTAAGTATTAAAAATATAGAAATAGCAAAACTTTCTAGAAGACACCTATTTCAAATTATCTCACAAATATTTCAGTAAAATTGAAGGAATTATAATTCTTTTTTTCCCCAAAAAACCCTCCAAGTCTTATATTACATCAATTAAAAATGTATTTATGATCTTGGCTTATGGCAAAATCGAGAGCAATAAGCTGTTGCTGTTATGGAGAACAGCTCTCTGGGAAGAATTTCTCTGATATAGAACACAGGCCTAGGAGGCTCAATATTGCCTTGGGTCAAATTTTTGCTGATGAACATTATCTTAGCTTCTTGGCTGGAATCCCCTCTGGCTTTTAAAAATCCTATTTCATTTCAAGGCAAATTTTGCCTGAGAAATAAATGCAGAAACCCATGCAATAAGGTTGGTTTCACACAGAACTTGAGAAATGCTTAGATTTGGGGTCCAAGACAACATTTTTGTTCTTCTTTGGTATTTGGGCACTTATCCTTTAGATCCCCATGAATGAGTCGGTGCAAACCGCATCCCTTGACAATTGGGAGGGGTTTTTTAACTCAGTCAGAAACAAGCATCCCCTGATTCAAAGCGTTCCACACATTATTGCATGACTTCGAAGCTCTGCAAGTACCAACAGAAAGTTGTAACACCTCAGAAAAGTATGAAAGAACAGAAACACCAGAGGCAGAGTCACATACGGTTTATAAACACAACACACTGATACTGTTTTAGTGGTGGCACAGGGGTCCTTGAATGCATCTGTTTCTGTAACCTAGATTTTTGCTCAGAGCTTCTGAACATAATCCAACATGGGCCACAGGTAAAAATTTGCATTTTAGCAAGAAAATTTGAAGCTCATTAGTGAAGACAGTGACTTTTAAATAGCAAATGCCACTACTGTCTCTGAAAGCCCGTGAGATGTAAATCATTGGAGATGGGGAAAGCAGTCACAAGAAATATCCTAGTGTTTCCTGTTGCCATTCCCTTGCCATGCCCTTTGCTCGGGGCTGCTGCGAGGGAGGTGATACCAGGCTGCAACCTTGGGCTGAGCCGCTGTGGCTCAGCTTACACTTGCTCTTTTCCTGTGTGCTGGTCCTTTGTGTTTGGAGATGAAAGGTGCAATGTGACAGAGAGGCCTCTCCTTTCTCCTTTAGAAATTGCCTTCTCATCTCTGGTTTGCCACAGTTCAAACAAAAGACTTTGAAAAAGATTTCAAAGCTGCATCTTGTATATGGAAATTCATGGCTCTGGGCAGGTTCATGATCAACCCTGAGATTTCAGGCTTAAGATTAAGAACCTGCAGCTTAAATATAAGTCCTTTTACTTGTGCTTTGTCCTTCTCTGTTTTTCCTTTTTAAAGCCATTGATTGAAATAAGATGATACCAATTTTCATGTATTCTCTATATAGTTTTACTCTAAGTAGACATTTCAATTTTCATGCAAAAACACTGGGTTAAGGAAACACAAAGGAAAGTTATCTGAATAAGTTGCAAAAATCAGACTCCATCTGCCTGCTAGCCAATCTAACTGATGGTACACATCTTTAGAAAACTGAACTCCACACAATTAGACCGAAACTGAAGGTGCCTCAGTAACCCTCAGAGTAGGGAAATACCAACCATTTTTAGTAGCAGAAATATCAGGCCATACCTTGGGCTTACGTATGTGTTCATTTCATGTGTGAAGAACCAGGGAGGAATGAAAGAAACTTCACCAGCCACACGTTCTGTGGTCCTCAGAACAATTCTTTGAACTCACTGAACAACAGCTGTGGGGTAAACATTAGGTATCTGCTTTTATATGTGGATAACACCTTACCTGATTCCTTTGCGATTTACAGGCATGGTGGAAGTCAAAATCATGTTTATCTGAAGTGGCAGCTCAGAGGTTGAAGATCTCAGAACAAGAGGGGTGCAGACGGCAGGAGCAGGACAGGAAGAGGATAGGCTGGTTTGCCTAGACATAGCAGTAGGGCTCTACCTGGATCCAGAGGCAGCCACCCACACCATCACCCACGGGAAGAGGCACCCAGCCAGTCTCTGGAGACAAAAAGGTAGCAAACGAGGGTGACAAAATGAAAAGATATGTTGGGTTGGGTTTGTAGTTCAAGCTGGGAAACCTGGATTTGTACTCTTTGTTCTTTTTTAATGTGTATGCTTTTTATCATTGACCTGCCACACTCCTGCTGGAGCCTTAGTTTCCAAGCCCTAGTTTTCAGCATTGCACAAGGAGCTCAGACTGAATTCTATAAAATAAAAATGACCGTTGGAGAATCTGTGAAATGACACTTCATTTTTCAGTAAACCAGCTGTAGCAGAGAAAAATCAGAAAAAGAAACAGGAAATCAGGAAGGAAGGGTTATTGGAAACCTTACTACATTAGTAAGAGAAAATTTTAAATATCACTGCCTTTTATTACAGGAAGCAGAAAAGAAAAAATTTTCAGAAATCAATAGTAAGGCAAGAGTAACTGCAGACCTATGTGGGACAGATGCAGACAGAGTGCCCATGTCTACTGCAGTTTCATTGAGTTGTTAGTAAGAGGAGAAATTTCAGAGCCATGAAAATGAAACAGCTCTCCTAGACAGGCTGGGAGTTGCGGTTGCTTAACCTGGAGAAGAGCAAGCTCTGGGGTGACTTTAGTGCAGCCTTTTAATGTATAAAAGGAAATACACACAGGAAAAGATGGAAAGAGGCTTTTTATCAGGGTGTGTAACTAGAGGACAAGGGGCAGTGGTTTCAAACTGAAAGAGGGTAAACTAAACTTGGACATAGGAAGAAGTTCTTATGATGGGGGTGGTGGGACACTGAACAGGGTACCCAGAGAAGTTGTGGGTACCTCATCTCTCTAACTGTTCAAGGGTAGATTGCATGGGGCTTTGAGAAACCTGGTCTAGTAGAAGACAGGAGGTTGGATGAGATGATCTTTAAAGGATTCTATTTTTTATGAAATACCAATCCAGTGTCATTTTTCAGTCTTTTTGAGGGATAAACCCACCCATATTCTTCAGAAGGAAACTGGAGGACCAGTTACCAGGATGACCTATGCTTCACTCATCAGGAGCAGGGGCTACAATATAGGACTAGCATTTAGGATAGTTTCTAGCTGTCGTATGTTTCTCCCACTTGCAGAGCTGCAGTTCAATAAATAAGAGTAGGCAAGATATATGCAGTTCTTCAGGGCTCTGCCAGCCTTTCTGCCAGATCTTACATTGTTGACCTATTAGCATTTCTGCCTGCTTTCTGTTTGCACTAATCCACTGGAAACCCAGCCCTGGAGACCTGCCTCACTGACCCCCATATTCATTAAGAATAATTGTTGGTACTGTATAATGGAATAGCACCAGCACAATTAAAATAGCTCCTTCTCATGATAGAGCTTTTACAAGGTTGGCAGAGAATCCTAATGAGATCCCTGAGCCCATCTATCACCCTGTGCAGCCCCCACATCTGGTTCCATCTGCGGTTGTGTGCCAGTCTGACACTGTGTGGCACGTACCAGAACTACAGCAGCCACCACCACACACAGCCAGAGGACACGTCCCTCTGCTGCACTGCCAGATCCACAGACTTGGCACCTTAAAGATGTTTTCTCCTTCACCCCTATTTTCTTCCCTTTTATTCTTCTTCCTCCGAACCCAGACTCCCTGAGAGGAATGGTTTTCATTTAATCTGAGAGTGTTGGCAAGAAATTCCTTCTGTCCCGCCCAGGAGTCAAGGGCATTTTGAGGTCTTGTTGAGCAATAAATAAAGATTTGAGTCATATTTCTATGCCCCTATTGTGGCAGCCTGGTTACCCATCTTGAGCTTTCCACCTTTGGAATGTGATGGAGAGAATGGTAAGAAGACACCTCCTTCTCAAAGCCACTCTTCATATCAGTTCTTCATTGTGCCAAATGAAAATGAATATAAATGATTTATCCTGGGAAAGGACAAATGCTGGGTCCGGGCAACTGAATAAAAATATAAATGCTGTCAGCTTTTAACAAAAATGGATTTTCACTGAGCATGACAATCACAGGCAAGAGAAGAGAAAATAATTCTATATACTCAATACAATTAATAGTGAGTTTTTGTAGAGCTGCTGTTCCAACAGCTGCCTATATAGGCAGAGGAAGTGGTTAGCAAGGGGTGCCCAGGGAATCCCTAAAAACGATACTGTCATGGAAGGCAGATGGTCCAGCAGCAGTGAGAGCCTGGGCAAAATCACTGAGGGCAACTGCCCGAGCAGGCCAGATTTTCTGTTAATTCTGCAATGACAAATCCCATCGCCTGCTCATGGCACAGAAAAAAAGGGAGAACGTGAGAGTTTCGCCCAAGTTTGCAGCTTTGAGTCACTCATACGCAGGAGAAAGTGGTTACATGTGACGTGTGCATCTGGTGACACAGAGTGTTTATACCTGGCCAACAGAGCGTGGTGTGGAGTGCCCTGAGCAAGTGACAACCTCAGCTGGCACAGCCCACTGCAACTAAGAACTTCAGCCATTAGTCACTGGTGACACGAGACAGGATGTCAGGATTTCTCAGCACCCTGAATCCCACACCAACTCCACTCAAGGACAGGAGCCCCAGTGAGAGGGAGAACAAGGTACACGCACACCTAACAAATCTAGGAGAGCTCTCAATAGCAAATATATCACACCAGGAGGAGCAGCATGTCCAAGAGCATGAAGCTTGCACTTTCCAAAGAGGAGAGCTGTTTTCAGGTCCCTCCCCTACCTCTGTTCTTTATCCATATTTCTATGTAGCCATGGTGACTATTCAGACAGGAGATTTATGTCAGGCTTGGTGACTACTAGACTATACATATAATATGTATATATATATAATATACACGCCTGCTTTAGAACAGTGCTTTAAAGATTGGGAGATGGACATAGCTTGACATGGCCTATAGCCCTTCATTTCCCCTTCATGCAGTGAATGCTATCCTGTGTATCCTGTATATCTTTTTGCTCAGGCTGAAACCAATTGTTTGGAACACTCAAAATTAGATATTTTTCTTTCCCCTCTTAGGAGAATGCAGCAGAGATGTGCCCTGGACAGACCTGATCATGGTCAATGAGATTTTCCTTAACTTGTGAAAACAATTCTGCTTCTCTCTGCTCCTTCCCCCACTCCGCCCCCAGTCCCCCACAACGCACATCCTTCCTCCAGACACGCTTCTTTGCTCTCCTGGATGTGAGGGTTGGAGGCAAGTAAACCCCATCTGCCTCAAATCTAACAGCAACCGCTGTGTCAGACTCTGCCCTGCTTTATGTCTCATATATTAATGAGTCCTCCCATAAAACCCTCCACAGCTACCGTTGTGCTGTAGTAAACTTTCCTTTGGCCTAGTATCAGCAAACAAAGCTTCAGCCAAGGCAATTTGGCAGAACAGCAACTTATCTGCATAACATGTGCATGGTTGTGGAGCTGACAATTCCCTCCTTTTCCAATATCGAAGGAAATGGGAACAGGTAACCTGCAACCAACCTACAGCACAATGCTGTTTTGTCTCTAATTTTCTCCCCACCCAATAAATGCTTCAGAGGCTTTGTGCAAAGCAGGGGTGGTCTTGCACTTAAAAGTATATCCAAATTATAACTGAATACTTTTCTCCAAAACAAAGATAATAGGGCTTGGGAAAATAATGTTTTAGGTGGATGTCTGGTAGAGACAGGCAAGCTGTCTGGCAACAAATTCTTTGGGGAAACATAGCTCAGTACTCTTGCTGAAGGGGATCAAGTGAAATTACAAGACAGGGAAAAGTAATGTGTCTTGAGAGGTTAAATGGAAAAGCCTGATTGCTCCTCTCAATTATCCCAATCTTATTTTGAGAATTCACTGCCTGAGAAGTGCTTATTTCCAAATTATACTGAGATAAGCAAGAGGATAAGTCAGTGAAATTACTAAATGAAAGCCAACCCTTTTATATAATTCATGCAACCCAACTGATTTAGTGCAACAAATTCTGTACACATTTCAAATATCATGAAAATAGTGTCTTTAATATACAGTTTATATACTTACAATACGTGGTTTAAATTTGTTCATATACATTACAGGGATATTTATTTGCACCTGGTTTAAATAATAATCTGCCTTCAGCCTTTTACACAAAAGCCCAAAACAGCACAGAATTCCACAAAAACCATGCTTCATTTTATAATGGAAATGTACTAAGCCAAAGTTTTGGGGCTTTCTCTTTTTTTTCCCCTAAGTGTTACTTTTTTTGACATATCCAAAGTGAATCTAAAGAGCTAAGAACTAACATATTTTTAACATAATTCAGAAGATTGTCCAAGTCGAGAATTACTCTGCAGATTTTCACACTGAAAATTTGGTTGTTATGCACAAAAATGGTAAAGTCTGAACAACTCCTGGACTATTAGGAGTTTAAGACAGAAGAAAACAAAGAGTCATTTATTGCTAGGTCTCAACAAGGGGCCTGCATTTCCTCATTGACCTGCCACCTCTAATATAATGAATAAAAAGGACAATCCCTCATGCTGATTAAGATTGCATCAGTACCTTCTGGCTTGTATACAGGAATGCTGCAACTTCAGAGCGTCAGAAAGAGGAGGCAGGAGAACCAGGCTAGGCCATAGTCCTCTCACACAGGGCTGGTGTTTGGCTTTTAAGAAGCTTGGTGTTCCCCCTGCCTGGCCTGCAGGCAGGACTTTGCTGACCTGGGCAGCACACAAGTAGCTGGTGCCAGCACAATTTATTTAGTGGGAGGACAATCAAGTAGTTGATTCAAGAAGAAAACATAGGAGAAAACACTTCAGTTATTTATAGACAGGTTTGAAACACGGTGCCTTTTGAGACAGCTTTGCTGTTTATGCTGTTTCCCTTGAAGCTGTTGTTGTGGAATGAAGTCCAATAAAGTGGCAAGTAAAACTGTTGTATTAGAAAAACCCCTGTGGAATACACAGTTACTTCAAACCACTGCTTCTAGCTGCCAAGAACACTTCAAAATACATTGCCCTTCTAATTTTGGATGGACCAAGTGTTTTTCTGTCTAAGTTTCTAGCCGATGGCAATTTTTACAATACAGCAAGAATAAGAACGCAAATATACACTTTGAGTTGTTTTCAATACAGCTTTGGTTAGCCAGGCGGGCAGCAATACAAAGAACCTTAATCCTAGGCACAATGAGCATTTAAAGGAAACCAGCATTTCCCCTCAAGTTTCCTCTCCATCCCTTCCCTGCCCAGTTCTGTGTCCACCTCCAGAAAAGCCTCTATGCCAGAATGCAGCTTCCACTGCTGAAGGCAGCACCAGTCCTTGTGCCTCTACCAGACTGTTGCATAGAAAGGGTGTGTTCCCTGGTGCAGGACAAAGAGACAGCTCCACACAGAATGACATGCCAGATTTTTTGCTATCAAAACCCCCAGACAAACAAAAACCCCAAGGATAACACAAAGCTCAGACACGGAAAACAAGTAAGTACCAAAGGCCTTACATTTATTTAATCTGAGAAGTCCAAGGTTAGGACTGGCCTATTATAGTAGACTGCCTCAAAAAACTATGAGATTTTAGGCCCACTCTGGCACAATGTGTGTTGTCTGAATTCAATGGCTACATCTCTGTTAGAAGAGGTTGCTTTCAGGCCCCAAGGACAACCAACACAACTCCCATAAACATGATTACCCTCCAAAACCAGACTGGTTTTCCCCATTGCTGAGCTCTAAGCTGTGCCTGGGAGTTGCCACAGCCAGGCTACCTGTCGAAAGGTGCTCCTTTCCATAACCCAGGACTGAAAGGCCAAGCCACCGTACTCCAGCTGCCCAGTTTGCTCATCACATTACTGATTTCTCCAGAGCAGATACTTCAGTCAGGCTTAGGCATCACAGCAGGTACCTTGACATCACAGTCAAACAATTCACAGAACGCAGAGATTAGGAAGACCTAAATCCCAAAAACTGGCTTTGAAAATTAAGGTGATGAGTGGCTAAAGGCAAAAGAAAAGGTTAACTGCTGACACATTATGCATAAAAATAAGTAAGCAGTTCCAAGCCAGAACAAGACAACTGGATGGACATCAACAGCAAGTTTGCAGTTACAGGTTCTAGCTGTATTTGCACACAGGCTCTGCGTCTGCAATCAATGCACATTTCTGGGCCTTCCAGTGGGCATATTTCAGCATATACGATGTTAATGCAGCACAGTCATGAATGCAAATTCCACCAGGCTGTTTGCAAGAATAACCACTCCAAGCAGGAAAGCAGAGATAACAATATAGTGCCCATCCATAGTCAAACAACACTATTTTCTCAGGGATGTTACTATCATGGGGGGTGTTTGCAGTATTTAATGTTAATATTACCAAGACTGTAATCCCCTTTTTATTTTTTTCTGTTTGAGATATTTTAGTTTTTTCACCTGGAATTAACAAGCCAAGAAAAACAATGAAAAGTACCTGACAATTAAGATTTGGCCCTTTCAAATTTGAACACTCATTTAACACAGGGGGGTTAAAAGGCAATACATTTCAACTTGCATATGTCTACCAACAAACATACACATCTGAACAGTATTTGAATTGGATTTAGTCTTACTTGCAGCTAGAATATTTTAGGCTGCTCATTAAAAAGCATCAAGAGAAAGCTATCAATCTGTTGCTAAAAGTCAATATATTACAAAAAAGAGGATTATGAACTCTTGGGCTTTTTCTATTGGGATGTTTGTTGGCTTTCTAGTACCCACAACAATCAGGCTTTGTTCCCTGGTTGGGAACTGGTGGTTTGCATTACTGCAAGACAAATAATGCATCTTGGCTTTGGCATGGAGACATGACATGAAATTTGCCTACGCAACAGAAAATTCTATTTGCAAATAAATTTTTTTTCATGAGTCAATGTTGAGAAAACAGGAAAAACCAGCCTCCTAATTTTGTTCCCGCTCTGTATTTTCTCTTGATGCTCCTACTACGTGCCCTACAATGAAGAGATTTTTTTTTTACATCAAAAAGATAAGAAAGGCAGGTGATGGTGTCCCCCTGGCCAGGACTCTGCTCAGCAGCAAGTAATGGTAAAGCTGCTGGAGCATCCCTAGCTCTGACCATCTGAAAATCCTTGACATGCACTTGTTGAGGAGGGATACTACAGACTGTTTCCTATGGACCTCCACAAATTCTTGAATCCAGTATACAAAGGGAGGGGATCCCAGGGTTATTTCGACATTATTCAGAGAGCTCTGCCAACTACAAGAAATCCACAAAGGACTATCAAAAGCTAATCCTACTTCTTAGCTGTCTGAGCAGTTAAATCTGAGAGATCTCCAGGGGCAGACTAACGCCCCCTTACCATCTCCGTGCTCTGTTTAAACTGCTCCTTCTGTGTGACATCTATTGCAGTGAGTTTTTGCATCTGGGCAACTGCATCAGCCCATCCTGCAATGCTACAGTCCTTCCCACTTTGAAAGCCACATCTTCCTGAGCCCACCGCAAACGAGACAGGTGAACTGAAAGCATCACAAGCATTTCCCGTGGCATGGCCCAAAACCTCCCTTAGCCCCATTCTCCAGCCATGCTCTGTTGCTGATCCCTCCCACCTCACTAGAGCTTTAGCTCAAAGGCATGCTGCAGGAGCACTATCACCTTCCCACACAGATCCGACGGCAGGAATAGGAAAGCAGATCCGAGTGCATTTTCACATGATCGTAACAGCAGCAGAGGAAACACAGAGGGCTGTTGCCTTTCACCACAGCAGGGCTACTGCAAGGGCTGTGCTAGCAGGCTACTGCTGCAGGCAGGGTCTGCTGAGAAAAGATCTGTGCACTCAACTGCCCTTCCCATGAGAAAGCTGCACGACCAGAAGTCATGCTATTTACTCCAGTCATCTGACTACAAAAGCAACTTTTGAAATCTACAGGTCATAAACTTTTAATTGGCCAGGGCAGAGTGGCTCAGTAGAAAATCCCCCTTCTCCCTCCCCTCTGGGCAACGAGCTGACTTGTTTTAAAAACATTTAACTCTTTTTGCTCAAAGTAACATGGATCTATGTTACAGATAGTCAGGAAGATACTGTTAATAAAAATGATGCTGCAAGAATAGTGTATTAGTGGCACTTCACAGCAGTTCTTAACATTTTCAGATGTAGTGTCAAAAAAAATGTTGTTGTATATCTGTACATGCTTTCTGTTAACATAAATGGAAGAAAGTCACAGCATGTTGCCAAATATTATTTGAACAGAAATAATCCTGTAAGAAATACATTTTTTTTTGCACTTGACAAAACTGTAAACTGGATTGGTGTGTGTCTTTCAGCATCGAATTATTCGGTAATAAATACGACTAAGTCTTAACAGACTATGGAGTAAAAGTTCCCTTAGTGTCCAGTTTTTAGCAGCTGTTGAATATTCAGGGATGCACAAGGCACACCTCTGCAGATTCTGTACCTTTATTATTGACATAGAAAAAAAAAATCCATTCACCACTCAAAAACGTTTATCTGCATAGTAAGAATTTGTCTACTACTATTTACAGGAAGAAATTTTAGTGCAAAAAACAGGAAGTGATGTATTAGCTGAAGTGCATCGAGCACACCTTGTACAGTTCCACTAATAACTAGCCAGCATCACATCTTGGGCCGCCAGCCATTAATGAACTGCAGTATTTTCTTAACCTGCAATTTGCTTAGTTTGAAGTCTTCTGATAGGATTTCTTCTGTAAGCTGAACCAGTAAATTGCCATCAATCTTCTCTGTAACAAAAAATGATATGACATCTTCTGACAGACCAATAAACCTCAGTGATTTAGACACTTCCTCTATCGAGAGTCCAGAAAGGTCCGTGGGTGGCTGCCAGGGAGAGCCATCCCCACAAGATCTTGGTGCTAACTGGAGGTGGAGGGGAGACGAGAAGGGGTAAGACACGGAGAACGTATCCTGCATGCCCTTTTTAACGAGATACTGATCTTCCAAGAGGTCCGGAGAGCCAGTTTTTGACTCCTCCTCGGCACCATCTATTTTCAGTGGCAAGGCACACATGTCTGTAACCGCTTTGTCTTCACTTGACTTCGGTGCCCGAGGAGGTAAGGCAGGACATGAATGGCTCTGCTTTGTGTTGCTGACTCCCAGAGTCTTCTCATCAGTGCAGTCTAGAGAGTAACTTGCTGACTTTGGACAACTAGAGATGGTGTTTGTGAACTCTGCTGGAGTCAGTGGGGAGTACCCTGCTGGGAGCTCACACCCATTGAAATCAAAAGTCAAAGGTGCTGGACAGTTTCTCTTTGGTGTACCTGGAGTCTTCTGCCTGGGGTAACTGTAGCTCCTGCTTGGATCGTGCAGGAAATCACTCCTGTTCAGGCCTTCAGCAGTTCCTGAAAAATGGTTTGGCCAAGATAACCTGGAAGGCAGAGCTTCTGCCGAGGGGCTTCCCAAAGGCATCACACTCTCAGGTTCTTTGGATTCGGTTTTCATGATGTTGCAAGGGTAGCAGGAAACAGGTGTGCTCTCAGTTGGGTTGGTGCTGTCGCTCTCTGTGACGTTACTTAAGGAACAAAGCAGAAAGGATGCTGTTACTATGAAAAAATGTAGCATTTGAATAAACTCATAAATCATCTGACAGAGTCAGAGGGTGACTGTCACAAGGAAAGAATCTTCTTTCCTTCGGAAGAACTTTTCAAGTTTGAATTAACACATTTGAATTAATGCACTGACAGTTCTTTTACCCCTTCTACAAGCCTGACAAGATGCTGATATACCCAAAAGTCTCATGTCTTGTTTTCTCAAGCTTGTAAAAGAGTAGATGTCTCAATTCAGTTCTGTGTCATCTCACAAATACTCA
Organism: Acropternis orthonyx; assembly: GCA_035583155.1. Taxonomy (NCBI): domain Eukaryota; kingdom Metazoa; phylum Chordata; class Aves; order Passeriformes; family Rhinocryptidae; genus Acropternis; species Acropternis orthonyx. The sequence continues at coordinate 109,208,781 of JAWWEU010000081.1, forward strand.
GTTTTATGGTGTTGAATTCCTGAGGGATACCACCATGGATAAGAACCAGCTTTACATATACTAGAAGATGTTCTAATCCAGTATTTTTTATTTTTGTACCACAGATGTGTCATGGTATGCAAAAGCTCATATCAGAGCAGGTCACCATTGCACTACACCATGTGCACTGGTGCACAGACACAGAGTAAATTAATGCTGACTGCCAAAGGAAGAGTTTTACCTGGAAGGGTGGGCAGGCTTAGCCGTATGTGTTGAAGTATCAGGCTTTAAGCTTACCCCACGGTAACTTGTTTGAGTGTCCGTATCTTTAAAAGCTGTGACAAGAAATATCTGCTCTTTAAAGGCACCTAAAGAAAGTTATCCTGACCTACTTCCATGTGGTGAACTAAGCTCAGCTTGTCTGAGGGAACCGATAGTTTATATCCCGGTGTTCCCATGAGACACTGATGCCAACAAAAGCACACAACCTGTTATCAAAAGAGTTCAAAAAAATTGTTTTAATTACTCACCTCTCTCTCTCCTGAAAACTAACTACTCAAGAAAGAAACTCAACAGTCATGCTGTGGCAGCTCAGTGAAAACTGCTTGAGAATGACAGCAGCTTTCAAAGAATCAGCATAGTTTTGAATGGATTGACACAAAAATACTTGCCTGTGAGCTTACAGTGAGTTAAAGAGGAAGCCAACCTGGACTTGCCCAGCTCAAACACAAAGGGCAGATGCGTAAAAGCAGCTCTATCACTAGAAAATATCAAGCCCAAGAGATGCAGTTTCCCTCTATCTAACCATCCCCCAGGCTCCACTCCATGCCTTCCAAGCTTTTTTCCTGTTTATGCCACTAATACAAGTCTGCCAGGTAAAGCAGATGGATGTTTATCATAGCAGAGATGGGGTTTTTCACTCCTCAACAAGGATACGCCATCAGCTGGTCATTTCTGGCTGCTTAAATACCAACTTCTTTAATGTACACAGTGCAAATTACTTTTTACAAACCAGGACTTCGGGCTGCTCAGTTCAGAGAAAATGGTTGAGGTGTTGTAAACAACTAACACACAGAGGAAAAATTGATTGATCCCATTTCTATTCTCTAATTCAATATTAGAACTGGCAACATTTAATGATTTAAAAGATTGACAGAATTACTGAAAACTGATGAAATAACATTATCAAAGTGCTTCCTTATTTGTCCTCCACCAAAATTAACTCTCTGGGACTCAGTGCCAAAGGATTTAAGAGAAACCCCAAATATAGCTTAAGCCAGATATCAGGCATTTTTATAAGCAGATAAGGACAAATAATACTGGTTTTGTTTGTGTTTAAAATATTGGCTGCAACCCTTCACAATCCAGAAAATAAGACCACTGATATAAATGGCAAAGCAGCTTCACCAGTAATCTGGTTACTCCACACATTGCTAATTTTCTAGTAGCTTCCTCTGCAACACCAGGTCAGTTTTACCGAAATGAAGGTATCTGCATGAATCACATGCAAATATTGTGAAGTTCAAGGCAAATCACTGAATTATAGAATTGTTTAGGTTGGAAAAGACCTCTAAGATCATCAAGTCCAACCATGAACCCAGCACTGCCAAGTCCACCCCTAAACCATATCCCCACGTGCCACATCTATACGTCTTTTAAATACCTCCAGCAACGGTGACTACAACACTTTTTTAGGCAGCCTGTTCCAATGCTCGACAGCCCTTTCCATGAAGAAATTTTCCCTAATATGGAATCTAAACCTCCCCTGGTGCAACTTGAGGCCATTTCCTCTTGTGCTATTCTTGTTACTTGGGAGAAGAGATTAACCTCCATCTCACTACAACCTCCTGCATTCCTGAGACTCCACTTCTGTTTTCCTGGTTTCTTGGAAGGCAGATGTATTCTTATCTACAAAGAGAAAAAGCAACATTTGGTGGGCCCCAAATGCTGGGAGGTCTTATGCTGAGCCTCCTGTGGAGTAGACCTTGACAGAACTACCCAACAGGCTTTCATAAAAACAAGCAAGCAGCCTTGATCTAGAGTGATCATTGCCAGATACAAAACACTAAGCTGCAAATGTGCAATATGGCTTAGAAAGGCAATTCCAGCACAATTGGTCTTATTATACCAACTATTATACAAAGTTATTATACCAACTGCATCCAAGTTGAAAAGATTTCAGTGGCGTCTCAGATGAATTTGTAATGACCAGACAGGTAGCATCTTGTCATTCAAGGGGTACCAAAAATAATGGCAACAAGACATCCAAGGCAAAAAGCAGGTGAGGCTTCAGGAAATGCATATGTTTTATAAAGCCAAAGGAAGAACACTGCATTGTTGGAAAAGCTATGCAGCCACATAAGTCAGAATTTACTGTCAACTTTCAACTAGCCTGAGTGGATTTTCCAGTTTGTGGGTTAGGTTTGTGTTGAAGTGTGTTTGATCTAAAAGTTATCTGGCTCCCTTCTGCTACACCTCACTTTGCACTCAGTGGTGTCTGCTGTCTGCGGGCCTCTCTGTCCTCCATCACACCCACCCCGCAGGTTCACATACAGTTGGCACGACACACTTCTGGATTACCACACTCTTTTTATGTCCCTGGTTATCAGAGCTGGCTGCATTGCATGCATGTAGCACTGAAATCACATCCAAAACACTAGCTTTGAGATGGTCTGATTTTAAGATTCAAGCCTTTCAAGAATCACACAGAACTATACAGGATTTTCCATTTAGACAACCCGTGCCACTTAGAGTGATGTTACCTATAGCAATATGTGCAGGTGTTTAATATAAATTGCTATGTCCTATCTAGTAAAACATAGTTTCTGCTGGAGCTTTGCTTCCTTTAGAATTTTTAAAAGTAACTTGACAGGTTAGCCCATTTTACAAGTCAGCAAGTCTGACACCGTACCATGCCTTAGAAATGAGCACCTGCAAAAAGAATACTGCTAAATTTAACTTCCTCAAACAGTGCTAGCACAGTACTCTCACAGATCAAACACATACATGTTGTGCAGTCCTGAAGAGTAGTAGGACAAAGTAGGACTGGGAGAGCGGGTCTGCTGTCGTGCAGGTTTGACTGTACGAGGAGGGATGGAAGGACTGGTGGAGGACGGCTTTGAACTCCGTGGTGGGACCGGAGGAGCGTTCAGGAGTCTGCATTCTTCTTTTACCTGTCCAAAAGAAGACTGTGTAAGTAAACAGCAAGAAAATCTGGGCAACAGCAGTATCACTCAGATGGAACACATCTGGTTCTGCCTTATTCTTTGAAAGGAAATAACTAAAAGGGAAGAAGGGAAAAATGAAAAAGTATTGACAATTGCAACAGTGTGTAGCTGTCAAAGAAGTCCAAAAGAACTCTTTGCCACTAGCATAGCTACTAGCAATCTTTTTTAGGGCACATTTCAGTAGCTTGATATCCATTCATTTAAAAAGTAGCAACAATGAAATAATGTAAAAGAACCTTCCAGTAATATAGAAAATCAGCCAGACTGTTGTTGATATTACACATTTTTTAAGGAACAATTAATTAGGTTTAAACTTCATAAGTTTTATTTATTTAGATGTAATAAACCAAGCTTATGTAATGGAAAGATCTCAGTAGACTTCAATGGTTCCTGATTTACTTCACCAGTGATACTCAGCCAATCAGCTCTAGAACAATTCCCAGCCTCCCTCCTTCAGGAATAGTACATGTATCTCACATTTACGAGCTGCTGGGATTCAGACTTGGAGCTTCAGTCCTCCTGTAGCTGCCAAAGCAGTCCAGGATAAGACTGTACAAAACATACAAGTGGAAAGGTGTGGGCAGAAGAGCCTGTTCAAATAATGCACCCAACTAACAGGTCTGCTTTGTGCAGCCAGACAACCTTACAGCTTAAAATACACCACTGTAGTAGCACTGCTTACCTGACATTTAGCTTGGTCTGCCTAGGCAGGAGCAAAATGTCAGGATCTATCTCCATAGAAAAATTATGGATTTAAGAACTTAATCTCATCAGGACATATTTGGGTAAGTAACTGTATTTAGTAGGGCTAGAAGTGAGCAAGGCTACTGGGAATTGGGCTGCCAGGCAGGACTTTTAATGACTCACCACCTGCCCCTGGGCATGAGGAGACCTCTATGCTCTCCTTGTCTGAAACAGCCTTGGATGCATCAGAAAAGGGAAATTATTTTTGTGGTTGAAAGTTACCGTTTATCTTTAAATTTTACAACACTGCAGAACTAAAAGTTATCTTAGCAATTCTGCAACACATAATTAGCAATTAAAGTGATTGAATTTATTTAAAAACAAAATAAATGTGGAACCTTTTGCAATACACTTCAGTGCTTTCAAAAGGCAACAACCCATTTAGTACTTTTGTGAAATGGAAAATTGGGGACTAGAACATTGTAGTAGATTTTTCCCTAATTCAAAACAAGTCAAAATTACAGGAAATGCCCAACAGCATAAAACACTGAAATAAATCTTGTTCTAAGGGTTCTTATTTGCTCTTTCAAGGAAAAGAAAAAAAAGAAGAATCAATTTTATTCATGTTGGTTGTTGAATTCAGGCATAAAACTCTTCAACCAATTTAGTGCTGTGCCCCAAGGACGTCTGAGGACTTTTTTTTCCCCCCTAAGTCAGACTAGGCAAAGTAAATACTGCATGCTATTGAATATATATCCATGGGGTTAGAGAGACCATTCAGGGGAGCTCTTTGAGCACAGCAGACAGCCAAAGGGTCAAAGGGATTCTTTCCTGGGAAGACTGATGGCATTCAAAGGTGCTGGCGTAACAAACTATGCCAAACTCCCTTGCTGACCTAGACTGCAGAGAGAATGAGGCCACAAATAATACTGGTTTGCAGTCCCAGTTAGTCCCTCTCACAAGACCACAATTACAGCTGCCAGACACAGCCCCCCAGGAAACTCAGCATAGGAATCTCATAAAAAGGAGAGATTTTGCAGATTAAACTGACAAGAGCAAGGGAAAACTTCAGAGGAGAGCTACCCTCACTAGGTGCACGAGAACAGCAATGAAATAAGTGCACAGGATATGAGTGGCACATGAGAATCACCTCAGTGGCTTCTGCTCTTAGTAGGAAATACTCCTTGGCCCAGAAGCACTAGATGCCATATAGCTGTCAGATAAAACACATTTGCAATGCACAACCTGAGACTTCTATTTGACACTGTCTGAGCTATCCCGTGCTCCAGCTTTCCTTCCTGTGACCTGGGAATGGTGATCCCTTTCCGACGGTATGAGGTGCTATGTTTATTTTAAGACCTCTGCTCCTTTCCTTTGCTGCCAGCCCAAGCCCTGCCTGCACCCCCTGGGCCCTGGGGTGTCACTCCTGAGTTACAGGGACCACTTCAGAGGCTGCCTGGATAAAACCCACACTGTCACCAGCATGACTGTGAGCCTAACACAGAGCAGCTCAATGCTCCTTGCCTATGGAGCCTGAACTTCCAGCACCTCCATCAGCAATGTGCTATAATGTCAGTCAGGAAAACTGCCTCTGATTTTATGCAAATTAGTGTTTGAGGACTGAAGCAATTACTAATTTACAGGCTTTAATTCAGAGGTCATTCCCCCCTCCCCCACCTCCTGCATTTACCCTGTTCTGATTTTCTGAAAGGTATTTAGAAAATACACAGGAAAAATCAGAATGCTTCACCCTGCTGGAGAGAAGAAAACCAGAGCAGCTTCTGAAATACCCAGATGCCCTTTTGTCTCCTGCAAACAGCTCCTGGACACACATTTTATATTTAGTTCATGCAAAAATACAATTACCAGCCAACCTTTACACAGAAACACTATGGAATATCATTCTAGAGGGAGTGATGACTAAACCACATGTTCATCAGCAGCTCCTGAGATCTACTTACTCTAAAAATACCTACACGGAAACCATGCAAACATCTCCTCAGCCCCAGCCCACGGATGAATTCAGTAGGTCACTCATAGTCATTCCAAAGCTGTTCCAGGAAGCCATAAAAGTGAGTCTAGATTATTATAATCTATGGAAATGTAGGGTTTTAAATTTTTTTTTTATTTTTAATGGGGTTACACCCCCTGCCCACCTCTAAATGCAAGCTAATATCTTTAGCAGAAATTATTTCTCCACTATGGCTAGAAAGCAATACTGCAATTGCTGACAGCACTCACACATTACCTCAGTAATGTAAGATAGACATGACAAAACTGCACACTTTCCAAAGTAACTTTAAAAGGCAATGTTCACATCTATCCCAAATGTCAGCCTGCTGCCTCTGAAAAGGAGTCACAATGCCATGAGAATTCCCTGAGTACGAGGGTCCACACCAATGCTGTGCAGGTGCTCCACAGCTCTCCCAGCACCCCACTGCCCATGCTTCAAGCACAACATAAGACCCTCATGCCTCAGGGTGACCCAGGTACCCCCATGCCAGAAGGGCTGCCTTCCTCCCCCACCACCTACTCCCTGGTGCTGGCTCTGGCACTCCTTTGACCCTGTGCTGAAGCAGTTCAGCTCACAGGAACCAGCAGGAAACTAATAATTTTCCAGATCCAGACCTGGCTGCCTGCCCAGGCACAGGAGTGCCAGAGCCAGCACAAAAGAGAAGCCAGGACCATGTGGCTGGGAAGGGAGGAGGAGGAGGGTGGAACCAGACCCACAGCAGTTAACATCAGTGTAGGCTGCCAGGGAGTCTCATCCCAATATGGTGCTGCTGGGCACTTGTCCAAGAGTCTGGACAAAGTGTCAGTGAATACCTGACCTCAGAGGCAAGGAAGTGCTCTTGGGTTCCTGCACTTAGACACTGCACATAAACACTCTTTGCTAAGAAGACATAATGTCTTGACTTCCCTGGCTCCCGAAGCTGCTGCATCTGCTTTTTGGGGACATTTTGGTGGCAAAGTTCAAGGGCTGCAGTTGGGTATTTCATGCCTGCACGGTGTCCTTCTCCCCTCTCCTTGCTGTACCTCTCCAGCAGATGCAGAGACTGGCCAAGGGGGATCCCCACGGCAATCTGCTGCAGGCTAACCCAGCATGAACACACAGAGCTTAGGTTTCAACCAGATTGTGACTTGACTCATAATAGAAAGGCTAGAAAGGTTTGGGATCACTATAGTTTGCCGCAGTTTGGTCTCAAATTAGTCTTAGTTTACTGTACAGCCATGCTCTTTAAATTACCATAGGGCTTGCAAGCGGAATGATATTTGTTTTTAATTCCAGAAAAAGCCCTACATAACTAATTTGTTAAATAATGATACCCAGAAAGACTCATGTGATCTAAGTATATATAATTTACATTTTGCTACAAACTCCTAGACCCTCTTTCCTGGGGGAATCTTCTTTTTTCCTTTCTTTGTTTTTTTTAAATGTTTAGGACTATGTCAAGAGACCACATAATGGGTGGATTCTCCACACAGTCCATATAAGCTCCTGTTAAAACATACTTGTATTTCTGTCTCTTAAGACTACATGAGATTTCAGGTTTGGAGAAGTGATTTCTCCCATGAGTTTTCATTAGAAAACCTAGGCCAGGAAACATGCTCTGTTTAAAACTGAGTCCTGCAGAAGGCTCATTTATCAATTCTGCAGAGTTTCTATTTAAACATATTTCTGTTCAATAAGCAGTACAGAGAGATTAGTTCAGATCTGGTTTAATAAAGTTTCCTTGAAGACAATGACAGTTAATAGTCTTCAAAATCTGCCAAAGACTCAGAGAAAAAAATCTCTCATTAACAGACACTTCAAATTCATCAAAATTCTAGCTGTCCTTATTATCAGGGCTTGTTAATTGAAGGCACACACACATTAAGGTCATCCAAGGCAGTTCAATGTGGATGCATGCCCCCCACACTTTGGCCACAGAAAATATGAGAAAACATGGAGGCCATGTGGGGAGATGATGTGGAAAGCAAGAGAAGGAAGTGCCTCAGCAATTCTTAAGACCTTGTTTGTGTGAGCAAAAACCCCCAACAAATATCACCTGAAAGTATCACGATTAAGCTACTAGATCAGTAATATTAAATATACTGTGGTGATATTTAAGACATAACTTACACATGATAGGAAACAAGCTGAAGTTGTGCACCTCACAAAGCCTCCCCATTGCCTTGCCCTGTATGCGCCCTTCCCCTCTCCACCAAGTCTTCCCTAAAAAAAATCTCCAAGCAAACTCTTCACCATCTGAAAAAAGAAACAAACTAACATAAATAACCCTCACTTACTGCTTCTGATTTGGGAGGCACTGGAGGTGGAGGTAGGGAAACATCTGAAGACTTTGTGGTTGCTCCGACAGTTGCAGGCACAGGAAGAGATGCGGTACAACACTTCGATCGGAAAGACCCTCTGTAGTTGTCACATTTGTTCTTCTCACTTAGCGAGCAAGAGAGAGGCTGGTCACCACCCTTTCCAGACCCCTGGTCCAACCAGAGCTCTTCATAAGGAAGTTCTGGTTTTGTAGGAAGAAACATCGATTCTTCGCTAACTTCAGGAAAAAGGTAATCGCTGCTACTGTCACCAGACTCCTGGTACTGAAGAGCATCGTGGGAGAACAGTGCCCACTCACTACACAAGTCCCTGCAGCCATGGAGGTTCACCTCGCTATTCCCATGCAAGTTGTTTCCATAGACGCACACTGAAAGCCGGTGGAAGGACTGCGTGAGCTCATCCCGCGCGTAGCTGAGGGAGTTCGGCACGTGGCTGTGCCCTGTGCATCGGCTCTTCTTCGGGCTCTTGCAGTCTTCGTTCCAGTCGGCTTTTACATCTCGCACAGCACGCGAATACTCATCTATGTCAAACTGTTCTTGGCATATATTAAACCAGTGCTGGATGAGGGATTCATGCCACAGCTCCCCCTTCACCAAACTGTCAGGTAGAATAAATTTTGGAAGTGTCAAGTGCAAGGGAAAATGCATGGGAATAATTTTGTTTCCACGAAGCACGCAACAAACCACCACAGTCTTAGTTTGAATGTTGACAAACTTGTACCTGTGTCCTTCACGGATAAAATGCAGGTCATAAGGGTTTCTTGGTGTAGGACTAGGCACAGTCACGTTAACGGGCAGTCGAGTTTTTTCTACTATATTGCGAATCGTGTGCTCACCTTCCTGCATCTGTACCTCCAATGGGCTGCGAGTGCTAAACTTGCCCTTACACTGGAATGGAAGACTGATGCTCTCGTTGGTCCTGTGGTTCATGCAGATGAGGCAGGGCATTTTGCCTCTGCCTAGCTTACTGATTGAATTAAGTTTCCCGATTTTTTTGAAGATGGTGTTGAGTCGTGACTTCTCCTTAGAAGATTTTGCGTAAAGGATTTCTGCTTGCCCCATTAAAGTGAGCTCATCTCCAGTACTAAGGGTAATGTTGTAAACTTCAGTGTCTTCATTGCATTCACCCGAAGCCACCTGCAAAATAATAATAAAAAATTTGGTTTTCCCCCACTGAAGACAATACTTCAAATCATATCAAATCCTTTGAGACTGAACTTAAAAGACTATTCACTTGGAGAAACAAAAGTAACTCTAGTTGCACAGCTGACTGGTCAAGTGCAAGGTGTTTAACCTGAAGCTCAGCTAAGTGACCTTTTTTTATTGTTCTGCACATTACTTTGTCTTACTTGAGAGGAAACAGCCTTACTGAGAGGAAACTGCCAAAGAAGGCATGAGAAAAAACAATCACTTCTTAAAGGAATGACAAATCCACATATCCCAGCAATTCAAAGAGACCCTTATGTCATACAGCTATGACAGACCGTGTCTGGATTCCCTTGGGTATCTTTTCCCTGCACCCTTGTTTTTGCTGTTTGTTAGAACTTATTTGCCAGGCTCTTGAAGGAAGCAAATTTCTTTTACCATCTTCAGCTCCCTGTGGAGCAGAAAAGGTGATCTCATCATTACAGATGAAGCAAATCCTTTTGTTTTAATCTTTTCCAGGCTAAGGGGAATGACAGATGATATCTATTCCCTGAAGGAGAAGTCAAGAATATCGGTCTATCCCATATGCCTAACTCCCCCTCTGCTTTGCTCTCCTAGTCATAGATTTCCTTCCTCATTTTTTGATCATAATTGCAATTTAAGAGATTAAACAACATATGCACAGCCATGTGTGAGCTGGTCTAGTATAGAAATTGTACCAGGGGAAAAAAAAAGACAAAACAGATGTCCAAGGCTCATTTGTTCTTGAAGTTATTTCCTTAAGACTGAAATAACTCTGTACAGACAAGATTGCTCTGCTTCATATTTGAGTGGTTTAACATGAAAAAACCTAACAGAACCCACCCAATTCTTCCGCAGTAGCAGCAGATACCTACTCATAAAGGAAGGTGCATCAAATGAAAACTACTGGCCTGTTATAGACCATTTTATTTGAGAATATTGAACATACTAAAAAAAACTGCAAATGAAAACATATCCTAAAATTGCACATCCCTTCCTCACCTCTGCAGCTCCTAAAGACTGCATGGACCTGTGTGAGGTTCAAAGTCCAGGCTTCAAACTCTGGTATCATCACACAATGGCCATTGCACGAAATCAAAGCTGTAATTGCAGTAAGTTAATAACTGACAAGCACTGTGAATAATGCTTCCTCTTGTAAGACGTGATCTGCAATTACCCCGTATCTGCAAAACTGTGATTATCTTCCGCAAGCCTCTCAGGGCAATGGCAGAGCAGCTCAGGCGAGGTGTGCCGCCTTAGCACTTCAGGCTCGGGGCTTCCGGAAAGGAAGTCATTCAAGCCCTGAATTATCTAAACAAACATCAATTGGTCTAATCCAGGAAACTACTAGGATTTACGATATGTAATACTCATTCACGGTTTGCACCACTGACCTGACAGCATTTTGAAACACCACGACGAGAAAGGAAAGCATTTGGGTTTTTTTTTTTGCTGATAACGCCGGTGTGACGCTCATTGCTGGCTTCTCCTCACAACCTCCACAGAAGGCTGTGTTTGATCTGCTGCCACATAGCCCTGCTTTTGGCTGGGCTGGTAAGAGCTGAGGACACACAGGGCTCTGTGCATGTACCATGTGATCCCCCCTTTCTCTTCCTGAGAGGGCATATTCTCTAAGAATATTGGTTTCTGCATTGACAAGTTCACACAACTGTCTGCTTTGACAATGCCAGCTACACTGTCAGACATTTTCACTTGATACAGCTTTTCCTCACTTCTTGTGGGACACCATCAGGAGTGAGGAAGGTGTCACAACCTACAGCTGTGGGAGCTCCTGTTTGGCCAACTTGCAGTTCCTTGGTGATTCACAAACAAGCCACTGTAGAAGGAAATGGTGGGTCAGATGTGAAACCACAGAGGTAACTAAATGGCCAAGCTTCACAATTAAGGTCTCGCGAAGCAGCTACTTATTGATGGTATCCATTTCAACCAGCCAAATAGCAAAGGGACTTTTAGAGTCAATAGGCATGGTTAAAGACAAAATTATTCTGAATTAAAAAAGTCTGAAAAACATTTATTTATTTTTAAAAAATACAGTCACAGGATAAAAATGGGTGGAATAAGGTTGAATTTTACTGAGCTGGAACAAAATAAAGATTATGTCCTGGTTCTAGTTTGACACTGAGAAAAATATTGTTCTGCACTCTTCCTTCTAAACAAAAATATAAGGTACTCATTCCTGTCCAAAATTGTAACCTGAAAAAGTGAATTAAAAGTCTAAGACTGCACAACTTTATCCACTAAACTCTACTCTGGTGGTGTTAGAAATGCTGATACATCTCAACAGGCTAAGTACACTTTAAAATTTAAGTTCTGAAAGTCAGGAAAATGAACATTCCTCATTTTGTGTTAGGTTAATTAATTCATTACCACAAGCTAATAAACATTATAAAACATACATGTATGTAAATATGTGTTCCAGAATATTAGCAACAAAGATATACCATACCTATCATATACATCTCTCAATGCACACAGCAATGCACAGGTATCACTACGCTTTTGTTTCTCAGATTACACAGATAAATGATCTTTGACAAGCTTTGTCCTCCTAGCAATGACATACAAAAATAAAATCTGCTCTGTCTTGTTAGCTCAAACATTTCAGTTTATCAATGGCCACAAAACTTACAAAAAGATCAACAAAGTGCCGTGGACTTTACCTGGGCTTTACACTGCCTTTGGTGAACCTCACAGGGCCTCCATAACCCCAGGAATCAGTCAGGCATAGCAGTTTCTCAGAACAGGTGGGACAAGACGAAATGGCCTCAAGTTGTGCCAGAGGAGGTTTGTATTGGGTATCAGGAAAAATTTCTTTACTGAAAGAGTTGTCATTCATTGGAACAGGCTGTCCAGGGAATTAGTTGAGTCGCCATTCCTGGAAGAATTTGTAAGATGTGTAGAGGTGGAGTCTCCTCCACAGGCACCCCCTTGTCGCGGGGGAGAAGCTTGCATGCCCTTATGAGGTTGGGAGCTATGCTGGCAGTGGTTTGTGCCTCCGGTAGAGTCTCCCGTGCTAGGCAGGTCTCAACTGAAGGGTCAGACAAAGTGTGTCCATGGGCAGGATGGGCTCATCAGCCTCCTGGCAACCATCCTAG
>JAWWEU010000081.1:109221649-109309161 GCA_035583155.1 Acropternis orthonyx
AAAAAGACAATGCAGAAAAAACCGTGACTCGCCAACACCGCCTGTGGAGACTTTCCACTGTGCCTTTTGCAACCGGATTTGCCTATCCTGCATCGGCCTTTTTAGCCATCAGCGCGCTTGCAGCAAATGTTGGTAGAGCCCTTCCCAAATCTTTGTTCGTGAAGCCTAGCCATGAGATGTGGAGCTTAGGGACATAGTTTACTGGTGGAACTTGGCAGGGCTGGGTTAATGTTTGGGCTTGATAATCTCAAATGTCTTCTCTGACCTAAATGGCTCTATGGTTCTATGCCAAATAGTACACTTAAAGGCAACATGAAAGTGCATATCATAAATTATTCCTAGAAGGCAGAATGGGTAACAGCACACCAGACCCACCTCCTTCTACCAACCTAGCAGGATTTTTATCTTCACGTAGCTCCTATGCTCCTTCACAACCCTGCTGAGAGCATTCCCCGGGCACCCTCTGCTTCCTGCTGTGCAATTGTTAGCAGGGTGTTGCAGAGCCCTGCGCTATTTTATACACTTGGACCTGCTAGTGGCAATTCCCAGCCCCTGCATGTGACACAGCATATCACTGGTGCATGACACAGAGGACAGCAGTGCTGAGTGGCAGAGTTAAGGTGGTCCAGATCACTGACTGATGCAGAAACAACCACATATTTTTGTGGTAAACTGTTAAAAATCTCATCATAACTCTGAGAAACAGCTAACACTACAGAAGGCAGAAAGCACCTGAGAAGCCTTAAGTCAGCTGCATCACATACCAGGAGGGCTTTATGCATTGTAACAATAATGTTGTGACTCTTGAAGTTTTACTTCACCCTTGCCCTTCTTTTGCCCTTCCCAGACAGTTTTCACTGTCTGGTAATAGCTGAGAATAATAAGTGCTTCCAGCTTTGTGAAAGAGGCAGTGCTTGCCACACTATACTCCAAAGCCATCCAAAAATCACTAGTAGATGTTCAAACTGAACAACTCCTAATGCAGAGGACCTCTAGAGCCAGAACTTACTCCCTGCTGTATTGGCCCTCCCCCTCCCTACCCCCAGATGTTGATCCATGCTACCCATTCACTTTTGATGTCAGGATGCTGACCATAAGGTTACTGGCTTACAGACACCTTATCAAACACACTGCAAAACAGCCGTGGGTTAAGGCACTATAATGTTTTAAACTTTAAGACTCATGCAATTTCAGAAACCAACCAAATTTGCAGCAGACAGACATTAGGAAAGAGACAAATTATTATTTAGGAAACATGTTATTCTGGGAAAGCTCAAGTATACTGTTTCTTATGCTTAAGGAAAGGTTAACTTGGAATAATAGATTTTGATAACACCGGAGTCAATATCCTGTCTTGGACTCCAATTGTTCTAATTTTTTATAGTTTGAAGTAGAAGTCTTTAATCATTTGGATACATATGAGTACTTTATAAAATGATTTGTGGCTTTATATTGCTTGTTATACCTGCTAGATTTTATTAGAGCAATGCAAGCATTGCATTCACTTTAAAAACACAATTAGGATTTTTTTGGTAGAGCTCTTTTTAACTGTGAGGTATCCAATTCATAGCTACAACAGCATACATTAGAGCCAAGTGGCCACCAGACCCTGGAGGAAAGAGGCAGCCACAGCAATGCACTGCCTGTGCAAGACACCAAGATGTCAAGCCTGTGTGTACTAGGGACAGAGTTAAAACAGAAGGAAAAGAAACCCTTCTGGAGTCAAGACCTGCAGCCTCATAAGGCTGGCATCAACCTACAAGGCAACGGGGAACTAAAACACTAGTTCTTGAGGTGAAGTATTAAGAATAGCATGAAAGTTTGGAGCCGAAACCTACACACGAACTGATTTCAAGAAAGCCACTACTGCAGCACTTAAAAATGCCACCATATGTTGCAACCCTCTATATATGCACTTTATGGAAACTCAGGGTGAGTTTATCATAGGCATTAGAATTGCAATCAGGAGATCAATCTTCACCATACTGCGTTAATTTCTGTCAAGAAAAAAAAAAAGAGAGCAAAGTTTTCACTACAGATTTATTTCTGCCAAAATGCCCACTGTATGGGCCAACACAGTTAAATGACTATGAAAAGAGGATTACATTAAAAAAATAAACAATTCAGGTATCAAAAGTTCACACCAGTCATACAATGTCTTTGATATGGAAGAAAGAATCATTACAGTGCTAATTCACTTTCCATTCTGGAAAGTGTCTGCAAACAGCTTCACAGACTCCCCAGGGAGACGGAGTGATGTCTTCAGGACAAAAATGTTTTTCTGGGGGAGGTGAAGAGTCCTGCAACATTAAGTGAGCTGGTTTTTAGAGTGTAGGAATTCATGGCTTGTCCAGTGTTCGATCTATCAGACAATATTGTTGCTTCTTAAAAGAACTTTTTGTGAATTGCCCTCACTATGATATGGGGCTTTTGTTCCTGGTTTTATTTTTTCAAGTCTTGGTGCAAATAGCTTCCTGGATGTTTGTACAGACTGACACCTGTATGGGACCAGGGCAGTCAAGTGCAGAAATCTATTGCTATTTCTTCAGCTAGGGCCCTGGGGTAGCTCCAATTTCTCAGTGTTTTTGTTCCTATTAAGAGCCTAAAAAAATTCTCATCTTTGTAGCATAATGCTGCTACACAAACAAAATTCTTTACAATTATGCACTGAATACTAATACAAAGAAGGTTCTCACCTATCTGGACCGTGAAGAAAGAACAGCTCCAATTTTCAATCAGGAACAGATTAAATACCTATTGACTGAGTGAAAGTCACTTATCCCCAGAACACTCTATAAACTGCTGTGCTTGTAGATGCTGCTGGCCACTGGGTACCTGAGGAAGCCAACTGAGTATTCAAGCACAGTATTGATGCATACAGATGCCCAAAAAAGTTACCCTAAGTGGTTTTAGCCATTACAAAAGTTGTATTTAATCTAAAATTTGTTTGCTGTTCTATGAACAGTGACTCCACCCTCCTCTCCCAGCTGTGCTTGATGGCATATGTTACAGCCCTCCTCCAAATACCCAGCAGGTCCCCAACTCCCTGCCGCAGCACACTGCCCAGAAAGCCTGCCCAGCTGTAAGACCATGGGGAAAGAAGGGACACCCAATTCCACAGCCTTCACAGGATAAGGGATCTGAATTTTCCATTTAACAAAGACACAAAGCAAAAATAAAGTAACCCCCCTGGAGAAGATCTCACAGCCCATCCCAGTGAGAAGGCAGTTTGCTGAACAGCAGCACTAGCTGTAAAATCCTGCCAGAGCAGCAGAGGATTTACACAGAGGAGCACAGTTTGCACCAAGTGGAACCACAGCCGTTGTGTACTGGCACATGCAGGCAGACCAACAGAGAAAAGCATGCAGTGACTGTCTGGTGGCACCTTGTAACTCTACAGGCTCTTTCTTCAAAAATTATCCATTAAAGACTTGAGTGTTTGGAACAAGAAAGAATTCACAGACTTCAGAGTTCCTTCTCATCTTAAGTGCTTTGCTTCATCAGATATTTTAGGCAAGTTTTTTCTTTTTATATCGGATTAGCTACTTTCTGACACTCTCTTCTGCATTAAAACAGGCACACTGCATTGGACAGAAATCAACCATACTTAGTATTCCTCCCTTTGCTATAATCAGCTTGACAGAATCTCTCCTATATTAAATTTTTAGCATACATGATTCTCTTGCATGTAAAGGGTTATTAAACACTTTAATAAATCCTGCTAAGTTCATTTATTTTTTGGAAGATGATCACCTTGGAATAGACTTTATGAAACTGGAAAATCTGCCAATAGGAATACTGCCAAGATAACTGTGTAACTAGGTTAAACCTGGATTATTACTACTGTTATTTACATTAAGGAGTACCACTATAAAACCTTTTAAAAATGGATTTGGTATCAACAGTAAGCTATTTTTATTTCTCAGTTTTCTAAATATGACAAAGAGTTTTAAAAACACTCGTATTAAACTTGAGACAAGGCATTTTACATTTAAACAAGCCTGTGGACAAATACTTTTCTCCCTAGAAAATCAAAGCTGCACATTTTACTGTGCTACTCTCTTGATTTGGTCATGGACCAAACAAGGAATACTGGCATAGCACTGGATAAGGCTAGTAGTCCCAAGGTAAGACTGATTTTTCCTGGCAGAAATGAAATTTTCTTGTTACCTTGATTTGCCCAATATGTCCAGAAGACACAAAAGCGTTCTGATTTTCTCATGTAGCCCTCCTTCATGAAAACCTCTGTCTTATAGGCTCAGGTTAATGGAGAGCACAAATGAAAACAACCTGCTGTCTTGAAAGGTCTGTGTCACTAAATAATCTGAGGAACTCTTGCACTTAGAGCAATCTTCAACACCTGTAAAAACTGCAAACTATCTGGTGTCCCCCAACTGCAGCAGTACAAGGAAGAGAAAAAGCCGTTAAAAGGCTGTTACACAAATCCCATCTTGCTACACATGGGACTGGGAAACTCTGTACTGGTTTTGCATCAGCAGTATCAGCCAGGGTACATGATGCAGATCTACACCACTGCACCCCAGCTCTAGGATGCTCTTCTACCAGTCTGTGTCAACTCAATCAAACCAGGCAAGCCTGAAAACCACTCTGCTCTGATGGCAGAGCTGACCTACGCTGTGTAGTGTCACACATATAGGCAGAACAAGGAAGAAAAAGTTGTCTGAATTGTTTCATGTCACTGCAGTGTGTTTGGTGATAGCAAGTGAGCCTTTGATGAGCCCAAGAGGCCTGCACATCCAAACAAACACACAAGCACGCAGAGAACAAGTGAGTCTTTTGTTTTGGGGATTTTTGTTTGTTTGTTTGTTTTATTCACAATACTATGTAGCTGCAGTAATTTTTAGACATGCAACCCCATCATTTCACCCTGTGTGCTCTCTGAGAATGAGGCTTTCTGGACAGGGATTTGAGCAGCTGCTGCTTAGCAAAGAATGAAATTCAGACTGCTGGAGGGGGAGGAAAAAGGGGGCAACAAACAACGTTTGTTTAAAATCTGGCAGGAGCATCCTAATTAGATGAATTATTGAATGGATCATCAGGACTGCTCCCCAAAGTGCCATGGTGCAGGAGAGCCCATAGAGGACATGTTGATCTAAGACTGTAAAAATGATGCCAAAGAGCACCATCACTGAATGTGGAACACTAAAGGCTCGTTTGTCTCAAAAATCACACTTCCCACACAGCGCTGTTGCTCACTTGCCATGTATATAAAGGTTGTAACAGTTAAATCATTTAGACAGGGATAAATATTTATTCAGGGACTACCTTAACGTTGAATGTTATTTCCTCCATGACGTAAACTCGTTCAGGAAATGCTTTAGCCACCTCCTCCACACTGTTAAAATACTGCACTGGCTCCTTAATATCTCGGTCTTGTTCCAGCAGCTTAAACTGCCCTGAAAACAGATGATAAACAGAAGAATTGTAAGATATTTATACTGGACAACTGTCACTGTGGCAACTGCTGGCTCAACTTCTTCACCATTCTGCTCAGTCAATTTTTCTGGTTATTAGCAACCAAACTAGAAGACGAGAGACCGCAGAAAGTCTCCTGAACCTGCCATGAAAGACACCCCATTTCACCAGGTCAGAAGGAAAAGAATGTGCGGCAGCCAAAGTTAAATTTAAAAATATTGTTTTATCGCATGTTCTCTAGAAATAGTAAATAACTATGGAGGCATCTGTGTTTGTGTACATAATTCAGTGTCAGAGCATCTGTAAAAATAACACTTTTTGGCCCTTATTATTAAAAGTTTTACAGAAAGAAAACACACCCATTACTACAAAACCCCAAAACAATAAACATAAGGGTTTCGGTGTTGTTTTTAGCATCATCAAAAAGCTATTAAAAATGCTAGGCTAAAACCATTTTCCCCCGGGGTTCCCTCAGAGTGGAATATCACCTAACTTTCCTTAATCATAAACTAAGCTCTTTGAGAACTTTAGCTGACGTAAGATATTAAATCACACACATTTAAAACCTTTTGAAGGTGGTTGCCTTCAGAAGAGCATAAGAAAGAAGTGTTTCTTCCTGACTTTACCCCCCCTCCAGCGTGAAAACTTTGGCTATTTTTATGTCTTGAAAAAAGGCAAGAAGTAACATCCAGCACAGGCAGACCGGCCAGGGACAGCCAGGCACATCAATCACCTCTGTGCACTATGAACACAAAGTTTAAAAGCTTTATTTTATAAATACAGAGATAGTAAAAGCTTAGACAGACATGTTTACTGTTTGTGTGACTTAAAATCAGTGGAGTGATCTTTCCAAATTTAGAAACGTTAACTACTGCTAAGTTAAAGATTGGTCTCAGCAAGACTTAATGGAAGAAACAACTGCAAAAAATGAGCAAAAGGCTCAGCAAAATCTATGGTTTTACAATGGCTCCTGTAAATCACATTTTAAAATCAGCAATGCATGCAGCCACTGCATTATTGTTCCCAAACAGTGCTCAGCTTCATTAAAGTACAGCCAATTCATGAGGATGTCAGCCACCTACAGAAATATTTTCTCGCTCCTTCAGCATTCTTGCGCTCAAAACCCGGCTGCTCCTTTACATCCCAACAGGCTTGAGGCTTTTGTGTCACGTTCAAAGAACTCACCCCCACTGAACTATTTCAGGACACCCAGCAGCAGAGGAGGAAACAAATGCAAACTCAGCAAGCCCAGACACCGGGTGAGAAAGAGCCGTCTCACCACCCTGCCAGGTGTGTGCACACACGTGCACCCACCCACACGAACACCAGGAGAGGTGCAAGGGCTCAGCTCTTGCATCAACTGCAGCACCCCGCTGCCAGAGGCACACCCTTCTAATCAGTATGCTCCAGTACTGTGGCTGCAAGCCTCAATATCAGCTTGCAAGGAAGACTTCCTTTTATACCCTTCCATACATTTTGCCTTTCTAAAGTGACCACGGTAACTTGGAATTATTATCAGCAGGGTAACTACAGATGCTGGTATTTCCCACTGCAAGATTGTATTTTGTGAATGTTTAATAACCTTCACCACACTCCAAAAATCAGTTGGGAGTTTTCCTAACTTGGTGTCTGCTTCAGGACATGCTACGATCTGAAGTTCAACCAAAACAATTCGTGTACTTTGAAGACCAACACCGAGGTAGAAGCAGCAGAATCTTTTGTCTGCCCCACTGAAGCCCTTTCTATAGTGTAATACAGCAACATAGTTGACTACAGCAATGGCTTCTCCAGGCCAGACCAAAGGTCTGCCTTGTGCAGCATTCTCCCTTAGACAGGAGCAAACAACAGCTGTGTAAGGATGGACTTTAAGCACAATTAGCAATACCACCCAGAGTCTCCTCCACAGCTCAAGGAGGAACTCACGGCTCAAGGCTGCCCAGAGCAGGGAAGGAGTATCTTTGGGCTTAGTAGCTCCAGAGGTTTTTCTTCCCTGTAAAATGGTTTAATTGCTTACTGAAGATATCTAAAACTTCAATTGCAGACATACCCTCCTATCTTGAAAAATTTTGACAAACTCTTCTTGCACAGAATTTACAGTACCTCTGGGTTTAAGAGTACAAATTTTAGGAGTGACAAAGCTACACCTGGCAGACACCATGGGTAGCAACAGAAAACCTGGCAGCAGACAAGCATTTGGAAATATGCTTCACATACTCAATAGAAACATGCCAGCACACTTAAGCTGAATTCCTCAGCCTGTGGGCTCTGAGCCTCTTCTGGTGCAAAGCAATAGAGGGGCCTGGCAGACAACACCTCTGGGGTAGGGAAATCTGAACAATTAGCAGGGAGGCACTCAGTTAACTGATGGTGGAAAGTGTGTTGTGACTGATGCCAAGGCATGGACAGAGAGTTGAAGAGCGAGACAACTGTGCTTTTTAATCCCCAGTCTGCCATACAGACCACGCAAGTCCTGGTTTCAGGATTTCCCTGTCAGCCACAGCCCTAACCAAGAGGAAAATGCATTCCCCAGTTGTACAGTACAGGTCCTTTCCCTCACAGGTACCCTGCTTTCCTGCAAAGAAAACTCAGGAGTGGGGGGAGCTGAGAGAAGTCAGACCTCCTCCTACATGGAGTGAGAATGCGCCAGGATGTCACACAGCAGCAGGGACTGTGAATTGCACCAGGGAGCATTTGACAGCACAGAAAAACCATTACTCTAGAGCACAGAGCCAGTAACTGTATTTCACAGATAGTCATTAAGGGTAAGATGTTCTTAAATTTAACAGAGGTTGTCATACAGTGTTCGTTCACCACGGGCTGACTTGAGACAGTTTCTCTCCCCTGCCTACTTTTTGATTGTTATCCTCTTTGACTACCAACACTGCCATTGTGATGCAACCCTAATCGATTGCCCAGTTTGGGATCCAGGGGTCCGATTTGCACGATTCCTAGCTGTGGTTACTATTCAAGGCAAGCTGTGATTACAATTTGTAACAATCTTTCATACTTTTAAGTTCCTTTTCTTAAAAAAAAAAGCCTGAACCACAGCAAATTTAAGTCACCTCAGACAGATTCAAAACTAGTGGGGTTACTTCTCATTTTACACTCCTCCCTTCTGTACAAAACGGAGTTGAATACGATACTGCATGGAAGCTACGTATTGTTTTGAAACTGTGATATATACTGCAGTGGTAAAATTGTGCTAGTTCAGAAAGAAATTGAGAACTTTCACTTCAGAGTGGGAACTGAGTTGGGCGCAGTAACAAAGCATGAATTCACATGAACAAGGAAGGAAAACAACACAGTGAACAGTAATACATGATATGAACAATACTCATCCAGCCCTTTGAATGAGACAGTGGTCTTTAATTCTAGCTTCTCTAGTTACTCTGTTCAGAAGCATAATAATACTATTTTTCTGTGATTGTGTATTTAACAACAGTCAATCTGATGGCAACAAAAGGTCAGTTGCTCCTTGGAACCCAGAGTTCTACAAAAAATGTCCCAAATTCCTCAACACAGAACAAATGCTCTAGGCTGTGTGCAACTCGGAGAAGAGTCTGCTCTGTATTGTAGAATTACACATGTTCCTGTAAAAAAAGTAATAGAAAAAACTCATCAGCTGGAGCTTTGCTTTGGTACAAAGCAATGCTCAGAACTGTCTATGTTGCTATCTGTGCCATCCTCCCTGTCCTTCAGCTGAGCCTCACAAACACAAAGCCGTCTGTGCCTTCACTGTTAATAAGCAGCAGTTCACGAGGAAGTTGACGACAGAGGAGTACACAGAGATCCCAAAGCATATAATAGAAGGGCAGCATGAATCTCTGCCTGTTATGAAATCAGAAGTATGCTGTGCATGGAAGCTTTAAGGGCTAGATGTTAAAATGTCTCTTCCTTGAAAAAGATGGCCTTGTAACTTGAGATTTTCTAGAAACACTTTTCTAAAACTTATTTCCTTGTTCAAAAAGTACTGGAAGGAGAGAAAGAAGAGCTGAAGAGGAGACTACAATACACATTTGAGCCAGATGTCAAGTAACTAACTGATGGGGAGGAAGGAGACAATTTCTTACTATGTTTCTCCCTGGTCTCTATTCAAGCCGCCATTAAAAAAAATACAGCAGAGCTGAAATACAAGTTTTAATAGACATAAGCCTGGCTTGACTGCAAGTTAAAGTGGAATTTTATTGCACTTCATAAGAGGCACGATTTTATCATGAGACTTTACAGAACTGACAGCAAGCTTGAACAAACTGCAGGGCAATTTAATTGTATGTTAATTAGGAATTTAGCAAAACATAAAGAAAATAGAAAGCTAAAACTATACTTTCATAGACGTTCACCCATCTCTCTCTCTCACTAGCACAAAAAGAATAATGAAATGTTTCTGTAGTAAATCAGTTAAGGTTCAGAAAGATCAGAGATTCATGATACCTGCATGCTCCACTGAGCAGGTGTGGCTCTTTCTTTGCAGACAAACACAATGGAGAAATGCAGTTACTGCAAGCTTTATATCTCTATCTTTCTCTTTAGCCTCTGGCAGGCACAGTATTGGAACAGTTTCATCCAAGTATATATTATCTCTGTAGATTATGAATTCTCTGTGAAGGTAACTTACAGCAAAGACAGTAAATCCACTACTGCTGAAAATTAGTCTGGAAAGCTAAAAAGGCAGGGAAGAACCTAAACCAGGGCTTATTCTCCAGTTTATGAAGGCATTTATAAAAACCCAGTAGGGGCAGGAAGATCAGCCCATCTTCCTTCTTGCCAGAGATTGTCCCTGTATGTCTGCGAGCAGGGGCGTTAACCAGCCCACTCTGTCCCAGTTTTTGCTGCTTCCACTGCTCAGGTTCTTGCAGGCTTATCCACGTTCACAACTTCAACCCATTCCAACGGTCCAGAATGTTTCCAAAAAATAAACATTCAGTCTGTACAGTGTCTGCACTGTGCCTAGACCCAGGCAGTCCTTATCTATGGCAAGGGTTCACAGGCTGAACAAACAATCAAGTTTTCATTGATATAAAAGGAGGAGAGGACATTTATGCTCATGTGCCAAAAAGAAAATCTGGAAAAAGAAATTCCATTAAAAAAGAAAAAGAGCATGTCTTCAATAGGAAACATGGAAGGTCACTGAAACATCTGCTCAGTTGCATTAGCTGTTAAACGTTTCTCCAAGGAGGGAGGAACTGTATTGTCTTTCAGCAGCTTTGATTATTTAGCAAGTCTCACATCTCTCTATGTGAGACTGTATGCAAAGCCCAGTGCTTCTCAAAAATGGGCAGACGGCACAGCAGGGTAGAAAAGGACTGCAGAGGTTTATGTTTCTTATTTGTTGACTGCTGACTGACTTTTAGTATTCCAAAGAACAGCAGAGCTGACTCAGAAAGGAAAGGCTCTACCTGCCAGAATAACACATTTTGAAAACAGACAATTTTTGTATACATTTTTCAGCATTCCTGTGGATAAAATTGATAGCAAATTACTTTATTTTTCTTCACAAAATGGTGATCCTTGATAAAAGAGTTGAAGAAGAGTTGAAGAGCTTAAGTCAAAACTGTAGATAAGACATAATAACAAAGGGCACAGAAAGGTGGCTTGCAAGATACCAGGGAGATGCAGCTGCATGAGTTGCAAAGTACACTTCAGCACAACTGTTTCTTACGTGGACCTGTATGGTCTTTCTCTGACTGTGCACACATCTGTCCTCAGTGCCTGATGCAGATAGAAATATGTCTCAGTGGGAGACAGTGGAAGGAAATCTCTGCTCACCTGTCAGCCCATCAACTAGATCATACAGTGGAGCTGTTTCATCCCTACCTAATCCTTAGACAAGGCAGCCAGTCAAGAATGAGCATGGCAAGCCAAATACTCTAAAACAGTAGATTAAGGCATAATCGCAACACTCCACCATACCTGTAATTTTTACAAAAATGAACTTTTCACTTAAATTTACATTTGCCAGTACGTCTTTGGATAGAATCTACACGTGGCATTTTGCAGGAAGTAGTGTTGACCTAGCAGTGGCTGTAGCTCTTGAGGCACATCTTGAATACAGCTATTACATGGCTAACTGGAACCATAGTGTAAAATTAATGCTGAAGTTCTTTCAGGGTCCTATCACTAAGTAAATGTGAACAGGTTTGGCAGACATGCAGAAGTAACAAGTGGGAAATAAATGCCTTGCATCACTTCTGTCATCTTGTTGAAACTGAGCATTTGCTCACAGAGGAGAGAAGAGCGCTGGCACACTCAGGTCCTCTGGAGCAGCAGAGCTGGTGGGTCTCCAGTGCAGAGGGGACAGTGCAGAGGGAAAAGACTCATCACAGAGAGAAACTGCAAGTGTAAATGGCATTCCAGAAGGCTGTTTTTAATAGAGGGAGCAGACAGTAGTCCACAAGTGAACTAGTGCAGACAGGCTCATGGCCCTCCTGCCCACAGAGAAGACAGGAAAGTGAATCACCCGTTCTGTCGTCTCTGGGCTCTCCATTGAAGGAGATACTGATTTCACCTCAGGTTGGGACCTGGCACTAAACTAACATGGATACAGTGCTATGGTAAGTTCATCCCATCAGTCAAAGAAAGAGCAAGATAACCCAGCGGCACAGGTTCATCCTCATCAGCCACACTGATAGTTCTGAGTGTAATGGAAAAAATGGTTTGGGGGCAGAGAGGAAAATCTGAGTTACTCATAAGAATTTCTTTGTTTATTTTCATATTGTAGCCTGCTGAAAACATGCAGGAAACTATAAAAGGGTGAAGAATGCAACAGGAAAATACACAAGTATATCTTTGGTACACAGCTTCCAACAGATAACTGGGCTACAAACTAGAAATGAGACAATTGATTCTTATAGCATAATCACCTTGAAATAGCTACTAAAGAAACTGAAATATTCCTACTGTTTTATAAGAACTGCCTGTCAATACTTTTTCTTGAGAACAGGGGTGAAGAAGAGAACCTGTCTCCCCATCTATACCCAATCTTCTGAAAATTTGGGGATGAACTAGAGACATATCTAAGTAAATACGATACAAGCAGAACTCATCAAGTGTACTGGAGCTAAACTTACGGCACTGCAAAGCAGAGGGCAAGGCACAAAGGCACATTCAGTCAGTAGAGATTGTGCAACACTTCATGGGCACAGAATTAACAGTTTTACTTCTCGGAAGTATTATGAAGATTTTGAAGCCTTAAATGCCTTTATTCCTCACTGGGCTATGTCTGTGGCACAAATACCCATTTAACCAAGAGAGAATGAGTCAGGCATCACAATCTGGTGAGACATGTGGAAGCAGAGCATCAGCCCGCTGACACATCACCTGTGTGTATGCACAGGCACCATTTCAGAGATCAAGGAAAGGAATCCAACTAAGTTTCCCAAACAGCAACACAATGCTTGCTAATCAAAACCTCTAATGCTATGCTGGCAAAGCAAAGGGGATGGTACAGCCCAGCATTCTCTTTTCTCTTATCTTACTTTTAGGATTCTTAAGTAGCATAACAAAAAAAAAAAAAAAGATTCTGTTGGCAGCATAACAAAGACAAATCAGTTCAAATGGTGACTAATGATAGCTTAAAGCAGATTGAACTCATAGATATTGCATGAGAGGGACTTTTAGATTATAGATGAAGTAAAAAGACAGACAGGGAAAACAAGCCTAACCTCTAACCTTTTTTTCATAACTTATTATCATCACAAATACAAGACTACCACAATGAAATGTTCCATTTCACAGGATCACATGTTTTGAGTGTCTGGACTGTAAGTTAACTAGATTTAACTTACTGTGTTATCACCGGTCTAACTTGTAATTAGCATCATTTTATTCCTTTCCCATGTGCTTCCAACAGACGTAAAGAATATGTTCCAGAGGCAGTATTAGTTTGCACACACAGCTGACCATGCAGAGGACTCTGATGACGAACCACACCAGCTGACTTTCCTAATTACTACTAACAAAAGCTGTTCTAAGTTTCCTGTTGAAGACTGTGAATATAAAGACACCCACTTGAAGATGGGATGCTCTCTTGGTCAGTATCACAGTTCAAAAAGGGAACAATGAAAAGAGATAAAAGACACAGAAAACCCAACTAAACCAACCCAGAGATTGCATGAAAGTGTTGAGATGACTACATTTAACAGCAACTGCCCAAGGACAAAAGCATTCCTTGTGTGAGTCCAAGCGCCCGTTCCCTTGGTACTGGAGCGGATACCGACTCAAACCTCAGTTATGAAAATGGTTAACAGTCACTGAAGGCTTACATTCCGACCTACTACAGCAGCATCCAAGATCCTTATGAGAACATCTGATGGAACTGCTTGCCTGCCACCAGAGAGGAAGATTTGCTAAGAAGGTAAAGACAACTTATCCCTCACTTAGCAGAGGCCTCTATCAAAACCTACTGTCCTCTAGATGAACAGCTGGAAAATAAAATGAGGTAGAATCAAAGGTGGAAAAGTACATGGTTACAGTTCTTACTGTACTTTGAAACACTTGCCTTACTAAGTAAATGCATTGCTTTTACTTATAAATGAACACTGATTCAGGGCTAAAAATCAATCCTAAGGGGCAGAGACCCAGCTTAGATACACCAATGCAAACTGATCATCACAAACTTTGCATTGGATGGCAGACAAGTTCCTTAACAGCATCTGACACTGTTCTGCCCAAGTAGATTTTCCTATTTTGGTGAAAGACATTACATGCCTTTAAAAATAAGAAGCAATACAGACTTAATCTCCCCTTGGATCTATTTTTAACCAAGTGATCTCCTCCCAGATCATCAGTATACGCTCATCCCAAGACATACACACATTAAATGAACAGGGTTGTCTACAATAGATTAACATTTAATTAAAGCACAGAAGAAAGTTGAGATGAGAATAACAGAATAAACTCCTGGTTAACATTTGAAATTAATGTTACTAGTTTCAAGCAAGCTCAAACAGAACATGTTAGAACACCTGTTAAAGGTTAGTCAAGTGCACTGGGATTTAATCATCACAGCTGCATCCAAATATTCTGCCTTTATACCATGGGTTACTCACCTTACTAACACTGATTTTAGTAGAAATCATAAATGTGTAAGATTTCCTCTTCAATGCTGACAGAGAAAAATCCCTTTTACTTTTGTTTCAAAACAAAACTTGTGACTATTAGCTTGAGGAAAACACAAATGTGTTTTGTGTGGGCTGACGCCCCCACCAGCAATGATGCAGTTGTAGCCAGTAAACTGTGTGACTCCAAGTACCTTAGGAGTACAGAAATCGAACGCCATCCTTTCCCTTACTTCAGCAGATGCCACTTCATAGGAAAACCATACAGAATGAAGCCTTTCTACTCTTTCACTCTCCCCATTTTGGTTGCTAGGCCATGAACTTCAGCTTCTTGTGCAACTGAAGTGTCAGTGAAAGAAACCAGAATGTTTTCTAAGGACAGCAATATTTGAGGGCCTGAGTTCAGTGCAGGTCTAGTGCCTAAATTTTTTTTCAAAAAGATGAAGAGGATTTTTTGCACTGATAAAATGTATTTTAAACATAGTCTGTACTTACAGACAATAGTTCAATCTCCTCATTACCTGTGGATGCAAGTAAATGATGATATTTATTTGAGGTTAAAATAAAAAACAGACAGCATTCATAAAAGAAATCCTGTGACAACATAAAAATCTTACACTAACAGAGAGAAGGGGCTTGGTTCTTAGAGAAACAGCTGAGTTTGGAAAGAGGACTAATCATTTTAGAGGACCAAAATTTAATTGCCTTGAAGAAAGACAACTTCTGTAATTTAGAAACTGGCACCTCTGTGTCAGGTCTGCTCTGAATCATATTATTTGACTTTGTTGATTAAAAAACTGGGGAGACAGCAGTTACAGGGAGAGATTAAAGATGTGCAGAAGTATATTTTTGACCACAATACAGATTCCATGGATTCCAACCCTGAGTGAGTTGTTGATTTACACCAGATACAACTTTTTCAGTTTGGTATCCATCCCTTAAGAAATACGTTTGATAGACTGATGGTAGCTTTTCTAAACAACTTCATACACATTCTTCTATTTCTTGTCAAGTCAAAACTTTTGCTAAAATACCAGTAGCAACCACTGAGCTTAATCATTATCTTTGCCTTACTAACACCTTTTATTTTGCAAAAGCTTCAAAGTCCACCAAAACTCCAGCTCTTAGTGTTTCTGCCACAGTGCAAAGACACTTTCTTCCATTGTAAACCCTCCATCCTTTATGCTTTCTGCTCTTTTGCTGACAGATCTTTTTCCTTCTGCTGCACCCACGTAAGTATCACCATTTTGATGGCCTGACTTCAGCACCATTCACTGCCTTCATTAACTGAGCAGTCTTTTGTGTCTTTCAGGTTCTGACCCCGTCCCATGCTCAACATGCCCCAGACCAAGTGTAGGACGGTGTGTCCTCCACCCAAGGAGGACAGTCACATCACAGTACTTCCCCTGGCAGGCACTTTGGTTGCAGTAAATAAAGCTAAAGAAAAAATGCATTCACAGAGCAGAAATCTTTAAAATGCACATAGATCAATTCTGTATAAAAAGTGCTTTTGTTCCCTGCTCAGGAACAGGTTTTTTAATTAACTGAATGGGAGAAGTTGTAAAAAACAGGAACAATGACTGAGTCAGCAGCTCAGTCAGTTCTCGGTAGCTTAACAGGGCTTTCCATGAGACAGAATAAACTTATTTCATTCAGTTAGACATTTTTATCAACGTGTAGAGAGACTTCAGAGCTTGGGCTTGGTATCCTGAAAGGCCGTCTGTGAATTATAGAGCAGCTTATTGTTTCAAAGCTTGTATCTCATTTGCTTGCTGAATATATATGTGGTTTCTAGCAGAGTCTGCATTTTTATCCCTTCTCCTCTCTCCCTCAACAAATCTACTGAAGTATTGTAGTCAAATTACTGGAGAACCTCTTGCTCAAAGAGTTCCCAACATTTGTGTATCTGCAATGGAAAGGACTAGTTGCTGCTATTCTGTGTGATTAAAAAGACAATTTTCTTTGCAAAGGTACTATCACTTTGTATTGTCAATGCCCGTCAATGCAGACTGTAGCTTAGTTTACATATTTACAAAGTGTTTAAATTAGGAAGGAATTCAATTTATTAGGAAGGAATTCAATTTATTATAGCTCTAACCACCAGCAATCATGAGCAAGTTCTGAAAAACAAGTTCACTTTACTTCTGGAACAAATTAAACAACACTTTAAAAACTGAAATGAAGCCAATTTCCAAAGAAACTTCTTAATTACACAATAGATATGGTTTATTCATCTGAAGTTTCCTGTCAAGGAGAGTATTCAGCTTTAAGTACATTTAGGCTACAGTTAAAATTACATTAAGGAGAACTTACAACAAGTATAGAGCCAAAATAATACATGATCTGAAAATCGCCTTGATGAAATACACATAGTAGCTTGCGCTCCAAAAGCTGTCATCCATAACACTGGAGTATCTATCAAGCATACAAAGTACCTTGCAGCAAGCAAACATTCCTAATTTTTTTGGTTTAGGATCAGCAGTCACGTTTATATCATCACCTCAGTTGAGAAGCAGAAGGTGTTTTGATACCCACATTCTGCATGAGGTAAGCCATCTCTTCACTCGCTCTCCATGAACGCAACAGAGTTTGTCAGGATCATCTGGTTTCCAGTACAAGAGGACATTGATTCAGCGTTGTGCAATTTATCCACGAAGCAGACAGAGCTCTTGATAACAACTCAAGATGAATGAAGGCAGCTTTCAAGAATGAGGTTTTTTGCATATGTTCACAGCATGTGTTACAGTGTCACCAGAAAAAAAACCCAAAAACAAAACAGGAAAATTAGGAAAAAAGGGAAAGAGAAGATGAGCTGAAAAGGTGGGTGAACAGAGATGATGAGTAAGAGCACATTGTTTCAGCACTGCCACTTCATTAAATTTTCACTGCTACTCAAGAAGGCAACAAAAATGATAAATCTAAAATGCAGACCTAAATAAGATATGCATCTGCCTCGGTTCTCTGGAACGCATTCCGTCACACATATTTTGTTTCATTACCTTAAATAAGGTGGGTACCATCGAAACCTCTCTCTCTTATCTTGGCTGAATTCAAAAGGTATTAAAGAAAGAGTTGCCCAGCCAATCTTCCCCTCTTGTAAAATGCCTGCCAGCTTGCTGAGAGCCAAATGAAACCAGTTACTAGAGGCAGCCAGCCTAGCCTAAAACAGCTCAGTAGAAAATAAGTGCTACAGCTACAGACTACACATGGAGTGGTTTAATTTAGAAAGTGTTTTGAGACCACCACTTATGGGATTTTGCTTTCTCCATCTAAATGATAATCCATGAGTTAAAGAGTTGCACTATTTAAATGTTTTATCCTATATGTGAGTCTAGTGAAAACTTCTCACTAATATTGGTTTGGGGCATCTCCCATTCAAAGGTATTTTTGCACCAATTTTACTTTGTAGCCTTTCAGAGAAAGGGCTGTGAAGTGGTAATTCTCAGAGTGGCTGGCTGCCTATTTGTCTTTGAATGTATATGGACTTTCCCAGCTGTTAGATTATCATGAGATATGTTATTATGTACTGATTTCTAAGTACACAAGCTAACATTAGCAGCTGCAAATATTCCAAGGAAGTTCTGTGCTTTAAATTTCTGCAAAACAACCTTAGTTGTAAAAGCAGGTGATTTAAATCTATCTCTGGGATTAGGAAAAATATTATTAATAGTTCCATTAAAAAAAGTTATTTCTTGAATAATGAAACTAAATCAATACTGGGCAGTTTGTCTTAGCACAAAGATTTAAGCTCATGAAGATCCCAAAGATTAGAAAAAAGGATATTAGGGTATTAGATAATTAGGATTGGTTATTGTAGATATTTAGGAAGAGAGACAGATGGTGCTTAGAGATCAGAAAAACTGGGCCATCCCGAACTAAAAACAACTCACAACCAAAACCCATCATAAGGTCAGTCTTTGCTAGAGTTATTACAAAGTATTGAAAAAGTTTACTCAACAGCCTAAATGTTCCTTTCAGGAAAAGTGTTTCAGGTGAGATTGCTGAATATGGGAAGCAGAGAGGAAAGACACAGTTAAAAAGCCCTGCCTTTGAAATGGCATGAACTATGCTCTTTTGAAGCACAACTTTCCTAAGAAAAGTCCTTTCCTTCCTTTTTCAACTGCACTCCTGCATACCCAGCAGAGCCAATACCCAACAGCACGTGGCATCGCACCCAGCGAGCTTCCACAGACACACAGTGGCACAGTCACTGCCAAGCTGCAGAAGATCACTTGGAGAAGGGTCACCAGCCCCAAGGAAGCACCCCAACACTTCTTTTAGCCCTTCAAGTCTGCCACCTCCTTCTACTGCACTGAGCTGCCTTGAAGGGACCAAGCATCCATCCCAGCAAAGCCCTGCTACTGAAAGCGAGGGTCTTGACCACCAGTAAGCCTGGCCTACAGCAGGTGCTGGGCTCACAGAAAGCAGCCACAGGCACAGCGCACTCTGTCCAGACACACGGGACCAGAGCCCACAGGCTTATTAACATGCAGTTTCAATACCTGCTGAAATAAATCAGTACAAAACGCATTTAGTTAAATCACTGGAAAGATTGTGACCAACTAAGCAAAGCCAGATACAATCCAGGTTACAATCCATGTCTTTTTGTCTGCTGGGAGCTCTCTGAGCGACATCAAAGTGGGCAATTCGCTGTTCTTCCCTGCTGTCACTCTCTGTGCTTCGAGCATGTATTATTTTGGCCTCCTTGGCCACTCTTCAGTCTGAATTGCCCAAGTGGCTGGGAGTCTAAATAGCTATAGCAGTTATTTGATGTCTTACCTACTTATTAGCCTTAACTGTATGACACCCCAGTGTTGCACTCCTGCCTGCTGCAGGCTCCTCATGGCTGACCAGGCAGCTCAGTTGCCAGTATTAGGAAGGCTCAGCTGAGCCAGCGCTCAGAAAGCTGTATGCCAGCTGACCCAAGGTTTTCCTTGGACAGGAGTCAGAAAACCACTCTGCAGACTTGCCATCTGATCCACACTGAACGACCCTTACAGTAGTCAAACACCATTAAGCGACAAACATCTGCACTATGGTAAAGAGGTGGCTGGTTTTCATTTTCCACAGTAGAGCAGACAAGTGGTACATGCAAACAGACTGAACGCATGCAAATGTCACGTCACACGCTTCAGCTTCCTTGAACCAGCATGCCTGACAGCACTAAGGCAGACATGGCACCACCAGGTTTCACCCTCAGCAGCACAGGATGCCTTCCAGGGACTCCCAGCACACAGAAACTTGGTTGCCATCACATACCGGGCTGCTGCCCCTTCCCTGCTATTGTTAAACAGGCAAGGCAGTGCATGCTGTGATCTTACACACCCATGGTGGTGTGTGTAGACTCTACATGCCTCATTTCCAGGTTTTCTAGGGAAAGTCTTAGGCCTTGCAGACAGCTGACCCCTGAAGGCTGCGCACATCTTCATGTAGAGCTGGAAGCTTAGTGTGGCGCTGCATATTTTACTTACTTTTTCACTGGCAAACACCATGTCTGCCAATTCCTCTCTCCTCCCCTTCTCCCTCACCCACAAGTATTTCCCTATGAAGAAAAGGAAAAGCAAGCAAAAGAGTAGGTGTAACATTATCTTCTGTGATTCTCCTCTAGGTAGTAGCATGGCCAGAAATCAGTATGACCCAAATTTCATAGTAAATATATGAAATATACAGTAAAGAAATCTATCCTACACAAAATTATTTTTTTACTTCTACCATTAAAAAAACTTCACAGCTAATATTAATAGAGAAATGAAAGTTAAAACTCCTTCTTCCCAGAGTAGCAACAGAGGATGGGTTTATCTATGACCACATGGCACACCACTCCAACAAATCAGTGAAAAAGGAAGGTGAATTAGTAAAAAAATTGAGCCAGATACCAATCCTTAACAACAAAAAAGCTTACATATACCAGAAATATCAAAACCACACATTTAAGATCTTCGTGCAAGATTATAGCATTAAGCACTGTGGGTTAATCTGGTAACACCAGACAATTTAATTACATTTTCTACTGAAAAATTAAACCATATGCATAGCTCGTCAGATCAAGCTTTCTAACATGTGTCTGGTTTTGATATTCAACATCTGTCTGAAAATGAGATTTTTATTTCCCTCATGAAATCCGATTCCACCTCCATGGCCAAACTCAAGCAGTGTTGGTAGAAAGAAGTGAGGGGAAAAAAACCTCAAGTTTTGGGTCATCTGATTTAGCCTTTTCACAGAGAGTTCAACCTCTAAATACTAAAAATCTTAGAATACAACAACTCTTTCTTCACAGGTAAAGGTGACAGGGAAATGCAAGAATAATCCAGGGTTTTTTTCTCAAAAAATATATCCTAAATTGTCTTCATTTTCTTCCTTTAGAACTACAACTAATTAGGGTCTCAGCCCTCATTAAACAATTTCTCCCATGGTGTAGTGATATCTCAATAGTTTTGGCTGTCTCCTTGAGAAAACCCTGCAGAAAGACTGCAAATGTAAAGACAAAGAAACGACACCATGCTTCTGTTGGATCAGCTTATCTGCCACCTTCCTTACCTGTCACCTGCTGTCACTGAACAACATGAAACATGGTAAGCTTTGGAAACCTGCCCATCATGAGGTTCTGGGCAACACTCAGTGCTCCAGCTCCTATCCACTGAACAGTATCTGCACTAAGGAGAAACACATAAGTAGCGATTTAGCTCCAAAAATGGTTGCTGTAGGTGTTATTTAAAAAAACTGTTACACCAATAAAAAGTGCTTTTTTGAAGAAAAAATGCAAGCCTGCATACTCCATCTGTATTTTACCTTATGTTAGCAACTTGCTTGCCCATTTTTTCAAGCCTCTTTCCAAAGGATCTTGAACTTTCTCTGAAAACTTTTATTTAACTGAATGTACAGAAGAGTTCTGTATTCAGAAACTGGGTTAAACTTTTCTGTCCCTCATAGAGATCTAAAGTTTTAGAGTTACTTCTTTCTTTTCTGCAACAGAATTGTTCTGAGATACCTTCCCAGTGGTTTGATGCCCACAGAAGGGATGCTCACTCAGTGTCACCAGCTAGGGTTGGACAACCCTGCATCTCACTGAGCCACTTGAGTTCACTCTACTCCCATTTCATTTGAGCTATTAACTTGAATCCAGTTTCTCACATCCCTGCTAAAAATTCAGTCTTTTTGCCAGTCAGAACTTTACATACATAAAAAAACAGAAGAGAGAAAGAGGGAAGGGAAAGGGAGCTCCAAATGCAATCCTTGGGACAGAGCAGCTGATTATATGCCCTTACAGTCAAGGAACTGTGAACATGGTAAGCACATTTCACTGTTTCAAATCCAGCAGGGCAGGAAATATAATGAGCATACATTCCTTGTATGTTACAGGTTTTAAATCACCAGTTATTGTATGGCACAATTTTCTTTTTCCATTGTGGATCTGAGAAGCTTTTCAACAAAAAAAACCAAAAAAAACCACCAAAACAAACCAACCTTCCAGACAGAACTCAACATGGTCCTACAAAAGTTTTAACAGCTCAGCATTCCCAGGAAAAAATGGTATAGTTTAAAATTAATTCTGCCAACTCTAATTTCAAACCACTATGAAGAAATAATTAAGAATGTTCACTTGCACGATTCACTCACACTTACACTAATAACCTGTATTTGATGACAAATTTCCTGGTGACGGAAATGCAATACAAAGCAACAGCAAAATGTCTTTCCCACACTGCTGCCAATTTAGCAGAAAAAGATTAACCTGCATTCCCCTGGTTCAAGAAAAGTTACATCAATACACATCAGACAGCAGGATCTGGAGCTGTGTATACATTCTTTTAATGATTTACAAGTAGTGTTTGCTCATTACATTAATTAAAATCATAGCTCAATCCCTTCAGGGTCAACAGTTTTCTAAAAATTAAACAGCTTTATTTCATCACCAAGAGTAAGAAATTGTTCTTACATCAGAAGGAGGTTCCTTCTCACCAAGCAACTTATAGGATAATCCTAGATGCTGCAGCATTCAGAGAAGCCAGCCAGCACAAGGAGTACATTGTTAGAAGCCCCCTGCCTTGCAGGGGCACCCTGGCTCCCCTTAGGGCAAGGGTTGAAAGGCTTTATATGATGCAGTGGAAGGGGCAAACTGCAGTTCACCCTCTGTCCTGTTTTTGTTCCTTGCCTGGGGTGCCACAGCTGATGCCTTGGAGACAGGTTTTAAGTATCAGGTCTCCACCTTGGCGTTCTGCACTCTTCTGACTTGACAAACTCTCCTTAAGGCTGGTGGCAGAGAGGGTGGGGGCTGCCTTTCCTTCCCTGTCAGGACTAGTCCCACAGGAGCACAGACGCAGTTAAGCTATTACACAGAAGGGAGTTTTAGTTTCCATTTGGCATCAGAACTGATACAGAGAGTCAAAGGGAGGATCAGCACTGAAGATTCATTTGTATATGAAGGGGAAATCCAGAAGCCATTAAAATTGTTTACAGCAGGTTGAAAGAATAATACAAAGAACAAACATTGCGCTGACAGATATCCAGATGGCATTTGTAGGCAAATCTCAATGCCTTTAGCTCACTTAAGGTTCATTAACATTTACATTTTTCAGGATTTTATTTCCAATATTTAAAAAGCATCAAATTATGAAAGTTTCAGAGAAATGGGAGTCATCATGCCTTCCCTCAACCCCTCCTGACTTTGCTTTTTGGCTGAATTGAATTCACCTGACAGCGCAGAATGGTTCAAACAACTGGTGCAGATGACAAAGAAGGGAATGAAGGAAAAGGTGTCATGAGCT
Organism: Acropternis orthonyx; assembly: GCA_035583155.1. NCBI lineage: Eukaryota > Metazoa > Chordata > Aves > Passeriformes > Rhinocryptidae > Acropternis > Acropternis orthonyx. The sequence continues at coordinate 109,244,907 of JAWWEU010000081.1, forward strand.
GTGAAACTAAAGGATGCTGATGGTGCAGGCCTGAGGACAGGACTTCTCAGAATTCCTGCAAAACTTCACACTGCCAGAACAGGCTACCCAGAAGCTTAGAAAAGGCAAATCACACACAGAGTAGGAGAAGGCAAGTCCACCACCTTGTATCCAAACACTTAATTCTTCTTACATAGACTCACCTGGCAACATCATTTGAAATCCCTGTGTCTAAAAGGATGATGGCAGACTACAGCGAGGGATGCTTCCCTACCAGATACAAGAGGAAGTCAGGAGTGATGTGTCAAAGACTTGCAGTATCCCATGGAGACCACTCTCTCCTCCTCAAGGGGAATGAGGGCACAGGTATCCCGACTTGTTTTAAGACAAAGCCACGAAAGTTGAAAATATCCACCCACAATTTGTATGAATTAAAAGTTTACCAGGCAAACCCTATTTTTTCACATCCTCCCGTGTCCCATTTTGTGATACCAAAATTTCCTTACTTCTGTACTTCTGGCCCTGTCACTGACTGCTGTTTCATGTGCTAAGGTATAGACAGAGTATAAACACTTAACATTTTTCGGTCTATCCAAATAAATCACTTCAGTATGCCGCTGGAGGTAAGCAGCAAGAAAGGATGAAAAAGTAGCACTGAATCCTTCACTTTCATGTAATGTCACTGAAGTAAAAAATAGATTTATAAAATATTTGTCATCCTTAATCTCCCTTCAAATCAAAGTGATGGCAAGATTCACTAGTGATTAGAAATCCCAAGAGATTTATTTGTAAATGGCTGGCTCAGGCTCTGCTAAATTGTCCTTCTTTTTCTTTAGCCAGTTTGGTGACTTGGGAACTATTCAAAACATAAATTTTAATGAGAAAAATATCCAACCACCTCTAGCAAATAAAACTGCTTTAACACACATCATAAAGCAAAAAAAAAAAAAAAAAAAAAAAAAGGTGTTGGTTCATGCAATGCTGTGGGGGAGGGGAGACCTTTTCAGCAGCAGATGAATTCCGTGTTAAGATGCCTGAATCTTCCACACAGGCAATGTGTTTTGCGGTTCCCTGCACAACTAATCTGTTGTTACTTATTCTTTTTTCCTGCAGAGTATAGATGGACCCTGTGTAGAAGGGAACAGGGTTTTGGAGAACAGCTCTCATTTTGTTCAGTACAATATAGCCTTCTTAACTCTTATGCTGCCACTTGAACCCTCAAACCGTGCACAGGCGAGAGAAGGACAATTTTGAAATGAATAAAGCAAATAACTGATTTGAGTCTCCTCTGGGTGCAATGTCACATCCCAGCTTAAGGGCTAGTAAAAGGATTTATGTAATATTTTCCACACCTGGTAGTTTATACAAACATTCCCTATGGACATTTCTCAGTTTTCCAGAGGAAACAGACAGTTGCTAATGTCCTGAACAGATTTCCAATCAGGTGTTAGGTGCGGATCAGAGAGGAAAGCATTACATGTCTGCTTGCACACGACTAATTGGCGTTCACTGCAGACTAGTGGATAGCTTTACTTGTCTAAGGAAAAGGGTTTAAGCTTTATCTGTGACATTTTAGATCATAGCCGAGGAAGGTTTGCTGATTCTACTATGACTCACCAGATTAATACTTCCCATAACAAATTTAGTAATACAGAAAGAAGTATAAAAGTGCCCACAATAATCCAGAAAAAAAATACCACCGAAAGCCATTTTTGGTGAATGCTGATATTTTTATATCACAACACCTGAGAACAGAATTTACACGCTAATGGTGGTAGATGAAGTTTTAACAGATTTTTATGCATAAAGGCTCAGAGACATGCAAGCACAATTCCCAAAAGATGAAGGAATTCCCATTCTCATAGTTAGAAGTGAAAGGAGTGGGCTGGAGAGGGAAATTACTGTAGTTAAAACTGTCAAGGAGTCTCAAGGAATGAATATGTATTGCCTGAACTGACTCTATTCCAGTTTCACATGGTATGAGAACAGAACATTTGTTTCCAGATGAAGAGCAAAAAACTAAATGGGTTTCCATGGCTTTCCTGGGTTAAGTTATATTTTAGTTTGAGACAGCACTTTTTGTAAAATCCTTTGATTAATGTTAAACAGTTCAGAGCCTTCAGACTGGTAAAGCATAAAGTAAAGATTTTGGCTCACTAAAATAATACTGCTTTCAAGTATTGTACAATAAACAGAAAAAACCTCTTGATTTCAAGCAAAAACCCCCAAAATATGAACAGCAGGAGACCTCTGTTTGTACCTTGACCAGGATGGAATTTATTGCTCAGTAAGAACATTCAGGATGCCAGAGTTTTGCCATTTGGTGCAAAGCCGGATGTTGGAGCGAGAAGCGGATGTGATGGAGTAAAGAGTTGTTCAAACATGCTAAGGCAAGCACATCCTGTGAACTCCTCCAGAACACTAAGATTTCGTCTACTAACTTGTCATCTTAAAGTGGTTCTTGTCAGCTTTAGGTTTCTGAACCTGAATGTGACCAAACACAGTATTGCACTTCATGCGTTCGCCCAAGGAGAACGTATGACTAAACTGCCTTTTAAAGATACCTATGCTGAGTTATGAGACATGGAGCAGGACTTCAAGATTCACTCTTCTGAGAAATTCTAAACTGAGAGGGATTTAATTTTATATTCTATAAGCAACTTTTGGCAATTGTCATTACCAGCACTGCAACAAAAAAACAGTGGAAAATGGAAAAGGGGAAAAAGAAAGGAAAGAAAAATGATTGGTGATATTAATGGTTATATCAGGCAAGAAACTAAATTCACATAATATTATAAAATTATTAAGCTTAGAAATCACGGTCTTCTAGCTACCAAAAGGAAATTCTACCCTAATTAGCAGAGTGGCAGTGCATTGATCCCCACAGAGGCCATTCACTTTAGACTTGGACTTGATGATCCTTGTGGGTCCCTTCCAACTCAGAATACGCTGCGTCAATGCGACAGTAGTCTATTCTATCCCAAGAAATGAGGGGTAGAGTGAGATGAGGATTGAGAGAAAGCTACTTGGCAACCATACCAGAGAACTGCTAAGCCCTCTCCCTCCACCCCTGTCTGAAGCCCCAACCCACCAGATCAAAAAGATGAGCTTTCAAGGAACTAACTTATACCCTAATTTAGAGGGAATCCTGGAACTGCACATATGAAGAAGGAAACAGTGAGGCTTAAGTGTATTTGGGTCTTTACATCTGATGGCAAGAAAGTTTGAATGCACAGATAGTTTTGGGGAGGTGACATGAAAGATAGGCAAAAAGCTGCTTACACATTAAAAAAAAAAAAAAAAGAAAAATCCTAAAATGCAGAGCTTGGTTTCTGCTTCTACCTGGTCCCCTTGTAAAAAGCTGTGAGGATGCTTGACTAGCCTAAGCAGTAACCTGGAAGGGTGGGGAAAATTTTGTGGAAGCAAGAAAACAAAGAGGCCGAAGAAAGAAAAAAGTGTATGCATCAGCACAACTGCTCAGATGAGCATGAATATTCCCAACTTGGACGCATAAAGGCTTAAACCAGTAGGATCCAGTTTTCACAAGTTCACAGCCACGAGCAGAGAGACAGTTCTCCAGAGAAGGGAAGAGAGGGGGAGGAGAACCAGCAAGTTAGCCAAGGAAAGCCATCTGTTAAGTGAACCTCAGCTATGAACTCAAGACCTGCCCTTAGTAGCCTCAAACACTTAATGGAAGTGTCCAAAAAACACCAACAACTAAGCAGTAAAATTCCTTTAAATCAATTACATTTGAAAAAAAAATATGGAGGCATCTTATTTTGAAATTGTGTTACCACATGCTATAGCCAATTAGTCACAAATTAGGTACAAAATAAACCTTACAACAAATTCCAAAGTGAAAACATTCTTAGTAATTTTGAAGGTGTATTCTTGTCAATTAGGAATATGTCAACAGTTAAATGGTATGCACATGCCAAATTTTCTCCTGGCAGTATTTGTAAAGTTTAAAAAGAACTATTTTGGAGAGATACAAGGAAGAAAAGGGAGTGGGACAAAAAGCCTCCCACACACATCCCCAGCTCCTAGCAGAAAGGGAGAAAACAGTGAATCTCAACATGAGCTCCAGATTTCATGCAGCAATTCAGAAGGCAGGGAACCAGAGAAACATGAGAAACTAGATGACTATAACCCTTATCACTGCACCATAGAAATTCCTTTCCAACAGAAAGAAATTTCATCAGTGTACTGCAGGTGATATAGACAGGTTCTTTCATCTTGCTGCTGCTGTCCAACTCTTAACAGCACCTCATAAAACAAGACAAACATCAGATTAAAATTGTCCATTTTAAACTAAGCTTTCAATACTACAGATCCAGCATTTAGTAATAAGTAGGAAATAAAGGGAAGGGATGTCTATCCTTACAGGACAAATCTGTAATGTCCTTATGGAATCATACAATTTAATCTGGCAGGGACCTTTGGAGGTCATCAAGTCTAAACTCCCACTCAAAGCTAGACTAAATTGAAAGGTGGATCCCAGCACACAGTTCCATCAGGGTTAGAAAGTGTCCAAGGGTGAATCCTTCGCAGCTTTAACCACAACCGTGGTAACAAAGCTTTTCCTTACATTCATGTGTAATTTTTCCTGTTGGACATTACACACATTGCTCTTTCATTGTGTACCTCTGCAACGAGTCTCACTTGCCTCCTCTAGAAAGCCCCTTTGGTTGATGGAGGCTGCCATCTCCCCTATGTTTCCCTCCTCTGAGGCTGAACAAGCTTAACTTCCTCCAGCTTTTCTCATACACCACCAACTATGCCAGTGACTTTTTGCTGTTCATTACTAATTCCAGATACACTGAAATTTGCAGATAGCTCTTCACAGCTAAGTAAGTTTGCTGATTTCAGAATGATCTTACTGGCAATCTTCCTTCTTTGACATTCCCTGTGTATTGTATCTTGCTGCCATTTCCCTCAACACAAAGTAAGTATAGCTTCCTAATTTTATCTAGAAATGATTAACAAATAGTGGGAATGTAAGCCAAGCCTCCTCTACCCTAAAATATATTCATTATATATTTAACATGAAAAATAACTACACCATTAACTACTTGGTTCCACTTTTTTCTCAGATTTTACAGTTTTCAGGATATATTTGTGTAGTAGTTTCCAGCTTTTCTTTACTAAGAATGAAAGAAATTTGCATCACTAATTATGTGGCTCCATAAACTGTGGTGTTAGACAAAATAACAAATGAAACAATTACTGAAGGAAAAAAAAGTTAAAATCAAGATCTGAGTGGAATTCCCTTGATGGTAAGTGAACACTCCCCTCCCTGCTATGGGAAGAATACAAGCTAAAAGATACTCCTCTGACAAAAAAGTTGATAGAAATACTAATGACCTAAAAAGAATAGGCACAAAGACTGAAAAAGCCACTTTCAGAAACAGATTACAAAATGCCAGTCATGGGAAAGCCGTCTGTCCACTCCCACGAGAGCCACTAATCTCCCATTTATTGCCTTCCCCGTGTCCATCCCCACCTCCCCTTGCCTTCTGCAAAATAAATTATGAAGCCAGAAGGAGCCAATGTAATCATCTAAGTCTTTATCTCTTTGATAGCACAAGCTAGGGAGATTGTAATGAATTATTTCTTTTGAGTTAAGGCTTATAAGTTTTTGCTTTTTCCAAAAGGGAAGAAAAAAAATTCCCCTATCAGTCTTGACTGAATTATTTACAGGGAAGGAAGTTCTATGCTCAAATGAATATTTCTTTCCTCAGACTGATCACTAATATTTTGTTTACTTTAAGTTCCAGTTCTGATGTGACTTGGCCTGGCAGGCTCTTTCAGCTTTAACATTACATGGCTTATTTCACTGCTTTGATAAGGAAAAGCTCTTTGATACTACAGCGGAATAAAACTAACGTCCCTTCCAAACCCCCAGAGTTCGCAAGCAATATTGTTTTCCAGCCTATCATGTTTACATGTCTTGTCTAGGAACCCTGCTTTTTTCCCCACTATCTCTTCCACTGTGAAAATCAGACATAAATTGTATTATGGCTGTAGTCACATCAGTCCCAAAGAGAGATTTTTAATATACCCATTGGGTACATGAGGCCCATTTACCACAGAAATCAGACAAAAAAATCTCACAGTGAATAACCAAGCCCTTTTCAGAAATGGTGCTTCTTAAAACAATATTTCAAGACATTGTAAATGTAATGTAGAATAATAGCTAATCTGGCTTCATTTTCTACTTCCATCTGATATTTTGTTTCCCAGACCTTTAATTCATTAATAAAAGTACTAAAACACACACATCTGAGAAATAATGTGTATGAATGGAACTAAACCACAGGAAACAAAAGCAGATGTACAAAGGTTCCCTCTTAGCTCCCTTCCAATGCAGAATTTGCTCCCTCTAAACCAATTCTGGCAAATGTCTGACTTGCTCTTAAAACTTCTAACATAGGAGATGTCTCAACCTATCAAGGCATTTTATGCCAATATGTAGCATCCTTACATTCAGAAAAGTGTTTTGGGTTACTTGGGATAACTCATTTAAATCTCCCTTCCTAGGACCTTTCCCTTCAGAGGTTGTGTTTTCTAGCTCTTGATTATTCCTGCTTCTGTTATCTGGATTTCGCAGTTGTCTGCATTTTTCTTGATGTTCAGTGTAAAAGTGAATATACTGCTCAGCTCATGCCTTACCAACAGCAAGGAGAGCAGAACCACATCATCCTACAAAAACTAAGTTTCATCTCAGACACTTCACCCCTCCTGTTTCCTTGAGACAACATCATGAAACGGTTGACTCATGTTCAGATTTATAAACAGAAGTAAACTATTACTAAATTTGTTTTCCATCTCTAAATACCTAGCTGAAAATAAAATCTTTGATGTCTGTTGCCAGCAATGTGCTTGATGACTGTTTTTAACCTTTTTTCATGCTCTCTTTATAAAGCAGATTCCCTTTCAGCTGTCAAGAATTTTCAGACTGGAACACTCAGAGGCTTGGGTGGTTGATTTTCAGAAATATCAGAAGGCCACTTTCTTAACAAGTAATAAAAAAGCATAGCAAAGCAGTAGACACAGACCATAAATACTTCTTGTTAAATCCCAATTGTCTGTATGGGTGAAAGGGCAAGTGTTCTTTTTTGTTATCCCCAACTACCCTCCAATGTACCAACCCAGCACAGACAATATCTGCTATTTATTCAGGAAGAAGAGAAACTGTCATTAAAAAAAAACAACAAAACCCAAACACAAGTGTCACATGGAACAGGAAAATAAACACATTCTTTATTTGCCCCGTTTTTTAAAGTTTCAGTGAGGTAGAACATCTTGGAGAACTGAACCACGATTAGGAGAAAGAGGCACCAGCAATGATCTTTCAGGTAAACGAGCAAAGTGTTCTGTAGCACACCCAGATCTCTGTCTTTGTAGTAATAGCAAATTGGACTATAAAAACTCAGGAAAGGACCGTGCAGGCTACAACCCTCTAATACATTCCTGAGTTCAGGGAGGTTGTGTTCCTTATATATAAAAACAAATGTTGTGATCTGATATACTCCCCATGTTTTAGAAATGCACGTAAATAATATGCACTACAAACTGTACTGCTTTAGAACATGACAGAATAGATGATGTTTGTATCGAACATCACTGCAATAGTTTTCCGATAGGGAAATTGATGTGTGAGAGCAGTGAGGGCAGGGTGAGATGGGCAGTGAGTTGAAGAAGAGTCAAAAGAAACTTTTCAAATATGTGAAGCAAGGGGTAGGAGATATATCATGCATATGTGAGTGCTTTAAGTTTCAATAGTTGATAATGAACAGAGAGGAAGAAACACTGTGAAGGAACTATACAAGTCTTAATTTTCATCAAAAAAGATTCCTATTTTTTTCTAAATGCTGTTGGACAAACAGGTAGTGAATGACAATCTGTTGCTTGAAGTAATTAAATGTATGTCTTTACTCATTATCTCCTAAGGTGTCATAAAGATGTACTTTAAAGTCCTGACATGGGCTTTGAATTCCTCAAAGCAAAAAAACCCAAGGAAGCTTTTGTTGAATATCCTCCTCCTGAAATGTGTCAGGCTCTTTTTTTTTTACCTTCTCCTAAGGGAAACAGTCACAAGAAGCATTAAGAATATACAAAAGAATTTACAGAAATAACCACAGAAGTAAAAGGCAGAAATGAGCCATAAAATTAAGAGCCACAAAATGTGACATCTTCATGGTGCCTCCCAAGTAATGATTAATATTTTCCTTGCTTCATATACCCACACAAGTTCTAGAAGCCGCTGTAGGCCTAGTAATACCCTTCTTTCCAGAAGAATTAAAGATCTCTGGATTTTTCCCTTTCAATTGCTGTAAACCAGAGTAGCATGAAGGAGTTTAAGTGAGCCAGCTCCCGTACTTTGTACATTCAATGCAGAGGCCATCCTTAAACCAACTTGAATCTCGGAAGCTGCTTTCAAGTACTGGCAGTTACACAGCACTAGTCCTCTGGACTCTAGAAGGAAACATCGCTTAAGAAACAGTTCTGCCTGGCTGATTTCTGAATCACTACTTAACATAGATTTTATTGAATAGTTTCAGACACAAGCATTTTACAACATTTAAATCTGGCAGGAGAGAGATGTACTTTTAAACTGTAGTAAATGCTATTAAAAACATCCTCATTTTTAATGAAAGATGCTACTGATTTATATGGGACCAACAGACATGAACTGCATTTTCTGTCAATGAACAAAGTTTAGCCTTTTCTTCAACTTTATTTTTCACATTTTATTAAACAGAGTTTTCTATTAAAACACATTTTTTCCAGTTTTTTTGGTGTGATCCCATTCTCAGCTACAGGATGAAAGTGACTTAACCACAGCCAAGATTTCAAAGTCTTTTATGGAAGCAATATTATTTTTACCAAGATAAGCAACTATCTAAATTTCAACAACAGTCTTGTCTGGAAACAGCATATTAAAGTGCTCTGGGTTCTAGAAATATTTTTAGATGTACAGCCAATATTATTTAAAATTCATTGATTAGATCACTCTCTCCACCACCTAACCATCATCAACAACAAGCATTTTTAAGTACTTCTTGGCTCATCTGACTTTTAAGGATCCTGTCTGCTTAAATACTATTAAGCCTACTACTCCCAATAAAGACTAATGAAAGAAATCTAGAAAAGTCAGTAATTCACCTTTTTACACAGATACAGTGTTGTACTGTTTCACTATATAGATATATTAAGCAACTCTATATGCATGCAAGACAACACACTTATCTTCTACTATACGTGTAGTACATCATATTTACCTTTACTGCCTCCCACACAGTGCTTATAGTGACCATAATGTTTCGGATGTGAAGCAAAACAGTTCCAGGATGTTATTTAGAGAATCAAGATTTTCTTAAAATTGCTTTAGGTTCAGACCTATTAGAAAACACCAGTAGGATCTTTTCACATAGTGCCTAAATTAAATTCTTGCATGTGTGGCTTCTTTCATCCAGATTAATCACAGATGGTGAACACATGCAGTATAAAAGAACAGGCACCCAGATCACTCTCTGAACCCCCGTTATATTGGCAGCTAGTAAATGAATGATTTTTAGAAGAACTTAGAGAAGTTTTTTAAAATCAATTCTCAGTCAGGTAAGTATAATATTACATAGTGAACAACCACCTTCAGTCTTCTAAAGGAGAGCTGGTTGAGACCAGAGTTTGGGAACGCACATGCAGTTAATGACATATTACAGCACAGAGATACATTAGTCAGGGTTTCGCTTTCTTTTGTTTGTTTTTTTTAATATTACTAGAATTAATCTTGAAAAAGGTCCGGGTTTTTTTTTTTTGTTGCTTATCCAATTAAAAGTTTATTTCTAAAAAAATCCTCATTGGATTTTTCTACTACAACATTCATTATAGTTCACTACAGGCAGCATCTCTCTTCCATGTCTCAAAAACTAAGGAGTAATCAGGCTACTCTGCAACACAAGGGGTCTAACTTTCCACCGGGCTAGACCACGGACTGAAGAGGAGACGACTTGCGTTCAGGTAAGCACTTCTGGCTACTCTGTGAGGTGGTCTCCAACACGGCTATTTTTCCTGTAACAAGAAAGCCTCCTCTCCTCATTTGCACCTTCCCACAGAAGGCAAATTTCCCAGGTGCTGAAGCACCAAAAATGAGAAGAGGTCTTAGCTTAATGCACAACTCCCCATCCAGGCCAGACAGGGCTTTGAGCAACCTGGTCTAGTGGAAGGTATCCCTGCCCATGACAGCAGGGTTGGAACTAGACAGTCTCTGAGGTTCCTTCTATGATTCCATTATGTAGCTCTCCAACAGTCTCAGCAGAAAAGTGGCTCAGGTTTATACACCCTAATTTTATAAGCACAGGCCCTCATCTTTTCCCAAGCAATCCATTCACTTTCCAGAGAGGAGAGCACCCTCCCTGCAGAGCCAGGCTGACTTCTTAATCCTCTGTCGTGCCCTTTGGAAGAGGTGGTTGGCAGCTGTAGCTCCAAGTAGGTTCTCTACCACTGCTACCAGGCAAGAGTCACTCTAAAAAGATTTTAATCCTGAACTCTCTTCCCATCTACAATCAGGCCAAGTACTAGTAATCCCTCACCATCTGGAAATCTCAGACCTGTGCCTAGGGCTGAGTTTCTGCTGTCAGCATAGAAGGTGAAAAACAGCTCTACTCTTCCAAGGACATAGTGGTCACCATCAAAAGCTAGTTTTCCTGTTAACACGCTATGGGGAGCATTCCTCTGTTTTGGCTCATCTGTGCAGGATTTCCAGCCTCCAAACATGAATTGATGCATCACATATGAGCTTCTAGTTTCAACTCACAGGACAAGCAGAGTTTAAGTTTCAGTTGGATGCTTTAACCAGTCCTACATTTATCCACCCATACAAAATTGTGAAGCATCTTTCTCATTTGCTGCAGGACAGTCATAATTATCCATAAACCTTAGGTCTTTATATAGATTTTAATTAAATTTGTTTATAACCTGCTTCATAAGATTACAGACAACATCATCTCCAAGAAAGCCCTTAGGAAGCATTTAGTAAAGTAAGAGAATTCACCAAAAAAAACACACCTGAAAAAAGCTAGATAACTGAATGTTTTGGCAGGCCCCCAACAGTTGTTTTTACTGTAGTAATCAACATCCTCTACAAACTGATTTGTCTTCTACTACTTTTAAAATAATGGGGCAAATTCATTAGCTCCAAATACCATGTTCAACAAAAAATTCATTCACAAATCAAGTTTCCAAAATAATTTAGCTAGGAAATGTACCCTTCTCCATTCTTATTAAGTAAAAGGTAACACACTACAGGAAGTTTATGCTTCACAGTAATGATGTGACAAAATCAGGTACTTGGTAGTTACAGATACTCTTGATTAATCCAGAAGCAAAATGCAAATTAATGGACTTTAATGCGGTACAGTGTCATCTCAATCAGCTAGGCATAACTGAATCAATATGTAATCAAGAATCCTCATAAACACACATTTCATCATCTAAGTTAGACCAGCTTGTTCTTTGACTGATGTAAGCACACATCAGCCTGCACAGGAACTAAAGTCTTTCTATATAAAATAACATAAAGAGCAGCAAGCCCTGTACATCCAACTCATTCACCAGGGAAGAATCAGACTAGCAGAGAACTGACAGCAAACATATTTAGTAACTGAAACCTGGTTCTGTCCTCCTACTCTGCCGTGCTTCCTATTCTCACCAGCACATGAAAGATGTCAACATTTAGTATTGCCAGGCTTGCTCAATCTCCATCATTATTTCTGCTCTATTTTAATTTAACTTATTTTGATACACCACCTAAGTGAAGTGAACACGTCCAAATGGACACCTTTGGGGAGGATTTCCAGGGCGAGCAGGACCAAGTAGCTCACCTACAACAGCAGAAAAAGGTGAAAAGTGCCACACCTGTGTCTTTTACTTGGCTTGATGATATGTTAATGATCATATTACTTAAAAGAGAAAGTATTTTTTTCAAGTATGTGTAATCATTGAGGCGTGACCCTTAATTTGTGCTTTGCATTTAATTTTCTACTGATTGCTTTGTATTTTCTGGCAGGGGCTAAGTACATACAGTTCAGTACACAGGAGACTTGAGGGAAGAGGAGGATTTCCAGGTGTGTTACCACTGCAATAATGGCTTTTAATGGTTCATCGACTATTTTTAATGCAATTGTGAAAAGCAAGAAATTTTTTTCCTAGTTGTTATTAAGCTTACACCAGCCATAGAAATATCAGGATCTTTACTGAAAAAAAACATTCAAATGGGTCAATAACGTAACATTAAGAGGAGAACTCTGGACATTTCAACAGCAGGCAAGTGGTCCAACCTCTTCAGTGAAGTCACAATAACTGTCTCCAAGTGCACAAATCTGCAGGAGTTTGCTGTGCTAAGATAGCCTCCAGGGTAGTCCTGATTTTCAACTTCCAACTGTTGGAAGTTAGAAACAAGGAGCAGCACCACCAAATGTCACCACCACTTGGCTAGATTGCCAAAGACCAGCTAGTAAGTGGTCCCACAGACCATAAGCTAAAATCCTTCTTCTGGAACCAAACACCTCTAGCAATCAGTTAACATGGCAAGACTTACGAAGAGTAGCAATGAACGAATGAAGTCTTAAGACACTCAGTTCCACACAAGCATAATTAATGTATCCAACTATGAAGCATAAGACTGACATTATCTTGGAAAAACTCCAGGGGTCACAGGCATGATACAGGAAAGGAAGCTACAGAAGGAGCTACTGTATTTGCTTAATAAATCTACTGCACAGACTGCTGTCAGTGGATTTTGTTCCAAGAAACTATACAAACAAAACAGTCTTCACAGAGAGAAGAAACGGAAGGGGTGGGAGAGAGGCGAGAAGGATTTGATCTCGTGATCTCTAACAAAATTGGACAGCTGAAAACTTCACAGGCAATGTCTGTGGAACTTTTAATTTTCTGAATTATTCTGACAAACTTCAAATTCACAACTTGAAGGAGAAAATGACCACTTCTTTTAGAAACCATGAAAGTGTCACAGTTTGTCACTTAAACGTGAACATGTATTTAAATAGACAAACTGGTTTTTGTTGAGCCATTTGCATTCTTTGATAAATTTTCCATCTTTTTCCAAGATGGGAGTCATTCACACATTGTCTATAATAGCTTTTCTAGTAAAATAAATGGATCAAATTGTATACAATCTACTTGCCTATAAGATCACCAGAGAACCCTAAATATACACTAAAGCCTGTTTCTTCACATTACATTCTCAAATCACTGCAGTTAAGCTAGTAGGCTTATAGGCTTAAAGTGTGCTCTCTTTGCATGGAAGCATAAATATTAACCATAAAAAAAAGTCTGTCACAAACTCTCTTAAGTTTAAGACTGTCCACACTCCAAATGTATGGATGCCTTAAGGTTACACAAAATTAATCTTTCTTTTTTCAGGTTTAGGAAGAGGAAAAATGCCAAGAGATAATCAGATCATCTGAAATCCTTCAGCTATGCTGCCTTTCAGTTACATTTAGTTAATATACCTCAAAAGGTGTCAAAAGATGTACTGAGGAAACATCTTAGACAGGACTTGCAGGTGATTTAGTAGATGGTAAAATTTGCTATACTCCCAATTATTAATGCAAGCTTATTCCAGAGCAGTAAGCTCACATACTCTTGTGTCTCTTTTAACTCAGAAACTCCCTGCAGCTAGGCCTTGGCATGTGATTCTGGAGCTCATTACCTTCCAAACAGGCTTAATTGTTCTGTAGAAGTACTTTCTCCTTCATTTATTGGTATTACTACCCTGTTACTCTTCTGTTCTTCAGAACAAGAATTTGGCCTTTGGAAACATCATGGTACAATTCTGAATTGCTAACAGACACTAAAAAAAGGCGGCAGTAATTAGCAATCACAGTTACATATATATATGGAGAGAGAGAGAGAGAGAGAGAGAGAGAGAGAGAGAGAGAGAGAGAGAGAGATGTGTGTCTATATGTATATGCAGGAGCCAATGAGTATATATGTATATAATAAATATATACATATAAATTTTAAAACCATGGACCTTACCTACCAATCCCTGCAAAGAAACAAACAAAACAAAAAATCTCACTTCATAAAGTCTTGATTTTTTTTTTCTCTTTGTATTTCCCCTTTTCCACATCTACACTTAATGCATCTGTAGATGCTGGAATAGCATACCCCTTTCAACACATAACCCTGACCCACTTCACTGCGGAAAGCTAGTGAAACAGGCTCCAAATATTTCATTCTGCAGCTGGTCTTTAAGCCCTAATAACCAAGGGAGGTTGAAGTCACTCTCTAATCTCCTAATGTGTAAGAATCAACAGAGCTCCCCTTTGAGCAGCCAGCCTACGCAGGAGCACAGAACAGATTGTGTCAAGTGACAGCTGCTTTCTGGCAGAACACACAGGCTCCCTACCAAGAAAGGGAGGCAGGAAGCATCCCTCAGTTATGGAAGAGGTTGCCAGATTAAAAAAAAAACAACAAAAAACCCCCCAAAACCCCCAAAACCAAAAAAAACCCCACACAAACATGCAGCCATTCAAAGTTCTAGAGAGCTACCTGCATATACCCTAAATGTATATACTCTTCTTCACCTCTCCTCTGTTCCTTGTCTTTAACAGGAGGAAAGTTTCCCAACACAAGGACTACTTGCCTATGATAGTGCATAGTGCTTCAGATCTTATGGCTGCTTTACGAAGATAAAGGACTGCCAAGCTCTCTAGCGAAACCAAGTCTGAAATTGAACATGTCATACAGAAAGGAATTTTTCTTTAAAAAGGAGTTAGTAAGAAAATGAGCTGCAGTCTGCCGATTGACTGTGGATATCACTATGTGTATATACAAACGTACAAAGACGTGGCAGCATGTTTCTTGCAATTGTGTCAGCGTTCAAGAAGAAGGCATGAAATAAAAAATGGTTTCATGGCTCCATGTTCTGCCCATCTTGTACAAGTATTATTTTAATTTGGAAGTATCCAGTATGGATTCTGGATTTATACAGCTCCAAATGGCTGTAAGATTTTTTAATTATCATTATTTTTTTTAAAAATACAGCTTATGACCAATCACACCTCAAATCCAGTAAGAGGTTTCTAAAGTTACATTAGCATGTTTTTTTTTGAGTCTACAATGTTCAGAGCACAAGGGTAGAATTTTTTTAAAAATGCTACATTTTTGAAGACAAGTCACTGGAATTACACTTTTGCACTTCCGATATTAGGTTCCAAGATAAGTGGGGAAAAAATCCAGCCCAAGCACCTTTTCCAGCTATGTTAAAGAAATGGAAACAAAAAACTCCGCAAGAAAATCTTGTGAACAAAGCAGCAACTACTTTTTTTAGTGGACCATTTAGATACTATGGCTGCAACACTTGACAAATTTGCATTCGTATCCTTTAGCTGTATGATTCAAGCCCTTGTTAGCCAGATTTCAGTCCTGCTTAAAATCTTTGTCAGTATGTTAGACATAAAGCAGGCTACAACTCACTGCTTTGTCAAATCCATATTTATGTGTAAGCAGTCAACATACAGACCAAATGAAGGGATTTTTACTACTTAGCTTCAGCAGAATGAAAAAAGAACTGTAAGAGCATTTGAAATTAAGCATTTTTAGAGGAAATGGACTGTCTGGGTTGATGTTCCTCTGAAAGAAGAGGGTCATACAAATCAGACTCGAAACAATTCTAATAACACATGGTCAGTGGAGAACACTAAACTACAGACTGGAATCTTTCAAGAACTCAGAAATGGCAAAAAGGCGTAACATAAATACACCAGACATTAACAGTTCAGTTTGTGGATGGAAGAGAAGTACCAGCCCCTAGGAATAAACATACCTACCCACAGATCCCATAATAGGAAGAGTTTTGCAATACAAGATAATACTAATAAAACAGGAAAGATGGTTACAAAATCCGCTCTTGTAAGTGTCCTGATTACATCATGAATTTAAGAGATTATAAATTATTGTCTTTACTACATCCTCTAGTGCTTTACATTCTGCTTAGCAAACATAAATAGCATACAAGGAGTTTGTAGCAGGTGTCCCACTTTGCTTGGCTGCAGCAGTGTTCCCCTTGGCCTGTTCCCCTTGGCCACTGCTGGCCACACTCCAGCAGAGTCCGACCTCTGCAGAGGCGATGCTCCAGCCCACAGGACAACTACAGAGCTGAGGCACAGCTGGGTCACATGGATGGAACGCAGGTTCAGGCTCCAGCACTCTGTAACCAAAAGCTGCTGTTGCTACTTTTGAGATGTCAGTGGCTGGACAGACATTTTCCATTGCAATTCCATGATGCACTTCTAGTTTTGCATCTGTGTTCGTGCCAAATTACAACTGTTCTCACAAAAATATTCCTCTCTAGCCAGATACCACGTACTTTTAAAGCTGGTCTCTGGTCAGGATCAGGCTAGTTCAGTTACTATTCTTAATTCAGGGTCTCTATTACACAAGCCCACACAAATACTTCAGCCCAGAGCCAGGAATTCCCCTTCATTTTCCATCATCTCAGTCTGTACCATCTGGTAAATAAAACTAAAGTCTCTCATCTTAAAGGAGGAGCTTATCGAGACATGGCTTATGACTCGTTCTTGCTACATGTCCAGCTGGGCGAACTTTAGTCTCATCCACCTTCCTGACTGACATGGGAAGTTCTCCTTTTGTCCTGGCTGGGCCTACATGTTGAGATGCATCCAGAGCAAGACCTTCAACAGCATGTTCATAGTCAAGAGTGCAATTCATCTCACAAAGAACCACTGAGATAGCCCCACTCTCTTGTCCTTGCAAGACTACAACGAGTAGCCTCTTACTGGAAGGCTTTACAGAACTAAAAACAACCGCAGAAAACCTACTGCCACCATTCTCGACCTGAGCAAGATTTATTCTAACACAAAGCAGTCTTCAAGACCATATACCAGTAACATTTTAGACAAGTAATAATGACTTTTGCCAAATAATATATAGGTCTTGCTAACTGCACGATGAAAGAGGGGAGCGTTTAGTTTGTTGTTTTGTTTTTTTCATTTTTTTTTTAAATGGCCTAAAGTCTACCCTCACAGTTAACAGTTATTCAAAAAGATCATTATAAACTTCTGCTGATCAACTACAGCATAAAGATATTTTTTTCCACCACTGCTTTTCACAGATCTCAAGATCACAAAGCTTTTACTCAAAACCTAAATGCTAAGGTATTAAACTTGCAGGATAGCGGTGCTTATCAGCTCACAGAAGAACATGCATCTCTGAACGACTGCAAAACAAGAGGGAGAGAACAGTCTAAAAGTGACTTTGCTATATTTAGGAATTGCACAATCAATACAATACAGACATCAACTCCACAAATATAACTCAGGTTAGTCGCCAATGCCTGAAGCCAGTACATCTTGGTGGGGGGAGGGGGTGGAAGTAAATAAATAAATAAACCAATAGTTAAAGCAGTCTGATAAAGAAGGGGAAAAAATTCTGATAAAAGGATTTACCAGGCACAGAAGAAATGCTTTCTTTCTTTTGGGGAATTTACCAAATGTCTACACAAGTTCAGCAATCTCTTATCCCTTCTTCACATATTTACTTTGATTTTTAGTTAGTTACTGTGAGACTGTTGAGCAGTCAAAAACATTATGGTGGTACCACACACAGGCTCAAAATGACAAGAAAAAAACAGTGGCAATCTAACAACCTCTACTGACAAAATAACTCTGACTTTGCAGCTCAGAGGGAAATGTTGCACTGTAATCTGGGTGCAATCAAATCTCTGGTGAGTTTGTAAATCATTGCTAAGTATAATTTGTCTGGTTGTTTACACTATTTACAGGAATACTGGTGTTGACACCCGAAGTTTGATTTTCATGTCGGTCTGAACTCTTTCTTCTGTAACCGTTCACAGACAAAATTTTGTCATCTTATTAGTGAGACTGCCTGGAATAGTCAAACATTGAAGTTATTAGGTCTCCACAAATCATAAGTGATAACTCCCATGTAGAAAAGGGAGAAAGAAAACATCTAACAGCAGACTGAAAGACATCCATGAACACATTACTGCGGGATTTTACATTTACTGAGTTATGACTTTTCCATGGTATACATTCTATTCATGATGAAAAATCCTATAAATGTACATGGCCACGAAAACAGGTAGATTTGACTACTACAGTTTGAGTGTGGGTTTGTTGCTGTTCTGGTTTAAACTAGAAAATTATCATACAGAATTAGTCTTTATCAGCTAGCTTTAATGTTTGCAATTATATCCAGTAGAAGGGAAGAGAGGAGAAACAACAGTTGAGGGCATCTGTTTCCAAATATTTGATTGGATATGGTTCAAACAGTCTGCAGCCCAACTCTTACAAGAAGAGATGCTCTTATTAAATAATACAAGTCCTTTGTCTGTGATCTTGCACCTGCTCTTTTCAGTGAAAAATCACATTTATACTGTTCTTCACTCCTACCATGTTTCTGAGCCACAGCAGCCAAGAGTAGGGAGCCTAAAAGGTGCTCCAAAACACAACACCCATAAATCCACTGCTGTGGGTGGCTGGGAGTGACTAATTCAGTGCATTTAAAATTAGTCATTGTACTTATATGCTCTGAGTTTGTAAGGACACATTTCTGTTGTTGCTGCTATTACAACCAAACTACATTTAATGTGGAATCACGTTTTTGTTATTGCCATTACATCTGAGCTACATTTAATAGGAAATCAGCTAAACAAATATATGCATCCTCCTGTCTGCATTACCTCCACCCATCCTTGGGCATTAAACTGATTTGGCTATAATTTTTTACTATAAAGATATAAACAGACATTCTTTTAGAACCACCAGATTAGGCTTCAACATTTAAGGCAACAGACTTCTGAAACTTAGTTGACTCTGAGTAAGATTTGAAAACCTTGCCATCTGTAGCCTCCACCTCCTCTCACTGAAGTGAACCCCTTTGTCCGAGTAACTAGAAGCCACCCACATTGCTTTCTTATATTTCTCACTTTTTGAACCACAGTAGTATCAGTGTAATACCAAGGAGAGAATACAACTATTTTCAAATACTCAGAAGTAGGTTCTTCTCAGGAGCCCTTATTAGTAATTCAGCTCGGCTCCCATTGAAATTATTGGGACTTTTATCACTCTTGAGGGGCTGGGCGGGGGGAAGTAAACCCATAAATTGCTGACTCAGCTAAGGAAACATTATGTACTTCTGCAAGATCACTTGTAGAGTTCTCCTCTGACCTGAGAAGTCACTTAAGAGTTTCATCTACTCCCTTCCTGATACTGTTTGCCTTTATGCTTACTCCAAACATTACACAAAAGTTCTGACATCACCCACGTGCCATAACCACTCTCTTCCTATGGCAGAGAAAGAAGAATTTTTTCCTCCAGTGTGGAATTACCAAGAGGACCAACCGATGAGCATTTCAAATGAAGACAATACTTGGTGAAGAACTCCCTGATGAGGGTTACTAAACCTTGGAACAACAAAACCAATCACTCAAAACAAATTTCTGAGTTATAGCATTTGTTAATTTTAAGCATAATTAACTTGTGAAACTCATCTGGCCCAAGAAGCCATGATATGACACGCTTTAGCATGCAACAACATGGAGTTGTGGCTGCACACCACAAGCAGACCCTAAATGTAAAAAGACAACACACGAAGTTATTTTTAAAGGCATTTCAGAGAAACTGTCTGAGGACATAGGTAAGAGGGTCTTTGTATTCATTTTAATGGTTCCTCACATGAAAGAGTAAACTTTTAAAACAGTTCTGTTTATTTGTTTAGTACACAGAATTCCTGCAGGAGAAACTAATATTTATAACAATGCTAGTCAAAGTATTCTGTCTCCATTCCCAAGATCATCCCCCTGACTAAGACAGAAGGAACAAAAAGCCTCATCTGCCAAAACCAGCCCAAGTTGTTTCTATTGTTAATTTCTTTTGAAGTAAATGATACTGAAGACTTGGGCAAATACTAACCAACCAGGTCCCACATTCTGGTTTTCCAAATAACTATCCACACAAGGTCTTGAGCTTTATAAACAACTAAATGTTTGTAAAGAGAGTATGTTTTAAACTGATCCAACTAAACTATGAATAAGAGATCAAGTATTACTCAAGTGCCACCTTCCAAAATGCAACAGCTGAAACTTTTGATTCAGGCTTGGAAGAACAAGGCTTACTGTTGCTCAAGGTGAGGCCCCAGGCAGTAATGCTTATTTCCCCCTTCACTTTATTTTATAAATGCGTCTGAAGATCACTGGGACTGGACCAGTAACTATGAACTAAGAAAAACAATCAATACCCACCATCACCACATGCAATGCAAACACTAGAAATATGCACATAAATCACACATACGGTTCCTGTGATGTGGCCCTTCAAAGTGAGGATCTCTACTTACACGCAGTACACCTTCTATCCATCACAGCAGCTTATGAGAACAACAGGCACTTAAAGCTGAAAATGTTCTTATCCTGAAAAAGTAGCCTTGACCTAAGAAAGGCAGCAGATAATTCGTGCCATTGATTAGGGCAGAGCAACCCTCTCAGAAACATTCATATAGTGGCTTGGTGTTCAAAACTTACGGAACAGAAATTTAATTTTCACAGACCTTAAAGATTTACTAGGTTTCTAATTCTAGTACTCAACTCCCCTTCCCTATTCCCTTAAGAGCTTTTTCAAAATGGAAAGGATAGGCTGCAATCTGCTTTTGCAGAAACTTTCTAATGGAAACACCAGCTTTCTTCCTTGCACACCCACTTAGATGTATAAAAGCTGTGGCAACTTGTCATACAGAAATTTCACAGCATCCCAAACGTCTTTCATTGTCTCCCTCAAACACATTAATTAACTTCATTCTGTGCTCTTATAATCTGTGACATTAGACACTTGAAGCTAAACGAAATACTGAAAAACCTTAAAGTACAGTATTTTGTTAAAAACTGCATATGAAACTATTCTTTTTGCTATTTTTTGAGCAGAGATGGAAAATGCAAAAGCCTTTGGGTTGCACTAAATTTACCTTACCTTTTTTCAGATTAATTTAAGATAAGGGAAATAAACTAGATACCTTATTAGTTTATTCCCAAATAGGAAATGATTAGTCACTGCAAAAACTTTCAACAACTTACTGCACAGTCAGTCAGCAGGACCTACCAACTCCTGATTGATCATATTTAATTCACCATGCTAAAAGTGTACACACCCTTTATGCTTTACAACAGAAAAACGGGATTTAAAAAATAAAAAAACCCCCTATGTGCATCCCAACAGCAAAGAACAGAGTTTAGCCCAAAACACATTGGTAAAATTAGGCAATTTTGCTGCATTGCTTTTTTTGGTTAGGTGCCCATCAGAGCACACCTTCTTTAAAACGTATGTACTTTTTCCTCCTTCAAAAAAGTTCAAGTCCCTCACATTGAATGTTTTTTACTGCTCACACACAAAGAAAACATATCTGGGAGTGGTCTGCTTTCTGGCATACACAATGGAATGTGGAAAGATACTTGGAAATCAAATTGAAGCGAGATCTGGTATTTGTGTGTGTGTGTATATATATATATATCTATATATTGAGAGAGAAAGTAGTTACTACTCACACCTTGCTATGATAATATGACCTGGCAAATACAGGGGGTCAAAAGCCTCCCCTCCCCTCCATGTTGTGCTGCTATAATTGGTCACCAGCAATTTGACATAGAAAAGGTTTGTACATATGCACTCATCTGGCATCTGTCCAGACAAGGCCTGGGGAAGGAGAACTTCACAGGAGTCCCTGCTAGACACACACACTTGGAAGAAAGCCTGCAAGATTAACAGTGTACCAAAAAGCCCCAACACCCAGGCTGTGTTGGCCAGCTGAAAAGCTCGTCCCCAGATTTCAAACCAGTCTGTCAGACACTAGACTTGGCAGCGCCTGAGGCTACCAGCACAGCTCTGTGTCCAGCCTGCTTAGATAACAACTGTGAAGCCAAGAGATGGACTGCAGGAAGTTATTTTAAGTTGCAATTACTAGTTCATACCTTATCAAAAGACCTGGATGAGCACCATCATTGCTGTTAATAGCTTCCCTTCCTCTTCTGAAAGAGCAACAAGCATTTTAGTCATGGCAACTAAAGACAGAGTAAATAGTACCAGGTGAAGAGTTCGGTGCACACTGCTGCTTCTGCCACCCCAGTGAACTCCAGTACCTCCCAGTCTTTTTGTAGGCAGTCGTGGTGAAACAGGTTTGAACCACATGTCTATTTTTTCTTGTAAAATACTTACCCAGCTTCTGTCTTACAGTGGCAGAGGATCCAACTAAACCACCATGTAGCGGCAGTGCTCAAGGCTGAAGAAAGCATCAGCAGCCCTCCCTTTTTAGCGGAGGGCTGGGGTCATCCAAAATGCACACAGAATGAAAAGCACTTTGCAAGTCATCACTGAGTGGCCAAAAGTGCTGGAAATCTGAGCAAGAAGGAAAAGCAGCACTACTGCACATTAGGTAACGAAGAGCTTCGGGGTGGGGTGTGGGGGGGTGTTAGTAGCAAGGCAATGGAATGCAAGGTGTTCTCCATTTCCTACACACAAACTAATTTCAACATGAGAACAAATGCTAACATCAGATCCAATCTTAAAAGTCATTGCATAGCACAGAATACTCTTCAGCAGGCAAGGTTAAGTCTTGAAGGACAGCCTGACCTTGCTACAAGTTCATCTAAAGTCATAAGGCTGAGTTGAGGAAGTTAGGCACAAACAAGAAAGATTTTACTTGCATGAATTCTTACACAGCTATGCCTTGGCAATAGATTTCTCTTAGATCAGTCACACAGCTGCTACTAACAGCAGAGACTGGTCAGCATAAATTTTATGCTCCCATACTGGTAGCACCTACAGTCTAGGAACAATAACCCCATCAATACTCCAGACCCACTACTGGCTGCCAAATACAGTATTTTCTATCAAGTATTTAATGAAAATAATTTCAATAGGATTTTATAGACCAGCTACAGTCACTTACTGTGTGGCCTTTCAGACTACAGTGACTTTCAGAAGTCAGACACTATGCTACTTATTTATCACTTGAAAACTCTACACGCTGTAAAAAAGTACATATGGTACCCAGCCACCATTGAGAGGTAAAGAACTGCATGATTTCCAGGTTTCTAAACTAGATTTTCTTACAGTTTTGATAACAAATTGTTGAAGAAGCTACTGTGAGGTTTTGTCTTTCTTCAATACTTATATTATGATCTGTTTTCTGCTCCCCTCCCTGAAAGAAAACCCACCAAAAGGTTGCAGGATTTTTACTCTTTTTTTTTTTTTTTTTGGCAAGAAGATGCTGCTGTAAGACTGCGCCACACACAAACTGGATGAGCAGCCAACTGCTGAGTGGGAGGCTCTTTAAAAAGGGCCATTTGCTTGCCATATGTCTCTTCCTTCTAGACAGACTGATTCTAGTCATTAGAATTTTAACCAGAAATGCAGATTAGCAAAGCAACTTTCTGATAAAATGGCACCAGAAATTTTCATAAGCAGAGTACTGAGAACCACTTGGTGCTCAGAGCAAGTTACTGGTTTGACATGGGAGCCCTGATCTCCAAGCGGGGTTGGCAGAGCGCCTCACCCTTGCAAGGCCAGCATTTCCCGACCTACCAGTGGGAAGCCCTTGTCCCTCCATCTCTTCCTGCTCCTGTCAATCCACCATCACCCAGGCTGCTGCTGCTGCTGCTCTTGTCTCTTGCTTCCCCCCTCCACCACCAATTCCCACTCATTCCTCTCCCTCCTTACTACTGCCCTAACGTTCCCATACCCAACAGGATGACCACAGGAGTATAAACTGACAAGATCAGCCAAGCCTATCTGCCACCGAGAAGTCTGTGCACTGTGCTCCCAGATTAGGGAGGCAGTATAAGCACATCTGCTCCCAACCACCTACCTGGAACATCTCTTGCAGACCTTTGGGTCCACTGGATCCATCGAATTCTTTTACACCTTTGTGTATCTTTAACACTGTGTGTACTACCACACCAGTAGACAAGCATAGGTAACCCACAGACATGCACAGACTTCCTGCAGTGGGTTAGCAGTCAGTCAGCACAAATCAAATTGACAAAAAAGGAAAAAAACAACCAACCTCAACCCCTAAGGACTTGCATCTCAGCCTCTTTTCTAGAATCAGATAAAGCAGTTTCTCAGACAGGAACATATGCATACTAGATCTTTTAATAAACATCAGTCTCTCTTCTATTTACATACTGTTTTAAGACACTACTAGTCTGAACTCAAATTCAGGTTCTCTGTTAAATTTATTTAGAAAGTTTGACTAAATTCACATGTTCTGTTACTATAGCAACTGTCCTCTTGGAGCGTTCAGCTGTGCTGCACTGCACAGGAAAAATCCAATACCATGAACATTTACAAGTACTGACCATTTTCCCATCCAGCATACTGCAACATCTCGTGAAAGCTAAAGCTGATTTAATATCATACAGCAACTCCATTCCTACTCAGAGTATTTCTCATCCCACACCCCAGGATATGCTGTAGCCTTTCCCCTACACTGACTCTGAGGGACACATCCTTCCCAGCAGTTGGCACTCAGTTCCTAAGTCACATTTGTAAGAGTCTCTCAACTCAGACCCATCAATCTGTATTGCAGCACTACTTCTTTTTTCGTCTATTTTTGGATATGTCATTTGTGTAGCAAATGTCTTCATTCCCCCCACATACTTTGAACCCTAGTAATTAATTTAGCAGGGACATGGTAGCTAAAGAACTGGATTACACAAGTCACCCTGCCCATCCATCTCACCACTATTTCACTTTTCCCATCAGGTTTCACAGTGATCCCTCTTGGCCCACACAAAATTTTTCCTTTTTTAGTTTGGAAACAGAGGCCCATACAACATTTTATGACAGCCTTCCCCAATGAGTATTTCCTGATGAACACTCATTCTCCTCTACAGACACACACCTCACACTTGCCTATGTTCAAAAGGCTAATAATGGTTTTAAAAAAAAACCAAAACCAAACCAATTCTGGCAGAAGACAACAAATGCCCTTCCCTTGATTTTGCTGAAGACCTTCAGAAACCTTCAGTTGCGATCTTGCATCCTAATCACATGTCCCTCTTCCTTTTTGTGCACATGTGCAGCCATCAAAATGAAAATGGTACTTTACACATGACGAGCTGGTCCACACACAGTAAAAGACGGATCCGGTGAGCACCATGAAACAAGGGAACAAGGAACAGACGCAGCTAGTTTGAATTACTCTGGCCACTCAAATGCAGCCAGCCAGCCTTGGCTGGCTATTCCCAGTCTACTACAACACAGAATTCACGTGAGATGAACCAGGAATGTTGAACTGGTGACAAATATTTAAAGAGTGTGCTGTGAAGGTGCCTCCCCTGAAAAACATAACCTTCTTAGCATTTTCATTTAAAAGGTCTTCCTTATTCTACATAGGCTATCAGCCATCCGGGATGACAGCAGCATCTGTCAGTGTTGTATATTTTGTGACAAGTGTCTCAGTAGCCAAACATTCTTAGTTGGAGGACACTCCTGAAAGCCCTCATACAGTGTACAGTGTATTTCTTTCTTTGCTGCTGCTCTGCCTGCCTTTGGGATCAAACTGAAACTCTGGTTCAACAGAAGAGCTGAGTCTCATCTGCAGTAAAGCAAACGAGTGGAAGAAACAGCTTCATGTCTGTACATAAAGCTGTGAGGACGTAAGTACAGGCTTTCAGTATCCCTCTAATGTGTAGGTCCTTCAGAGCAAGAAGGTAAACAACCATGTTTCTCCTATCCAGTTAATAATGGTCACCATTGCTATTAGTGTTAATAGCTTCCCTCCTCCCCCATCGAAACAAGTTCATCTCTGCCAAATCAGAACAGAAAATCTCTCCACAAGAGCCCACCACAGAAAAAAAAGCCAGTTTTTCCACTTCTTTAAGTTTCAAAGCTCATAGAACTGCCTTCCCCTGACACAGCAGAATTACTGTCTTGGATCACGGGCTAAATTAAACACACAGATTACATTCTCCATATAAACAGTTATACATGACTTAAATAGCCTGGTTTTATTTTCCTATTGGCACCAATTGGTACAGTAGTTCAGTCAAAGCTTAAGACATTAGTGATGTCAGTTGCTTTAATAGGCAGCACTGACGTGACCAGCTCTCATTCCCAGACGTGAAGTGTGCTGGTTTCCATGGGGAGGACGCTCCAAAGAATTCCTACCACACTTTCTATGAGTTGTTTTGAGCAGCAAATACTGGCTCCAGGGAAAAAAAAAAAAAGGGGGGGGGGGAAGTCCGTTTGGACATCCAAGAATTCACAGGATGATGTCATTCTGTGGGGCAGATTTCTCTGCAGCTCCCTCCCCAAACACACATGACGTATCAAAACTCCTGCTCCACATTCCTGCCAGATGGGTTCTGTATTTACAGAAGGGAAAGACATAAATAATTTTTGTCTTGCTTGTTTGCCATGTTAACTCAGTTGTAACAGTTCCCCTTCGTGCCCCCAGAAGCAAAAGGACAGTCTGTCTGAAAGATATTTCATAGACTAATTATAGAAAGCTCATGGCAATTTCTTCCCTGCCAAATTCCCATGCAGATTTAGTCCATGTAACAAGTCAGAATATCAGCAAATGAAAAAGCACAGACAAACTTAAAGTGAAGCCAAAGGTAGAAGAGTCAACCAAATGAGGTAAAAACAAACAAAACTAAAAACCCAAAAGAAGTACACAGTGGACCATAACCAAATTCCCAAAGCATTAAGGACTGTACTTCTTTGCCACGGTCTTCATCTTCTACTGCTATGCACTACAATCCAGCTAAGAGTCATGGGATAGTTGCATTGGTGACTGCATCATTCCCAGTGGTCACATGTTCTTGCTTTCTCCTGCACCTGGTAACTCTGCTTATATGAAAAATTCATGTGGGGTTATGTGTGAGATTAACAAAAGGCCTAATTATTATCAATATGAATCATCAAATCAAAACATAATTTTTTTCAGAATTTTATAAAAATTCTTCCTCCAAGTTCGCACAGAAGGGAAAACATTTTTTTTTAACTGATTAAACAGTGAGCATAGCCTTTATATCTACCTTCTCTTTATTTTCTTCTCCCTTCAAGGAATAACTTTGAGGCCAGATGGGTGGTGTTAAAACTGTAAAATTCACGCTTTAGGAAAACTGGTGTAAAGTTACAGATTGCAATTACAGAGTATAGGCTAACAGACCCTCTTTGAAGATTTTTAACTGTATGGTTTCTTATGGGCCTGAACATCTCTTCAGGGTAGGAAAGGTGTGAAGCAGGTTCACACTTATTTCAAGCCTTGTTTCAGTGCTTAGAAACAGGCAGCTCATCCCTGCCCCAGCCTTGCTGGCTGGAGCTCACCGACTGGGTAGGCTGTAGTGTTCATGCATCTCCGCCCTTTTAAATTCTGAGCTTATACCTCATGAAAGAGGAGAACAGCTGCCTCTTGGCAACTCAGGAGCCTATTTCCAACTTCCTTGTGGCTAGTACTCAGGGTAGCCTCAAGGGGTCAGAAATGTCGGATCAGATTGGAACCCCGAGTGCAGCCCTGAATACATCTCTGATTCCCAGCAGGGATCAGCCTTTTCCTCTCAGCTTACTAGTGACTAAGTTAGGCAGCTTTTAAGACCCTCCTCCCAAGCACTTAAGTCTTTCCAGCATCATGTAAGTGAGCCCAGCACTCCACTGTACCAGACAAGAGCTAAGACAAAATAATTCAAGCAATGCCAAGCAAATCCTGTGTGATTCAGGCCAGCTCCCAGTCTTCTGGGAACCAGTTTCCTGGCTGCTGTTCTACCCTCCCCTCAACTGTAGTCTTTCAAAAAGTCATCCTCCCCAGTCAATTTCTTTTGTACAAGCCTCTGGAGGTTTTTCCTAATTGATGCAACTCCAATTGTTTTCTTTGCTGCCCACATAGATCTGAAACAAAGAAAACAAAATAAAACCTCACCACCTTACAGTGAATGCTTGTAAGGTCACAGCTGAATTTCAGCAAGTTTCAAGTTTGCAGACTTTGAGTAACAGCTAAGAACTGTGGAAGTCTGAGAGGAACATGTGATACTTGGAATCATCGACTGTAAAAGCTTCAAGTTTTCCCTCTCTCCTTCTACTCCCCTTCTTAGAAATAAACCACAAAATTCCATGCTGAGGCAAATCTTAAGTTTTTTTTAAAACCAAGGGTAAGATTTTACTTGTGCTGAAGTCAAAGTAGAGGAGAAAAAGACAGCTGTATATAAAAGCATGCACCTCTTTCCACCTAGTACCTCACAGTAGTAGTAATGAAAAATATCACTATTATTACAAGCTTTTGGTCCCTTTAAGGCACCAAGAAAAATCCTGTGAAATCAAACAAATTTTATAGTACAAACTGGTGTCTACAAACCACAGACTCTTAATTCCAGGTTAGAAAGCAATGGAGAAAATGGAAGTATTTTCTTTCCATGAACTTCTGGGACATAATCAGACTTCTCCTCCATGACTTGGAATATTACTACCCTGTGAAGTAACCCTACTGTTCTTGTTACATCAAAGAGCAGAAGCCTTTAAGAGCTGTAGATGCTATAACAGTTCCAGTTTTGCTGCCTGGCCCATCTGAAATATCTGAAATGTAGATTTGGAACTAAAAGAGAGTTGAATGTGGTTTCATTAGAAAGCTGGATATGAACCTTGATATATCCACCCACCAAACTGAACATCAAGCAAATTCTACAGGTTTTGTAGGGGATATCAGGAATCTCATAGACATAAGGTTGTATATGCAGAAAGAGAGAAACAGTCTCAGAGTCTGCTGGTTTTAATTTATGATCATGGCAACTTTGAGGAAACTAGACACGGCAAAAAAGTCTGGCTGACTCCAGAGAAATGGAGTCAAGAGTGCAAGATTCTCAGCAGTGCAACCTGATGAAGAATTGCCCACCACTGTTTTACCAGAAGATAAATATGAACCATTTCCCCACACTGAAAAGGTATTTCTGATCCATAGCTTCTATTCTAGGAAGGTGCCAGTGCACAACACAAAAAGGAAATAATGTATACACTCGAAAAAAACTCCTTGGGCTCAGGACTAAATAAATAAATAAATAATCAAGTACACAAGCATGCAAACAAACAAGCAAAAAAAAAAAAAAAAAAAAAGGAAGGACATATGTGTACACTTCTTAGTAGTTATAAAATAAAATACAAAGTAGAAGAGATTCTCCAGCAGAGGTGATACAACACAAAGGTAATATTAAAATTAGGTAAAGAGCTGCTACTTGATCAGATGGGCTAATAGGGGGAAGATCTAAAAACAGGAAGAACAAGTGTACCCACAGGTGCAAAAGAAATAAGCAATTTTTTGCCAGCAATTTTATTGACTTAATTTTGATTCTGTGATTTGATATTGCACTGTAGATCAATGGAGAAGTGTTTTCCGAAATTTAAATAGGCACAGAACAGTGGAATAACAAACAGATAGGACCATGGGAAAGTCTGACAGCAACTCAACTTGTTGAAAGTAACTCTCTTAAAAAAAAAAAAGAATATGGGTATTTCCTCATGTATATAAGAACAATTCATCCATTATTTCAAGGTGACAGGTTTGAAAAATCCAGGAACATGAAGAGTTTCCAGACGACAAAGTTGTAATTTTCTAGAATAGAAAAACTAAGTCTTGGGTGGGGAAAAATGAGATAGAAACTAAACTAAAATCAAGTAGATGAATGTATTTTAAGGCATAATCATTTCCCTGGCAGAAAAGCATGTAGTTATGCTATTTGGGCAATTAGAAGTGTTTCAGACACTACTGATCGCAGACTTTGAGCTGAAGAGGCACGCAGAGCTCAGTAACATGAACGCCCCTCTCTCTGCAATACCCAGGTGCTACTTTACAATCAGACTTTTAGATGAATACCAAACAGACTTTCTTCTATATGTTTATGGGGAGAAATGTGTTGCAGTTCTCAGGAAACTTCACACAGTCAAGTATTCAGAACTACAGAAGTCACATCTCTTTTAAAAGCATGAAGATTATATGCTGGTAGCAATGCTTTCTTTTATTAGCAGTACCTGTGAAGAACAGCTTTCAAGCCCCCTATTGCTTTTTCATTTGGTACAGCCTTTTTCAAGAAAAAAAACCCAAAACAAACCAAAACTTGGGTACCAAGGTGGGGTTAAATGTGTGGGTAGGTTGCTTTCTTGCTTTTCTTCTGAGGGCATCCATTCATTAATCATTTACCAGCCCCCAGACACATGGCAGCCTGCCTCTCTTAGAAGCAGTGTGTTTGGGTCCTGTTCTCTAGAAAGTGATATTCAGTTGTAGAGCACAAAAGCCCCAGAACATTGTGTGATAGCTGGCTGCCAAGTTAAGTTCAAAGCAAAACACACATTAAAATGCAAAACATATTTTGTATCAGGGAGTGGTGTACCTGTTGGCTGGAAAGGACTCACTTAAGTTCCCTATTCCAGAGCAGTGTCCCTCCCTGTCTTAGATCTCACCCACCTCTTTGAACTTAAAATTACCCCATCAGAGCTGTACTGCTCAACTCCCACAGAACAGGCATAGCTCTCCCTGGCACCACTCCTCTTCCCAGGGAGGCAAAGGCCCAGACAAAGGGCTCTTTGTCTGACACCACCTTCCTTGACCAGCAGACAGCATTAAATTGCACCTCAGGGAGTGGAGAATCTAAACTGAATTAAGACAAAGAGGCCTCCCTGTGCCCCCAAAGTTGGCAGCAGATGCCATAATGCCAACAAGCAAAGGATATGTGCCAGTCTAACACATTCTCTTCTCCCCAGGGCTGGGAAGAAAGCATACTTACAGAAGACCCAGCATACTGTAAACATCTTAGAGTGCTCAGCATCACCAAAGTAAAAATCTAAGCTCTTTCAGACCTTGGATGCATCAGGTTCAGGGTGGGTACTGAGAAACAGCAGCTTCTGCCATCGTCTCAAGACAACTAGGAGATGCCTAACTCTCCACTTCAGTGGTGTCCAAGGGCCAGCTATCCCAGGGCGGGCAGCAGCAGGCCTGCAGGGATGGCAAAACTGTGCCTTAGCCATGCCTTTGGACCTGAGAAACTTCTGCAGTTGCAAGTTGCAAAATCTCAGGGATTTTGCTCTACCTTGCCTCACTGCTGCCAAGGCAAGTTCACTCCTGAGAAGACCTGCAGAGAGCGTCTTCCTTTGTGTTAGTAGGACACAATGAGGAACAGGCCCATCAGGCACCACTCCATGATTAACCACTCAAACCTGTAGAAACAGGTTTCAGTAAGACATTTGTTGTACACCAGTTCCAACACCAGAGAAGGGACTTCTGACTCATTCCCACCCGACACCCCACCTGGTAAAGGTTCACATGATGGGGTTTTATATTTCCTTGTTTAAATGGCATTAAGAAAGCTATCAGAACACTTAGGTAAGCAACTGGGCAGGACACCAGTGATTACTCTGTTATTAGGATTTGCACACCTTCACATTGTCATGGGGAGGTATGAGTTCACAGGAGTATTTCCAACATGCTTGGATGTGTTGTAGTATGGCACATCCTGGAATAGGGTGTTACTTTCTAATATCCTTTTTAAATTATTTTTTTCATTAGTTGTCTCCTGTGAGTGCACAGATGGCAGCAGAGACACAAGAGGTCTCCTCCAAACCCTGGGCAAAGCTGAGTAGAAGCTTGAAGGGGGGGGAAAAAAAAAAAAAAAGAATTTTTGTATGTTTTTCTTTTTTTAAACATCATCTCGAAGGAACAGCTTTGCTCTCAGAATGGAAAAATCCCCCAAACAGACAGCAGAGAAAATGAACCATCAGTTGCAACAACAGAGATAAGGCCCTAAAAAAACACAAACGAAAGTCCTGTTATGATTTGATTAAATGTGGGAGTGAGTACTTGAGGCAAAATAACCTAGATGCTGCTAACCCATCCCAAAGCACTTTTTCCTTCATTGTATGCCCTCACCAATACTAGCCTGGCCTTTGAAAGATAAGACTGCACTGTGTAGCTGGGGGTATGCACACGCTCCAGAGCTCTCTGTATCATTTTTCCTGTACAGCAAGTTTTAAGCAATCACATCCAACTTGATCATTAACTTTCACATCAATAATCTGCACACATGAAAAACTGTGGCCATGTAGCACAGGCATTTACAACAGACTGAGCCCAAGCTGTTTATGATCAGAGCAGACCACCTCTGTGGCTTGGTGAGTCCTCAAAAACACTTTTGACAGTTTTGAGCTGTTGAGTCCTGGAAGGAAAAGCAAGAATAGTCAGACAACACCCAAGGGGCAGAGTATTAAAACAATGAGACAGTGTCTTCAATGTCTTCCAGCTATCACAGAATACCTCTGAGACATGGTCATCAGCACCGCTGGGACACATCTTCCTACTCGGATACCTCTGCAGAGGAATGAGAGATGACCCTCTTGGCAAGCAAAGTGTAATTCTGCAAGACGCCAACATGGCCTGTATCTGGCAAATTCAGATCATAAACCAGTATTTTCCAGAGGCTAGCAGGGGAGACATTTCTCAAGGTAAAGATTACAGTGCTGCCTAAGCAAAAAGTAACAGTAACATTTAACATCAACTGGAGGGTATCGTGACACACACTCGCTTTTTAGAGTAGAAATTTAGTATTAAGGATATCATAGTACCAGGAACAAAACAAAACTAGTTCAGACAGAGATCCAGTAAGACTTTTCTGTAAGTGTGAATTGTGTACCTGAAGAAAGTAAAGGACACCAGAACAATGTCCCCTGCTCTGATGGTTTACCTTGGACTCCACTGAAGTCCACCCTTTCACATCAAGACAGGGCACTATCAGGACATTACTTTTGATATGCTCTCCATTCTATATGCACATGAAGACTTCTATTGTTTTAGAAGCCAGAAACACATTAGTCATTTAGTTTTAATTATGTAAAAATTGAACTCGATGCTACATTAACTTTTACTCTAAAGAGAAGCAGACTGGAAAGAGTATTCAAGAGGGAATAGTTAGACTAACAGCTGTCATATGTGACTGTTTGTTAACAGCAAATGCAAATATTAACCATATCTGCCATCTCCAACAGAAGCAACCAGGGTAGCAGCTTCCCTGCAGGGAAAGGACCATCAGGAAGACTGAAGAACTCTATTAAGGAAATTTCACTCAAATGTAAAAAACAGCATTTTCCTTCTGAAATAAGGCTTTATTATATTTGTTTTGTATTTGTTGTGTTGTATTGCATTGTTTAATAAGTGTATCAAAACCTGATTTAGCAAGGAATAAAATAAGATTTATTTTATGCCATATTTGTATGTGAGTGATGACTTCGAGGTACTTAAGGCTATAGTCTCGGGAGAGTAACACCAGTTTCAACTTCTCTTCCTGCTCAACTGTTGCAGCTGAAATCATGGTGCAATTTGTGACATTAAAATTCTGCTAGGACTTAAAAA
This sequence comes from Acropternis orthonyx, assembly GCA_035583155.1. NCBI lineage: Eukaryota > Metazoa > Chordata > Aves > Passeriformes > Rhinocryptidae > Acropternis > Acropternis orthonyx. The sequence goes on from JAWWEU010000081.1 coordinate 109,278,333, forward strand.
AAGGCATTCCATTAAAGCCAAAACAAACCTATAGTCATTTTAGTGAACTCTCATATTTCATCTCTAAGAGTCATTCTGGCAGGCAGTACATCTTACTTGACAGAAGTTTAAAGCATGCAAAAAGTAAGTCCTATAATTCAAAATTTATATAGCATTAGAGTTTACAAACATTTGCCCATGAGGACATAAAATCCCTCCTCAAAAATCAAAAACTAATGGCTGAGCTCCGTATCATTCTACTGTTCTAGCTGTGCTCTCTGCAAGGATAGAAAGCTCTCACATGCAAACGGAGGACTGTGCCAGCCAGCTCACACAGCAATTGTCACCTGACAGCACTACCTTTTGGCAGCCACATGCCCTTCTCAGAAAGGTAATGATTCTGGAGCAGCTGCCAGCTTGCTCCAGAGCCATCAGCATAACTGTGTCAGGTCAGCACCCAGCTACATTAAACTTGGCCTCTTTAGCGTGACGTTCTGGATCCCAAGAGCAGTGAACACAAGGCACCACACAACACAGCACTGAAAGCACCCTCAGGGTTAGCCTGTGGATCTCTGCACCGAACCCCACAGCAGCACAATGTAATCTTTAGCATATGGAAGACATCTCTGACTGCATTTAGATGTTAGCATCCACGTGCCAGACTGCAGTGCTTTGCTAACTAATCCTCTACATGCCTAGATTCCTCTCTCCTTTCATGTAGGCAAGCCCATCAGACATGCTCTGATTCTGCAAGTTAGCACTGACCATATTTGTGAAGTTCCTTTGGCAGCACTGGAGCCCATCACATATTCAGTAAGTGCCTTCAGTTTCTGAACTTTCAAGTATTTTCATCTCATTAATGACGGTTTTATGGCTGGGAACTTTCTGGAAATTGACAGCAAAATATATTCTGCCAACTAAATGCACACTCTTTTCCTGTATTAACACAGGCCAGGAAGAAAAGCACATTGACACTTCTGCAGTATCTTAGGGGACAGATTTTGATTTTGCTGGTGTCTGTGTAAATTTAAGCTATTAATGAATGGATGCATGGAGAGTCAAGAAACTCTACTTAGCAGATCTTTGTTAACTTTAAAAATGAAGAGCCTAACTTCAGTAAACCCCTAAAGATTCAACCAGCTTTCATGCCAATAACCATTTTATTTTCTGTTCTCTTTTTTCCAGGAGTCAGTGTGAGGATTTTAAAATGTGGCATTCAATTTGAGGGAAGCAAAGTGTTTATCTGTCCACAGCACTGGAGCTTATGCATCTTTAACCTTCCAGAAGTGAACTCCAAGGCAAAACAGTACATAAGAAGGCAAGTGGTGTAAATTTCATCTCTGAAATAGGGTGCACCACTGCAGTTTAAGCACTGGTGTGGTTGACATTAAGCATTTCAGCAAGGTCTTGTACAACTCAACACACCCTCACTGCACTGATGTTTTAAAGGAGACTGTAACAGAGCCAAGTACATTACTCAGTTGACAACTGGTTATACAGAAGACCAGGTGAAACACTAAGCCCCTGTCTTGACTTTGTAGCCATGGCTCTTTCAGTTCAAGCCTTCCAGCTTTTAAAAGCTTTCTATCTACTTCAGTAAGATAACCACTTCCTACTCACAGAGTATTGTTCTATTCAGTTTGTGAATAAGGAGATTAAGCAGCAGGAAACAGTATTTAAAATAATTTCCTAGGAAAGTAAAAGCAATTTGAAATCATAAAATAAATACGGATTTGTTGCATCATAGCTACTTGGAACAACAGTATTTACATCATCCAAAAAGGCTGACAGTGACAAGGAATTACTGAGGAACATTAGTTTTAAACTGCAATATTATTACAAAGGATCCCATGCATTTAACACGGAAATACTAAAAAATGCCCCCAATCCTGAGCATGCAATGAAGTGTAAAACCTGTTTCATCTTTGTCCAAACATTTCAAGGCATTTTCATACTTTCACACTTGTGTCTCCACATCCACAGATGAGAAGTGCTGGCAACTCATTATGCTCAAATTGAAACCAATTCCTCTACATAGCTATATGCTCTGTCAATGTGCTGCTCAATAAAATACATCTATTTAGTAGCCCTGGGAGCAAGTCAGTATCTCTTGCGCACATCAACATTACCAAAAAGTTAAGTCACAGATGCTGGCAACAGAGGCTGAGCTTCACTCTGTCAAATGAAGTGATCAGTGTTAAGTGGTAGGCAATTAATTCTTTTTGAATTTGTATTTCAGGTCAACAATAGCATTACCTGCATAATGTACAGGGATTTCTATCTTTGGTCCTATGACGTAGTGACCCTCCTCCAGACTGTGAGCTGTAATTGTTGTCCACTGCCGACATGAATGAATCAGAAGAAAATCGCTCTCCCGAAGACCTTCTACAGTTTCTCCTGCAAAACAGATGTAGGGTACTTTTAAAAAAAAGAACACTTAACTGCATGAAGAATTAGGAAAACTTCACAACAATCATTTTATTATTATTGGTGTTTATGTTTTCCAGACTTCTGATATTTAGAAGTCCAATTAAATAAATTTCAACTCTATACAGTATTCATTTTTGCAACATAAGCACTTTACCTTCCAGAAAAAAATCAAAGCAAAATAATTCAGTGCATGCATACAGTATCACAGAGATGCAATTCAGACTACTCAGTAGTGGCTCTGGGCCTCCTTTTTCAGCTTTCTGCATAAACAGACTTTTCATATTTCTATTTCTGTCTGCCTATCTCACTCGATACAAATACTTGAGAGATTTTTTTAATTTTTAAATAAAGGAAAAACTCCACATATTCATATATTAAAAGATCAGCATCACACTACCCTACAGCCACCTCAAGCCAAGTCTTGTTCATCACTAATAAGTAACTGGATATCCCACTTGCAGGTACAGAGATATCATCTTTGTCATTCTATGTCATTTGCAAATCACTGCCTAATTTGCCATTCACATGTCTGTAAAGTTAATCCTATCACTTAATGAGGAGAAACAAATAAATAAGTAAAAATTCAACATACACCGAAGTCCCCTCTCAGAGATAAATTCAACTGGAAGCCCCCACAGACAATGGTACTTTCCCATACTCTTGTACTCTGGTGTCTGTCAAGTCAATCCCAAGCACAGCCAGAGATACGTCTCGCCTTTACACCCTTTCCCTACCAACTCCTCTGCATTTCTGCTGAGTATTCTCCCCTTCTCCACAGTTTAGAGCACCCAACTAGAATGCTTTGCTTGGTTTTCCAGCAATTGCAAGAGCCATATTAGACAGACCCCTCAAAATGCCAGCTATACATCTCAAGTGCGATACATGAACAAAATTTCACAGAGCAGGGCATATGATGGCATGTTGCTCTTACACACCTGCAGTCCTGCTCAGGATGCTTCTGCATTACATACACAAAACCCAGCCTTTCTCAAGGTGTCTTCAAAGCATCTGAACTTTCAGGAACACTCAGTAGACACTAACCACGGGCCAAGAATAATGGAGTTTTAAATTTCATTTTCCTTCTCTCCCACCAGCCCTCTGCAACTACAGCCAAAAATAATGCAAGTAGTTCAGCCCTGGAATCAAGTTTGGACAAAACCCATCCCCTTCAGCTGCTACAGCAAACTCCACTCTCCTCTCACTGTCCTCTGATACTCCTAAAAGTCAGTGGAAGAATGAGAATTTCCTCAGCCTGGGGCAACAGACATTCCCCTGTTCAGTCTCCACAGAGGAAAGCTACTTCCCACTGAGCTTTTTATTTACCCAAAACAGGCACTCCTTTTCACCATAGGCAACAGCTATTACACACCCCATTTCTGATTTCATGCTCCCATTCTATCAGAAAGCACCCTCCTACACGATCCAAAACACAGCAACTGGCCTGTGTGAGAATTCTTAGAGCTTAAATCAGAAGAGACCATTACAACCATCTGCTCTGACACCCTTTGGCCACAGGATTCTGCTTGTTTCCTCCAGAAACTTGGATTTGGTTAAACAAGGAAGAGACTTGGCCCAAACTGCACAGTCCAATACACAGACTTCCCTTGGTCTGCTGTTCTGTGGCCCGTTAAACCTTAAAAAAATGTCCTGTTTTGCAGATTTGGGTCTTTTTATTATAACTGTGCATAAACTGCTATTATGGGGGTATAGAAGAGGAACTAAAAAATTGAAAAAATTAAAAGATATACAGAGCTCCTTAGTAACAGTTATTTTTGCTCCCATGAAGGTACCATTTCCAGGTTTCCTTCTTTTTCACAGCACATGAAGTAGCTTCCAGGTAAACAGGCTGTTTCATGAACTGCTTTCCAAGTGTTCCTTGGACCACATTCCTTGGCAGTCCAGACAGGCAGGCTGCTTAACACAAGCTCCTGATCCCTGGGAAGCACCATGCCTCCACCCACACTGGGATAAGGGACCTTGGAAAGTCTGGGGAAGAGTGGCAAAACTGCAGCACCAGAGGTCCCAACCATATCTTGAAAGAAATTCAGATGTATTTGCTGGAGGAATCATGCATCTGCTAAATTTTAACAAATTATCAGACCTCAAGCATCTCCTGTTTTCTGCTCACAGGGCAGCTCCTAATACGTATAAAAATTGTCTTCAGCTTGAGGCAAAGGTTTACAATTTTGAGGGAAAGCATAATAATAAATGGTATTATCTGAAACTCATGTTTCAGCTCAGTGTTACACTCATGCTTCCTATAATCCGTGGCAACAAGTAATTATCCTGTCCCACAATGAAGTCAAACCAGTGACAACTAAGGGAAGAATTAGTATTTTACCAGTTTCACTGCCAGTGGTAAACAAATCTGGAATAAAAAACAAAGCATCTCTGGGATGCTTTTTCTCTGCCTTACAATCTGTAGGTATAATTGCAGAACATTACCTAAAGGTAGGCTGGATTCTACATCCAGGATTGCAGGGAAATAATTATAATATGGGTCACCCTTGAAGAGTCTGAGAAAGATATTCTCAGGAAAATAAAGACACCCATTATGTAAAGGTGCTTCCAGTCATGGCTCACATGCCATGAATCTGTTAAAGTGGTTACTCCACTAAAACTGGGTGGGACAGGTGAGTGTAAAAAGAGATTAGTAAGGCAGGCCCAAGAGTAACTACGTAATTGAGTCTGCAGCTGGAAGTAGCTGTATTTGTTAAACAGAACCTTGGAAACCACAATTCTTATTACACCAATTATTTGCTACAACTGATTACATCGGAAACTAATTTTGTGCTTTGCCACAGGAGACTGAGCCAAGGAGAGAAGATGGAGCAGATGTGACAAGGAGCTGACATTCCCCCAGTGCCCTTCACAACAGGCAGGTCTGTCCTTACCAAGCCCTGATCTTTCCTAACCATGGAGAAGACAGATTCCTGGGGTTGCGTTAGAGGAGGAGGCTCTTTGTCAACAAGGGATTAATGGAGTCACAAAAACACCTGGCTAATGATAGCTTCCACGCTATGGGAGGAAAATGTTACTGAGGACAACACAACATGGCAATACATAGTCTCTTCCCTTTTCTTCTAGTCTGTTTCCCCCATAAGACTCACTCACTGCTTTTGAAGTGGTTTTTTCCTGGAGGGGAGTACTTTCCAAGCAAAAGACACCTCTGACACTTGCTACACGACTTGGCTCCCAGCCCAACCCAGATTTAGCCCTTTACACTTTTCTCAGCCAACCATGCCTTGAAAAACAGCCCCACACACTCAATCTGACTTTCCCCCCTGCCTCAGTAACACAAGTTATGCAAGCCTTCCATTAATCACATTTTAGCTACGTGGGAGAGAACTCAGCAGGTCCTCACATTCAGCAACTATGCAACTCGGTTCTCACCTATTCAACATACTCCTACGCTGCTGCTTACATAAAAATAAGATGCCATGAGAAAACAGAGAACACAGGCCACTCATCTTTAGTAGCAGTTTTGTCTCTTATAATCCAGTATGGATTTGCTCTACCTTTTCACTCTCTCCTTCCCACAGCCCCACATGCCTGTAATATAATTAAACCACTACAAAGAATCTACAGGCAAATATTTGTGTTGGTTTTCTTCCCCCCAAATAAAAGTCAGAGAAGCAAAGAACTGCAATATGCAACTCCCCACCCTTCCCCAAGTTGCTTACCTCTTTCCAAAATATGAGTCAAGTTTATTCATAATAATGCCTGAGACTAAGAAACTCATGATTTGTTAACAGTGTCTAAACCCAAAATAAAGCGTCAACACCCATCCTTGCCTGAGATTGAAAGCCTCACACCTCTGAACTGAAAACTTAGCCTGTATGTTCCATCACAAGCTGTCCTGCCACACGCATGCTGACCACGACCAGTATTTGGGCTACTTCACTCTGCACTACCAAAGCAGCACTGCAGTAGGTCTTCATGTGTTCATTGTAAATAAGATTCATTATGATTTTCTTAATGACATCATCCATTTCCACACAACTCCTAAAAACCTCTAATATTGTAAACAACACCCTTTTTGAAGGACAGTTGCAGGGGAAACACTGACCAAGAAAGGAAAATAGGTCACATGTTGATACAGCTACAAAAAAAAAAGTTAATTGCTTAATCAAGAGCCCCATGCTTATTAAATACCACCTACATTAAATGCCAGTACTTCTTTACGAATTCTTTCCAGTTCCAGAACTGGATCATCCACATTTGGCAAATCTTGGCTGCGTCACTGTAAACGCTCCAATTTCAAATTAACAGCTAACAACTGTAGCAAGACTGGGAGCAGGATACCTTGATCTACAAATTCAGAGACGAATTTCTCTTTTCACTTGCAGTTTTTAAGAACCAGGTGAGAAAACAGAGGTCAGCTCTGCTCAAGGACTGAGTTTATATATGTCAATGCTGCAGCATGGAAGGAAGCAAGCACTGACCTCTCTGCAAGTTGTTGCCACTGCTTACTTTAGAAAGACATGCACTTTTATTTATTTTAGCCTTTCACAATTCCCAAATGTTTGGGGTAAAGCCTCAGTGGTAGATGTGAAGACCACTCCAGTTTTGAAGGGTCTGAGCACTCCCACCTCCTCTTTGCTTCTTTCTGGATCATAGAATATCTCAAGTTGGAAGGAGCCCACAAGGATCGTCAACTCCAACTTCCTGCTTCTCGCAGGACTGCCTAAGACTATACTGTATGGCCAAGAGTATCGTCAAGACACTCCTTGAAGTCTGACAGGTTTGGCACCCTGACCACTTCCATGGAAAGCCTGTTCCAGTGACTGACCACTCTCTTAGTGAAGAGCCTTTTCCTAATGTCCATAGAAGAAAATTCACACAGGTCCCACATACTCTGCTTGCCAAAGACAACAGTGACTTTTCAACACCAACCACTAAAGAAAATTAAAAGTAATCAAACAAATTAAAAAAAAAAAAAACAAAAACCAAAAAAACCCAACAAGTAAACCCCAAGTTTTAAGGTCCTCCTCCTAGTACTGAAAAACTAACATTCAAGTCCCTGTAAAATGTTCAGGCCAATATGACTCATTCACTCACAGAAACTACACTGCTAAAAATAAGCAGTGATCTACAGGAATATAAACGCTTTATAATGCCACACGCTGTGTCATCGTAGCTAAGAGTTTGCATCACTGCCTTAAAGCATAAGCTTTCCGTTTGGAGACATTAAAATAGTAGGTAACAAGGTAATTCAGTGAAAAAGAAGTTGCAGGCAAGGTTCCAGTAACGTTAACAGATTCCATTTACACACACCACATGAACTAGATACCATTTCCTCCTGCCACAAAGATGGTTACGAAGACATTCCACTCATTCATCACAGAAGACTGCAAAGTGAGCTTAATGCTGTCCCTTGCACATCAGTTCAAGTATGATGAATTTGCTCTTCCTGGAACAAAAAGGCTTACAGAAAACAACCAGGAGCTCACAAGAAACTGAAGATGGCTTTTGTGAAATAACTGGTGAAGAAGATGCCTGCAAAACCCCAGGGAGAACTCAGCAAGACTTAAGGCCATGTGTTTTCATTAAGCCTGAACACCATCTGCATGCAAGGCAACAGATGCCGTATAATTAAGTGCATCACCCAGACTGTCTTGGTCAGTTAAGTAGGTGGTGAGTTTAATTATTCCATCTAATGTTCCACAATCATATTACATATCATTATATAGAAAAATCTCAGCAATATTAGAAATCATTTCAGTGGGTGCTCAGCCAGGCACCTACAAAACTACACAGAAGAATAACTTCAACTTTATCCCCACTCGAGTTTGTACTAACATTTGTTAGGAATGAAGGGTTAATTTGTGCAACTGCAAAAAGAAGTGGTTGGCTGGTCAGGTGAGTGGTCTGCTGCAAAGGATGTGAATAGTGTTAGAAGGGAAGAAGGTTTATTTTGCAACAACTGAAACCTAAGAGAAAGCAAAATGATTAGAAGCCAGAAGAAAGAAACAAGTGAGGTTCTTTCTTATTTATTGTGCTGTCATTGCATTGAGGAGCCCCACTCACACGGTATCTGCTCCACTGGGCATGCAAATTCACTGGACTTTCCCTGGTTGAGGACCAAACAAGCCATGCATTAACATACACCTTAACCTACCACATAATGAAAAACAAAGGACAGCCCTGGCTAGTATGAAATGAAGTTATAATCTATTGTTTTAAAAAAACCCCAAAACCAAAAAAGAACCCAAAAAACCAGTATTACAGACTTCATGACTCTGTGCAAAGAGATGTTTTGGGTCAGAGGGAGGTCACACTGCTAGCACAAATATAAATGCCAGTGCTGCTTTTCCATGCCAAAAGAAGGAACCTACAACACTGTGCACTAGTAAACTTATAAAAGCTGTCTTGTTTTTGGAAAGGCAATCTTTGTGTTTCTACAGACATAGCTAGTCACACAGCTCCCACACAAAGTAACACCTTAAGATGAACGTGATTCCTTTTTACCATTCTGGAAGATACACAGCAGGCAAAAGCTGAAGTGAAAGGCTCCTTTCAGTGCAAAAGTTTAGGGGTCCCCCATCTAAAATTTGAAAGCCCAGGGCCCAGCACTGATGAGACAGCACACATGAAGGGTCCACACACAGTTCAGAAACACCCAGCAGTGCACAGCAAGCATCTATGGAACTGCAGGCATTGCACACATCAGCTTCAGCCTCCTTGGCAAGGAGGGTCTTTGAGCATCACAGGTACCTGCAAGCCTTTCCAAAGTACATTGTGCAGTACCACCAAGTGTTAAAACCAGGCCGGGTACCACAAAATCCTTTAGTCTTTAAAAAAAAAAAAAAAAAAAAAAAAAAAAAAAAAAAAAAAAAAAAAAAAAAAAAAATCAACATGTAACTCAGAGCTATTCTCATCCAGGAGTCTGTGTTTCATCTCACTGGTGGACTCATCTTTTACATAATCTTCAAACAGCTCTCAGCACTTTGGTTCTTATTTAGCCAGTTATTTGTTTGGGCTTCTGATCTCTTGAAATATAACAAAACAGAAAACAAGGCATAAGGATCCACAGAAAAACAACAGACGGCAACTTCTTGTTCTTCACAAACAAGTAAGCCAAAAAAGACGTGTGTCAGGCTGCATCACAAAGAGTGTTCACTGTTCATTTTGATTTGGACTCATTAGATTCAGGGACAAATGGAAGCACCACTACTGCTCAAAAAGCACTGCACTGAATATGTTGTTTTCATGGTAATAAGAGTACAAGTTCTCTGAAAAGCATACCCAAAATCCCCACACAAACTGTTAGCATGGGCAACAGGCAAGAGAACTCCAAGTAGTCAATTTTCCAAACTATTTTGAGTCTTGGCATCTAATTTCATTGGAGCCTAAATTCAAAGAGCAGCATGAATTCTTTCACTTAGGGAATAAGACTACATGCCTAAATAACCCTCTGTGGTTTTAATACATGCAATAGAGGAGAAAAAAGAAATTAGTATGTGACAACTCAGTAGAAGATAGACCTGGTATATCCTATTTGTTAACCAAAGACCTGCACTGCCATCATACATGACTATCTGACAGTAGTTGCCATCGAGGAGATGAAAGAAACAAGTGAGCAAATACCCTTTTTCCACCAGAAGCATGGACTTGATCTGAAGTCATCAAGCAGTTTTGATGTTTCAGGCCGACTGAAACTGCAACAGCGTACAGGACAGCTTCCACCAGACTTCCACATGGCTGTCAGCACACAATCCTTCACCACCTCGAGCACTGTTATATCCCTGCCACAACATCTCACTGGTAGAACAACTGCCTTTTCTCCTACAGACCATTTCACTAATACTTAAAGCTTTCTTCTTTTTATAAGGACGAGTTTGGAATTTACATTTTGGGTGAAGAAACAAAAAGTTCTTGCTAAGCCTGAATATTCAAATTAGGACAAACAATTTTATTTAATTATTATTTAGCAGGTCATGCAACCTCTCTTCATCACAACTTCTACCTGAACTCTGAAGGAGGGTGGAGTGAGGAAGTCAAACCTTTTGTTTTCTGCATGCTACATCATACTTCAGAGTAGCTGTTGGGTATTTATCTATGGAGACATACCTCAATGAATGTCAAAAACTAATAAATATTAAATTAGGGTGGTTCGCTTGCTTAAGCTTTGGCACTGTACTTAGCTACTGAGTCAAATCTCCATGAGCTGTTCAGCCTGCCAGTGCTATTTCTTCTGCAAAAGCACTGGTCTACATGTAGGTCAGCAGAAAAAGTTCATTAGGTAGAGCACAACATTCAAAATTTTCAGCCTGAAGTAACAATGAGAATTTGTATGGAAAAAATTCACACCCTTGTAACATTCCTTAAAGGAAGGAAACAAAACCCCAGAAATATTTTGAGTGATAAAGCCTACTCATAGCAACATCAGACCTACAGGACTTGAAATGTTTTTTTTTTTTTTTTTGGTCACTATGACTGAACAGACACTTGGAAGAGTTAGTCTTGCATAAAATGTCTAATGGGAGAGAATTAAAAAGAGCATGCAGTTGTAGAAAACACTACTACTGAAGAAAAACCTGCTCTGAAAGCCTCTCCATGTTGTCAGTCTCGCTTTGTTATTCCATACAGACACACAGAAAAAAAGGGTTGATTAAAAAATTATAATCCAGCTGATCAGACAAACTTCCTTGTTTAAAGAAAAGCAAAACAACTTGCGGGGGAGTGTATCGTGCAATGTCTAAATACAGACTGCCAGTGAGTTAAAAGGGTAAATATCGTAATTTCTAGGAGCAAATGTAGTTTCTAGGAATAAGAGGGGGGAAAAAAACCCCACCCAACCAAAACAAACCCAACCCATGTTAAAATTTAAACATCTCAGGGCTATAAAACACAGTGTACTAAATTTTTAATTTAAAGTGGGCAGATTCATTAGGAAAGCCTGACAGTGGTCTCATCTGACTATGTCTGAGCACAGTGGAAAAGATGAAAGCACAGGGCTCTGTGCCCAGCTACACAATCTTTGAGCTTGGCACACAAGGATCTGGAATAAAAATTCCACTTATATCTAGGACTGTAGATAAGCAGCCTCACTTTTCAGTTTTCCTTCTTCCTTGTAAAATAAATTCCCAAGTAGTTTTCAATCTGTGCTTCTGTTTAACACTTCCATTCCTGCAGCACATTCATTTGTGCTTCTTCCTATGATCTGGATAAACCAGTATGATTCAAACATGATTCAAACTGCCACCTAGCACCCCTCTCTCTCTCAAAAAAAAAATAAAAAAATCCAAATACTGACTTAACCTTCCATCAGCTGGATAGATTCCACATCTTCCAGTGGATGACAAGTTTCCCTTGACAGCATAAGGAATGACAATTATTTTGATTTTAAGATAACTTATATTGTTCCTTCTTCTGCCAAAAGCAAGAAAAGGGGGAAAGCTGCAAGTACAGCAGGGATGATCAGTCAAAATTAGTTGAAAATTTTATTTGCTGTCTCAAATTATGACTCAAACTACTGGTCTTTAGAGTTCCTTTTTACATTGCAGAAGAGTTAAAAAAGCTTTAAATTTTTTAAAGTATTTTTATTTGAGCTACAGGAGAGCTCAGGCATTGAAGTCAGCTCAGGTTGTGCCTCACAAACTCACCAAGAGTTTCACACAATCTCTGTTACTCCACTGCAGAGACATGGCAGGAAACGTCCACAAGACTCATCCAACCTCATCCAGCCCAGAGTGAGACACTCAGCTGCCCAAAAGCTGATCATCTGCAGCAAGGTCTGTCACCAGCAATTACATTTGTCTCAGCTTTGGATGGCAGAGGGAGAGACACTGAATCTTCTTGCAGCTTCAGGAAGAGCTGGGCAAGATGCATCTACCCAAGAAATACCTTGTCCAAGATGAAGCCTCTTCCCACTGTACACCTTTTCCCTTAGATGAAACACACCTGCTCTTGGCTACACTGCAACCATTTTCAGTTGCCTGCACAGGACATCCAGTTTGCTTCACCAATCCTATCTGCTTAGCAAAGAAGGAGCAAGGATAACATCACCCTCAAACTGCCTAAAAATACTTGGGGTACTTTATGTATTGATGCAATCCTTCAGCCTCACAGTACTGTGATCAAAGTTTGCTCTGGGTGACCATTAAATATTTCACAATCAGGAGAAAGGAGATAAGGCTTTATTTCTGTAATTTCCAATCCCTCTGCAAAAACCTGATACAATCAAATTGCTTCAGTCTAACTGATCCTGAAGTTATCGCTCACTAATACCTCACAAGAGAGCTGAGACTCCCATCCCCCTATTCTTTTATGCCTGCCAGCAAGAAGACAGATTTATTTCTTTAGGATTAGCATTTTGCTATTGGAATGACTGGATATACCAGTACTGTTGCAACAAATCAGCATAAACCATAATCTCATTACAAAGCTATGGGACAGATTAATCCACTGAAAAATCCAGTTTGTTCCAAGACAAGGTTTTCTCTAGCTGCAAATACACAGAGACAGCATCTCAGTGAGCCTTAAAAAAACCTGCTTGACCTACTGCAGGGAAGAGAAGAACAAATATTTTAAATAATCAGTAAGTGGAATTTTGGTGCCACTGCCACTGATGGTAAACGCTCTGCTGACTTCAGCAATCTCACAGTTTGAACCTTGGCATCTTGCTTTCTTTGTGTTCATAAGAAAACTAGTGAGAAGGAAAAAAAAAAAAAAAGGCAAGAGTAGTAACAACACAGATTTCATTGAGCTTTGTCTGTGTTTATTTCAAGCCTTCAGAACAAACACCCCAGAATGAGAAACCTTACTTTTTATGAATGCAAGCCAAACAAGCCAAAACACATCTTTCAACACAGACTGCTCTCCACTCCCACACAGGGGGGAAAAAACCACTCAGTACGACATCTTAACATTTACATTCCAAAACACAGTAACTTTCTACTATTATCATAATTATTCTTTGTATTAATATTGAGCCTCAGCAGATGTAACTGCAGATTTGGTGTATCCTCATGACAGATTTAGCGCTAAGACTGATCCAACAAAACAGTCAAACACCACGGTTACTTAAAACCACCAAGAAAATCTCAGCAACTCTTCCAACTATTCTGATACCCTGCAACATATTGAATAGCGCCAACTACTTATCATGGCATCTTATATTTGAAGGAAAAAGAAATGGAAAAAAACACTCAGATTCACTCAATTTATTAAAAACTGAGATTCTTATGGAAGAAAGCTTTCTGGTCTTGAGGGCACCAAAGACCACAAATCTGAAGGGTTAAGAATAATAGCAAGGCATGATGAGTTTTAACCACACTTAAAATGGTCACAGAATAGAAATATTGAGGAGAAAGCTAAGTAAGTTTTCATTGCATGCAACAGAGCTTCCAGCCTAGTTTACTGTTACCAGAGAGAGGGGGAGAAAGGAATTATGTGGATCCCATGTTTAGTTTATTTTCCATTTTGAATTCTCATGACCAAAGTCGAGAGGGTAAAAAAAATTAAAATATTTATCTGCCCTTTGCAATCAAAGCACCAGGCCTGGAAATGAGGAATCCAAAGTGTAGCTTTTATTAGCAATCTGATAGGTACAGATAAAGAGAACGACAGCGTTACCTGGCCAAAAGAAAAACACAGCAGTAATGAGACCTCTGAGCAGCCTGCTGCCATCTAAATCAGCTCCTTTAAATACTTCATTAAGAGAGATGAGGTTTCCTTTCATTAGAAGCAGGCACTGCTCGTGCTAGAGAGCTCCTGCTTAGATATGTCTGTAAATACTGTGAGGTCCACCAGAGGATACACTTCCAAGTGCCTGTTTAGCATCAGGTGTCTACCTGGAGAAGTTTAATACTTAAGAGGTGGGAGGTCAGCATTTAGCATTGCACTACATGCTTTTACTGACTTCTTTATTTCCAAGCACAGATACAGAATGGTTGCTTTAGTTCATCAAACTGGATGTGGCTTTGCACATCTCTCGCCATGTGGTTGGGAGTCTGGTCAGGGAAGGCTGGCTAAAGCTCCCCAGATTCAGGATGCCAATGAAGAAAATTTTTATCCTACCAACCTCATGGATTTAAGAGCTAGAATGTGACTCTAGATTGCCCTGGCAGACAGAAAAACAGCCTATTCATTCAGACTTTTCCTGGGCACAGCATGAGAGCCGGGGAGCTCCCATTGACAGTTAGTTATAATTAGATGATATTCTAAAATAGTATCCAAGTAAACATGCTCTGTCCTCTCATTATATATCTCCAGTCCTAAAGAGACACTATGCCACTTTGTGTTGCACAGCAGTGATCCCTGATTGAACTTGGGGCATCTTGGATAAGCTTCCAATTAACAATAAAGTAGCCCAAATGCAGGAGCTGCTCAAGCAGTTTTCTTTGGCTTTGAGAGAACTCATCATTACAATTTAATTTGTCTCTCATTTTTCTTGCAGCCTGTGTTAAGGATGGAATCAAAACAGCTGGAAGTGAACAAAAGTTCAGCTCTGCTCTGAAGTGGGGTTGCCACCTGGCTGCTTGCCCAGTGGCCTGGCCCACCTCCCCATGCTCTGCTCTACAGACGGAGCAGGCACTAATGGATTGTGCACACACAGCACCCGCTTGTTGGAGCTGCCATTGCCTCTGCATTTGAGCTACGTCCATCCTACCCCTCCTGCTCAAACCATAAAAATCCAAGTATCACTAATAAGCGGGTAATGCCTCTTCAAACACGGGCTGACTGCATACACAGAAGTTTTGAATGCTCAACTCTAATTAGGCACCTGTTTGGTTACATCCTGGAACAGTAAGGGTATATGAGTAATACCGGAATACTAACAAGAGTAATACAAACAAAGCGTCCTTTACATCTTTTCTGATGAACAGTTTCAATCTCGAATGCAATTTATTTCCATTGTTTCAGACAAATCTACACTTAAATTGTAAGGTATAAAAAGAATAGCTTTGTTTTTAATAAAACATAAGGGACAAGTGAATAACAGCTCTTAACAGCTCTTTGATAACATTTGTATGATCTTAAGAAGGCACAAAAAACCCCAAAAAACTGCTCCTGTGAGCAGGAAAGATTCTATCGGTAATCGCATGCAGAATACAGACTGAACTAAAAAAGACCATTGTGCCTCACTTTCCCCTTGAGGGCACATTTATCTTTGCCCACAGGCAATTTGGTCTTAAGATATTTTGTTATATATTGACAGGAATCCAAATGATATTTGACATTGCAACCCATAAGACATGCAACAAAAAACATTCTTCTCCAGCTTGCCCTACATTCAGCTGCAGTGCTGTTGCAGCTTTGCAGCTTGTCTGCAGCCACATCCTGGGTCCAGTGGCTGCAGTAACACGGGTGTGTAACTAGTCATATTTTGTATTTCTATATACAACCCTATCACCTCTCTGACTCACACGTGCTAATGCTTTCTATATTTTCCTGCTATGAGTTTCCTGCTTCACACTTAGAGACTAAGACACAAAAAAACCTCTGACCATAATGAAATTACATATATGCAACTCAGATAAGATCTCAGATTTCACTCTATGCGTGTAGTTATGGCCCTTCATAGAAGAAATGAGGCATTTTGACCTTTGAATAAATAGAAGCTTCAACAAAACTGCTAAGAAAGAAGCAGAAATAATTAAATGTTTTGGAAACCGGCAAGGATGTACACGTAAGATTCACCTTTCAGCTCAGCAGATCATCTGACAAATGGATAAGGATTACTATTATTCTTACAAACATACAGCACCCCCACTCTTGTTCTCTAACTTGAGCAAGCAGTCAGTGCTGGCTGAGAAAAGGGAGCATTACATGCAAAGCCTACCAATTCATATTTGAGTCCTGCAAAACTCCCTTCACTGAACTTAACCAGAACAGCACATCAGCAAAGTGTCAGACTCCACGAGGGAAGATCCCATGTTACCTGCACTGATAAAAACCATCCCTCTGCAGCAAAGCTGAGAACATCTGTCTCCTTCCAACAGGAACAAGCTGCAGTTCCAATTTCTGGTCTCAGTGACCAGAAACCTTGAAGTCTCTAGAACTGCCTGATATAACCTTCCCTGCTTGCCTTCTCACTTCTGGTAGCACATACACAGCTATCCCTCCCGGAACACACACAGCCAAACATCATACTGTTCTCTGGTCCAAGAAACACCTTTTACCTCCAAATTGAGGGAAAAGAAGAGGGCACAGAGCAAAAGGATGAGGGTATGGAGGGATGAAGAAGCAGAGCTTGCACAGAAACTGAAAGAAGCTGAAGGACAGACAATACAATAGATGGAAGAGGTGAAATGAAAGGCTATCCCATCTGAAGACAGGAAAGTGTAACAGAAAAATAGAAGCAACTTCTTGCAATATTTCATTCTGCCACTGCTAGACAATACTGACGTTCTATCTGACAGCAACCTTGGAAATGACTGCAGGTAACCTTCCAACACCTACAGGAAGTCCACAAGTGCAGGACAGTAGCCTGCAGAAGGATGCAGACTGGAGTCAAGGGTTCCTTGAACCCAACCATGGCCCCGAAGGGACCCACTGAAAGACACAACAGGAAAGCTGGACCAGAAGAGCAGATATGTGCCCATGTGCCTTTTTCCTCCCACTCCTTAGAGAAAAAGTTTCCTCCACCTTTCCACCCCAATCTTGGCTCTTTCATCTCCAAAATGGTCAGGTGCCAGGAAGCAAAAGAATAGTCAGTACTCACTTTTAGTGAGACAAATAAGCAAAATTGCCAGTTGGAACAGTAAGAACAAAAAAAGCTGCAAACGGAAAAACAAACCCAGGAGAGGGGGTATTCAAGCACTGGGTTACTTTGAAACAGTTCCTGGAAGTTAGTAACTTGAGTATTTAGACTGCATGACTCTTACAAATGCAGCTGCAAGGCAAGCGTGCTCTGCTGCAGTCCGGCAGCCCAGCTCATTCAGTGCTCAGCAACAGCCCTGGTAGCACAACACAGAGTCGGGGGGACATTTCTGAAATGACTGCTTATGTTACACACAGGTACCTTCCTCCACTGGTGCCCTTGAGTCAGTCCTGGGCACACAGTTTGCACATTCAGGACAGAGCAAAGCCTTACTCACTCTGTTTAGAGGGGTTAATCTCTGTGCAACTAGCCCACATCCTTCTTGCAGAGAACTGTGTCCCCATGCAGCCTCAAGTCCAGCACCTTGCCTTAGGACACACACCCCAACACTGCATCCTGGCCAGTGGCTGATGATCCTTCAGACAATGGCTGCAGCTTCCTGGCCTGTCCCTGAAAATCTGTCAGTCATTGAGCCACATCCTCACCCATGCCAGGTAGACATTTGGCCACAAAGGCACCAAGACGTCAAGCAAAGCAGCATGTGGCACACGCACTGGCCTGTCAAAGGGGGCTTTTCTTCCAATTTTCCCATTCCCCCAGCTCTGACTGTAAGGCGAAATGATCCAATTTCCTTGTCACCACCACAATTTCACAAATAGAATTGCAGTATATTGTGTTTTACATAACATTTACATTTGAGTCACTAAGGTTCAGCCCTGGCACGAAGCAACTCCAGTACCAGCTTCATCAGGTTGAGCTTTCGGGCACCTTCCAGTCTCCAAGACCATATTTAGATCTTTATCCTTTGTTCTCTTTAGGAACCCAGCAGCATTCTCACAGACCAGGGAAATACACATGCATCCAAGTTCTCCACGATCACAACAGGATTATAACAACAAGAAAGAAAAACCCAACAAACAAAGAGAGCACTTTTAAAGCAGTTTTGCATTTCTTGAAGGTTTGCACTTCCAGGAAGCTCCAAGTGACCTTCCCCACTGCAACAAGATTTGCTACTTTTCCTGGTAAAATCACCATCCACTCTCCCCTGTTGAGATCACATCAGCTCTTGTCTGTGCATGCAGGTGCTGTGGTCTTGCACAGGACTCCCCACACCCCCAGAACCCACAGCTCCAGCAGCAATCCCTGGGCACTTCATGTCTTCATCGTGGCTTGATCCACTTGGTGTGCATTCCACAGGCTCAGGAGCATCTCCCTCCACACAACAGACAACCTGAGGCACGAGCAGGTTGGACTCCAAACCCTCCCCACCACCAGGAGACACTTCTGGTCCCCACCATGCAGCACCAAGCCTGGCAGAGCAATACACCATGCAGCAACAGTACTGAAGATGGAGAGGCAAGCAGCTATTCTTGCTGGTGTAAAGCCTCAGACAAGCATGCAGGTGCACTGGCAAAGCTGTGATTTATTAGTTTTATGCCAACATGCACACCACCTCAGAGACTGACTGCAGAGCAGACGTGGCCCTGATCCTCAGCAAAGACACTCTCTTCAGTCTGTTTATATATCTCAATTTTACATTTCTGTGCTAAGTCCTTTAGGTGAGCAGAGAGGGCTTACAGGTAGAGGCACAGTGATGTTCACAAGTTTTTCATACTGCAAATGGTATGAAAATTGCAGACCGCAAATGCTATGTGAAACTTGCTCCAAAGAGAAGCACCATTAAAAGCAAAAAATTTCAGGCTTGAAATATTGGCTCACTGAGTCTTACGAAGGTTGGTTTTGAGTCATATGCAATCCACATTAAGATGATAATATTTTCCTATAGGGGAGAGACTTAAGCTTCCCTAATCCAACCAACTTGTTATTCCTAATGCCAAAAGGAAATACAGCAACACTCATGCCCTTTGCTGCCGACAAACCACCACTGGAATGACTGGAACACACTGCAGTTCTTCCCACAACTGCCATGAAATCCTGTAGCACCAGACCACACTGTCCAATATCCTCCAGCACTTTGTCTTGGCATACTCCCTGGAGTTGCCTTTGCTGGGGCATTACAGTGAATGCCAATTCACATAATCACCAAAGCCAGGAACACCTAGTTCCAGAACAGCACTTAGAGACAAAGCAGAAAACAACAAAACCCTTCTTTCCTATGCTAGACTTAAACTATTCCTTGCAACAGCACCATATGATTCATCACATCACATTTTTTTTAAGATTCAGGGTTTTACTAACTGTTCAAGGCACCTTAAAACCTTTGATTTTATGTATATCTAGTGCCTTATTTGAAAGCTAGATGTAATTTAAATGGGGGGCGGGGGGAAGGACTGAAACAAAGAACTAGTAGTTTCACACCTTGAATAACAGAAAATAATACAAATATCTATTAAGTGTGGAAGAAATAAGAGCAAGGCAACTATTTTCCAACTTAGCAACCCTACCACACTACCAAGGGTTCAAACAGCTGGGTAAAGAATGCAGAATACACACTACTGCACATTGAATTACTGCCAAGCATGAAAGCAGCTCAAAGAAATCATGGATTTTTAGGGGCAAAACGGGTATGCTGCTGAACTCTACCTCACTGGACGTCTGTGGTACTCCTGGGAACAAGTGTTGCCAAGTTACTGGCCTCTGCCTCCAGAAGGGCACTATAATCTTCACACACACCATTCGGTAGCTGCAGGTTTTAAATGAATTAAAAGCTTTTTCACTAAAACGTTTCTGGAACACATCTCTGCCAGCGGAGGAGAAGGAAGAAAAACCAAAACAACCAACAAAAACAAAAACCCAGAAGCAGTGGCTAGTGGCAACCTGACAATTGTTTTTTCATTCAATTGTCTGGATGGAAACAGCAGATCACACAGTAAAGGAAGTAAGGAGACGAAGCAAGAAAGAGATGCTTCTGAGAGTATACTTTAATGGCAGAATACACACTATAAACAGTTGGAGTTTCAAAGCTGCTCAGCACGTAAGGAAGAAATCAAACCGTGTGGATATATCTCGAGGAGTTTTGCCTTCAAATCAGAGACACTTGTCTGTCTGCCCAGTATATGAGAACTGCCACCTACCACACCACAGTACATAAGACAGCCACATCTAGAGGGGGCAATCAGATCACAGCCACTGCCCAGGGTCTGAGCATATCTGAAAACTCTTTCTTGGTCCACTGAAAAGCTTTGCCCTACCCCCACATGACGCCTTTTAAAGATTTATTCAATAACAGACTACTGAAACACCCTGCACTATCTTCTCAAAAGAAGGAGGTCATTCAAGACAATTAAAGCATGATAGCAGCATTACCTTTAAGGAGTAAGTCTCTTTGTAGTTTTGAAGTATTGTTCAACTGCAGAGATAACCTGCATTTGTGGAGTGACGCAAGGCAAAATTTTTATTATGTACACAGCCACACTGTTCTACTGAGTATGATGTTCTTTGATAAGATGTAAGGGTGCTCAGTTTCCAGATATGTGGAACTGGAATCAGCTCTACAGTAATGTGCTGCACAGAACAATAGGGCCCTGAATATGACTGGAGTAGACAGATGTCATCAAGAAAAAGTTTTCACATGGAAGAGAAAAAGAGAACCTGAAATAAAATAAATAAGTAAAGAAAATCCCTTCATCCCCAGGAGCAACAGCAGAACAAACTCATTCACCCGTTGCTGATATGCACAAAAGTTGTCCCAGGGGTAAGAAAGAAGAAATAACCTTTTAAATTTGTTATCCATTTGACAG
Source organism: Acropternis orthonyx (assembly GCA_035583155.1). Classification (NCBI taxonomy): domain Eukaryota; kingdom Metazoa; phylum Chordata; class Aves; order Passeriformes; family Rhinocryptidae; genus Acropternis; species Acropternis orthonyx. The sequence continues at coordinate 109,299,213 of JAWWEU010000081.1, forward strand.
GTTTTTTCATTTCTTTATAGCCACTAATTCTGTCATTTCAGCACATTTGCAATGCACAGGGAAGAATTTCCTCCAGAGTCTCAGTGGCTCAACAAGATCCATGATCTCACTTCCAGGAAAGTTCAACATGGCTTCCCTACCATGCAAAGTAGGGAATCACTTCTCCATGAGTTGAGAAGTGCCACTATGTTTGATCCTAAGAGCACAAGGTTCCACAACATATGTTTTTTGGGTTTATTTGAGCATGAGTAAATATGTTTATCCCTTGTCAAAAAATACATAAAAATCAGAGGACGCCACACACTCTTACTCACAGAAACTTTAGCCTTTGTACACAAACTGTGAATTTCTGTTAACTCTTCCAGTTTATATCCACTACCTACTGCCTCTTTACTTGTGGAAACACAGGAAGACTGTCTGGGAAAAAGGGAGTTCTGCTAAGAGAAAGAATGACAGACACTTGGGAGTCTGAAGGGAGCAGTGAGCTTACAAAAAAAATTGCTTGGCCTGAAGCTCAGCTCTATGCAAAGCAATATTTTCCAGATCTTAACCTTGATAGCATTTCTCTTTCACCCTCCCTTTCTGTCCTTAGGAAAATAATTACCAGAAATTTTAAGCCCTGAGACAGCCATGCACAACATCGTTTCCACGTTAGCAACAAGACACAGTCACAGGTTTGCTGTCAGCTTTTACTACTGATGGCCTGAAGAGAGCCAAGCCAAGGCTCACGTGCGCCCCTGGTTCTCACAGACCAGGGATGCTCACCTTTGGCCCTGATGCAATCACCACACTGATAAGATCTCTTTCTGCTGCGGGTTCCCAGAGCAAAATCTTTTCCTCACTGTACCCACCCACAAGTCTCTCACTGGGGTGGGATTCAGCTGAGATAATGCAAATCAGGACTGGGGGTGGCGGGGATGAAGGACAAGAAAAACACAGACCAGAGTTCGCTCCTCTCTTGCTGTTTAAGTCTTTCTTCTTTTCACATGAAATTCCAAGTGTGAGATAAAGCCCATGCATGTTCTTTGGTATGGTGTTTAGCACTCTTTTACCAGTTTTGTATTTGAGTTAGCATCTAGAAATATTTGTTATAGAAGATGGGGGAAAAAACCCCACATAAAAATCATTTACTTCATCTCAAGAGTGACAGATTTGGGGTTTTTTTCAGTCTGTTTGTTCAATTAATAGAAAAAAATTCACCAGCAAAGTGTTAAAACACATGAACAGATTAAAACTAACAAAATTTAACAGAATGCAAAAGCATAACCTGAAACACAGTCTTAAAATTTAACCTGAAAAAAAGAGAAGTTGACATATTTAATATTTCTAGATGGGTAATGTAGGCACCAATGTCTATCTACTTCCAACTGTTTCTTGATTTAACAACAGACTACTTCCTCCCATACCATCAAGAAAAAAAACCTTCCTTTCTTAGCAGAGGACCAAATTTAGTGCACATAAATATTTCATAACTTCATCCTGTCAAGAAATCAAATGGAATTACTTAAGGGCATTTTTGCAGGAGCTACACATCCAAGTTCAAAGAATAACACTGCATTCAGCAAACTCCTTCTCTCCCCCTTCAAACCAAAAGGTTCGAAGGTGAAGCAACAGTGACACACTGGAGATCTTGTGTGGGTATCATCTATGAACATTATCCCCATAGTGCTAAACTCCATTAAGAAATGTAGAAACAACACAGCAAGACTGGCATCTTCTAAGGAAAATACAACTCCAGCTTTACAGTCCTCTCCTATATCCTGAACCGACAGAAGAAACAAATTCTGCCTTTCACAAAACCTCATGATAACTGAAACAACCAGCCTAGAAACAACTTGCTGCTAAGACAGAAGCCAACCACAAAATCAAAAGGTGACTGAAGACAGACATCTACAGGTGGTTTGATTTCCAACAACATAAAAGGCAGGCAGCTTCCGCTGATCTGGAGAGGAATTCAGCACTTAAAGAAGAGATGAGGCCGTTTCTGCATAAAGGAACCCTGACCCAGAGACAAGAGCCGCACCCTGATAAAACTGGCACAAGAGATACTTGGCTAACACAGATAGCCTTAAACTTCCTAAGCATTGGATGACACATATTTGGATTGGACTCTGCATTTATTTTCTTCAGTGTTGCACCAAGAAATTCTCTGACAGCGCTCCACTTGTTAACTTTGTAAGACACGGAGAGGGATGCAACAAAAGTTGGGAGCAACAAAAGAGGGAGCAACCATCTGTCAACAGCCCGTGCTCCAGTCAATTCCACAAACATTGCACATTCCTAACTTTCCTCCTTTAGAAGACTATGCGCTGATTCATGGTTGCTCTCTCTCATTGCAAGACAATCTCCTGTGAAAAAAGGAAAAGTGTTCTTTTCATATCACCAAGACCATGGCGTCTGTGTTCTCTGTAAAATATTGATTTGTCTGCCGTCTGTAGTCCCAGAAGTTAAAAGTAAATCCATATGAGTAGGTAAAACCAGACCCAAGAGCCTCTGAACTGACCAGACCTCAACAAGCTCCAAGCCAAAGGCCTTTACACAGGTATACTTGTGCCTGCCACCTGACAGGGCTTAGTGTGGGGTTGAACCACTACTCAAGGGACACCTACAGCAACAGCTGCCTCATGTCTGGCCATCTCAGGGCACGGGCAAAAGAGCTCGGGTCTGTTTACATCCACTTGCCTGTGCCTATGCTCTAAGTGTGGCATATGGGAGAAAAAAGCCATTGTCCAAAATCCACAACATCTTTGTCTCCCCAACAATTATGGAATATTCCCATCACTGGGTCCAATACAAGACCCACCCCTCAGAAAAAAATAAAAATTGCTTGCTTCAAACCCCATAAACTTTCCCTACTCACAAGGCTCTTTCAGGTCCCTTTCAATGAATAAAGATAAGAGGAGTGAGGAGATAGGGAAGTATAAGACACAGAGAGAGAAATTAATAAGTCATCAATATATATATCCTGTTAAAGCTTGAACCACTGCCAGGAACCTCAAGTAAATTGACAGCCTTAAGTGCAACGACTGGAGGCCATCTTAGCTGTGTCTAGTGACAGAAGGTATTGCCACGAGGAACTCCTTAACATACCAGTTTTGCCATTCTCATAGGACAATGCACATTTGACAGTATGGAGAACAGGCAGACACAGTTAAAAGAGCAAAAAGCTTTTCTTTAACCCATTCTTGAGTCCCAGCTCTGAGGAAGCACTACAAGTGGAAGGAAAAGTACTGCAAAGTCAAGGGACAAAGTCAAAAATCATCACTGGATTACGGAAGCTGCCGTTAAGTAATAAACCAGTCCTGGTCTTGATCTGCACACTGGAGAGTAACAGGACAATGTCTGTGCTAATTTTTAACGTTTCAAATCAAGAATAAATAAAGTAAGTCTTGATAAATCAAGAACTGGCCTATCACACGTATAAGTACATGGTGAATTAATAAGCTAATGAATTAAAAAGCCTGGAATTTTTCCCGAATTTTTTAGTTATCCTCTGCATTCCCTTAGAGAGCTGGATACTTTTCATGGAGTTACCATGCAATGCACATACACATTATTACAAAGCAGTTGTCTGAGCCTTCACAAAAATTTCCCCCTATTGCCCTAGTTCTCCGTGCAGGCACAATTACTTTCTAAGACACGGATCTAAGCAAAAGTAAAATGCTGCTGTCATAGCTCTTCTGTCAGGCTTGTTTCTTATTTTCTGCAGTAAACAAAAAGCTGCAGACTTGGAAACTGCAGGTGAGACCCAAATGAACTGTAATAAAAAAAAGTTATCTGGAGACCGTAAAGGCTTCTCACGTTACTCCTCTTATTACAGTCCGTGGCTTTCTAAGTGTAACACTTGGAATTTAGCCCACTTGGCTACTTAATATTCCTTCTTATTTGGCCGAGTTGTAGCATCACTTCGTCGCAGCCCTGGGTCTCCGGTGCTGAACATGCCCTTCCCCGCGCCAATCGGGACTGCGAGGAGACGTCTCCGCAGGGCTGACAGCACAGGCTGCCCCGAGCTCCGCTCCGCACACCGCCCGGGCATTCTGGTGCAAAGCAACGCGCGGCTTCCGACGCGAGCCGAAGCCCTGCACCGAGACCCGGCGGCGGCGGGTGCGCAGCGCAGGGGGAGGAAAGGGGGTGCCCCGGGAAGGGGAGGGGGTGCCCCGGGAGTGGCCCCGCCGCCCGCCCGGCCCCACTCCCGCCCCACGCACCGCTGTCCAGCCGGGCGATCTGGGGCAGGCGGTAGGTGCTGACGAGCAGGTCCAGCGGCACGGCCACCGCGCTCCACTTCACATCCTTGAGGCTGCAGCCCAGCGGCGGGCCGGGGTCCATCTTCCCGGCCCGGGAGCGGAGGGAGCCAGCCAGGCAGGCAGCGCCGGCGGGGCGGCTGCCGGCCGGGAGCGCGGCGGAGCGGGAGCGGAGGGAGGCAGGGAGCGAGGGAGAGAGCCCGGCTCGCTCAGCGGCAGCCCGCCGGGACACACGGCGCTAGGCGGAGAGGGAGGCCCGCCGGGCGCCCGCTGCGGCGGCTGCTGGTGCTGGTGCTGCCTGTGCGGCCGCCGCCGCTCCCGCCGCCCCCCGGGGCCGGCTGGGGCCGCCCGCCGCCGCCGCCGCGCCTGGCCCAGGAAGCGCCATCCCGGCACTGACTAATCAACAGGGTGCGAGGAACGCCTGCGCAGCTGCCGCCCCTCCCCGCGCCGGGAGCGGTGCCGGGCCGGCCGCCCCGAGCCCCCACCGCCAGCGCCGCCCGCCCCGGCCCGGCCCGCTCCACCCTCCGCCCGCCCGCCCTGCAGCCCGCGGTATCCGCGCGGCCGGGGGCTCACCTGCCGGCTGGCGTGGGCAGCACGCCCTGTCACTGCACATGCAAGTGGTGCACATATCGCGTACTCAAAGGGCTACACACCATGGGAAAAACTTGTAATCAGCTACTCGGTTTCTCTCTTCAAAGCGGCTTCTGTGATGAAGTCGTATATGATCTTCACAAGATATTTAATGTTATCCTTTCTCTTATGCGTCTTGATCTCCAGACTGTCCGACTGGGACTCTGGGAAATTAAACCAGAAAAGCTAACTCCCGGGTGGTGAGCGCTGTACTGTGATTAAGTTTATTTCGTTCACTTCTATGTCAAAACTGTTTATTTTACTGCAGTAAACTTGGCAACATTTAGGGCTGTACTGTTGACTAGAAACATAAAAGTGCCTTGCAGTGATTAGTAACACAACTGACAACATCCACAGCCAGCATCTCTCTCCAGGCTCCATCTTCTGCAGTGTCTATCTTTGAGACTGCCAGGGATGGCAGAGCTCAGGGAAGCGCTGTGGTACGGAGAGTCCTTCTGCCGCCTGCCCTTCCCCATGCCCTGGGTGAAGGGCCAGACGCTGCTGCATGCCTTTGTCACTGGTGGTGCCACAGCACTGCCAGCACGAGCAGGGCTGAGACAGACACGCTCTTGTTCTGTTCTGCTGCAAACAGAGACTGGCACTTTATCCATGGCCTCCATGATGAAACAAAGACCATGGTAGCCAGTCGGCATAGAAAATTATGGAAAACCTAAGTTATCTTCCTTTAAGTGGATCTGGATTGGTTTGAACTTCATCCTGCTGTGGGTCCATGCTTTAACAATACAGTTTGGGACTGGGTTTTCCCAGCACTATAGAAACCCATCATTCTCTACACTCAGTCATGCTGCAGTTTGATGCTACCTACCAGAATAGTTAGCTTTAAAACTTTAGCTTTGAAAATGAGCCTGTTTTCATAGTAGTTTCCCTTTTACAAAGTTCACCAAAGGTTTTGAACAACTTAATTGAATTAAGCTACTGAAGTGCAAAGCAGTATCACAGAATGGGCGAAGTTAGAAGGGACCACAGTGCGTCATCTGGTCCAACCTCTTTGCTCAAGCAGGGTCATCCCAGAGCACATTGCACAGGATTGTGTCCAGTCAGTTCTTGAATCAGTGAGGGGGAGTCCACAACCTTCTCTGGGCAATCTCTTCCAGTGCAGTCACCCGCACAGCAAAGAAGTTCTTCCTCATGTTCAGGTGGAACTTCCTCTGCATCACTTTCTGTCCATTGCCTCTTGTCCTACTGCTTGGCACCACCAGGGAGAGGAGAGCCTGGTTCCACCTTCTTGACACCCTCCCTTTAGACAGTTGTATACGTTAATGAGGTCCCCTCTCTGTCATCTCTTCTCGAGGCTGAACATGCCCAGCTATTTCAGTCTTTCCTAACAGAGATGCTCCAGTCCTTTAATCACCCTTGTTGCGCTGCGCTGGAACCACTCCAGAAGTTTTACGTCTCTCTTGTACTGAGGAGGCCAGAACTGGACACAGAACTCCACATGTGGCCTCACTAGGGCTGAGTTGAGGGGCAGGATCACCTCCCTTGACCTGCTGGCAATGCTCTTCCTAATACACCCCAGGACTCTGCTGCCCTTCTTGGCCACAAGGGCACACTGCTGGCTCATGGACAGCTTGTTGTCCAACAGGACCTCCAGGTCCCTCTCCACAGAGCTGCTTTCCAGCAGGTTGACCCTCAATCTGTGCTAGTACATGGGGTTATTCTTCCCCAGAGGCAGGACCCTCCATTTTCCTTTGCTCAATTTCAGATGGTTCCTCTCTTGCCCATCTTTCCCACCTGTTGAGGTCCTTCTGAAGGGCTGCACAGCACTCTGGGATATTGCCCACTCCTCCCAGCTTTGTGTCATCAGCAGATTCAAGCACTATTGCTGAAATATGGAAAGCAATAGTACAGGTTTAACTCATTCACATTTGACGAGGTTACCAGCTGCAGTGCGTAAGGCAAAATAGATCAGGACAGACTGGGATTCACCAGGACTTGAAGCACTAGTCTTGCAAGAATTGTTCTTAAACACTATCTTGGGTACCATTAATTCCAGGATAGATACCATCTGACAGCATATGCTTCTCTCAGACATCACGCACTTCTGCTATCTGGGAAGAAAAGCAGCTTTTGCACAGAAATATTTACTGTTGATTTTTCTTGAAAGATTTTTTTTCATTCTTTAGATGGTACTAGATGTCCTATGGCTTTTAAGTTTATCTTCCTATAAAAGTGTTTATATTCTTTCCAACCAGTAGAAATGCAGCCCACTCTTAGCCATTTTACTGGAAAAAGGTGCATTAAAAAAAAAAAAAAGTAACTTCTACATACTGTCTGAATTTCATTCCATTGTTTCTGGGAAGAGACATCATAAAGCTTACCAGTGACTGAGTGACTTTGTCACATGTTCTAACTCTACTACAGCTCTCTCTTCTTGAATTATATTCTAATACTATATACATGCAATTCAAATAATCAGCACATATGAATCTCAAATGATTTCTGGTTTTAACTGTACTTTTGTATAATTAACACTTTAGAGATACTTTTTCTGATGTCTAGCAATGCCTTAGTCCCTTAATGTGATCTCTTACCAGGCTCAAATTGGTGCAAAATGTTAACAAAGCCACCAGACCTGGAGAGGAATCCCTGTGAGCAGACCCACCTTAGGGCCAGGGCCTAAGTTATGCAACATCTTAGTTTTTGTGTATGTGTTTTTCAGATGGTGTTCAGAGACAGTCCTTAACAATCCACAGCAAATTCCTTCCATTAAACTGTAAGCAGAGAGACTCAGAATAATTGCTGGAATTACTCTTACATGCATTTTGAATAGACTTTCATGTTGAGTTCACAACACATTTATGCAACAGGCTGTAAAATCTCTAGTAAAGATTTATTCCATTGCCAATGCTAACATCTGAAATAGAACTGTTTACAACAAACTGATTTTTGTATGAATCTAGTACCACGCTTTGCAGTGTAGTATGCATACATCAAATAAAACTGAGCTTTACACAGTAAGTTTCATGTGAAGCCATAACAGTTCATATTTCTTTAAAAAAAAAGCATGAATTCGCATTCCTTCTTTCTACATGTGATTTGCCTTTATATCAAAGGCCTGATTTTCATAATAAATATTTACCAGTCCAATGAGATGTAACAGAAGATGCAGTGATCATTTCAGAATGAGATCCTAAATATCTAACTTTCTCTAAATCATACAATCATTAAGGTTGGGAAAAACCTCCAAGATCATGGAGTCAGCCTTTGACTTAACACTACCATGTCAGCTAAACCACAGCACTAAGTGCCATGTCCAGTCATTTCCTGAACACCTCCAGGGCTGCTGACTCCACCACCTCCCTGGGCAGCCCATCCCACTGCTTAACAATTCTTTCCATGAAGAAATTCTTCCTGATGTCCAACCTGAACCTCCCCTGGCACAGCTTGAGACCATTTCCTCTTCTCCTGTTGCCTGCTGCCTGTGAGAAGAGGCCAACGCCCACATGGCTACACCCTCCGTTCGGGTAGTTGTAGAGAGTGGTAAGGTCTCCCCTGAGCCTCCTTTTCTGCAGGCTAAACAACCCCACCTCCCTTAGCCGCTCTGCATAGGACTTACCCTCCAGACCCTTCACCAACTCTGTTGCCCTTCTCTGGACATGCTCCACCACCTCAATGCCTTTCCTGGAGTGGAGGGCCCAAAACTGGACACAGCACTTGAAGTGCAGCCTCACCAGTGTCAAGTACAGGGTGACTCGGTGGTCTGAGTCCTACCGGCCACAGCATTTCTGATACAGGCCAGGATGCCACTGGGCTTCCACTGGGCACACTGCTGGCTCATGTTCAACTGCTGCCAACCAGCAACCCTGGGTCCTTTTCTGACAGGCCACTTTTCAGCCACTCGCCCTCAAGCACTGCATGGGGGTTGTTGTGACCAAAGTTCAGGACCTGGAACTTCTTGTTGAACCTCATACAACTGACCTCAGTCCATTGATCCAGGGAGATCCTGAGGTGAGGTGGAAAGGGCAAAGATAACAATGCATTTGATACAACTGAGATCTGTGCACCTTGTGTTTTGAAGGAGAACACTATTCCTGTATTACTAGCAAAATCTATGCAATCTTTGCTCATGCTCATGCAAGGTATTATCAAGAGATCTGAGAGCCTGGTGTGAGCATTTACTTTTATCTTACATTTCACTGGAAGAGGTGTCCTCCCTTTTTCAATTAAATCCCTTATTTAATCTTTATTTTTGCTAGAAATTCCATTTGTGGGAATTTGTCTAACAGTCATCCAGCCAGATGAACTAAATGAAGACAATGCTCTCAACTTATATCTTATTTTGTAGTTCAGAAAACACGTTTAAACACAGTATGTTCCACTTTGGCAGGAAGTTTTTTGGTCCTATGAGAGGTGTGGTTTTTTTTTCCCCAGTTGCACATTCCTCTGAATGTAATCCACAATGCAGATGCTTGGAAAACAGGAATTGCTTTGCTCCAGGAGATGAGAAACAGAGAGCACTCATGGTACCTGGAGTGTTAGGTGAAACACACTGCATCAGGCAGCAGGAGTGAGGCATCCTGCAAACACTGCATGGGAACCTGGACATTTGCAGCTCACTAAGGTGGGACAGTGACTGGATCATACCCTAAGCCACAAGTAGTAGAAAATACTGAGAGAAGAAAAAATGTATAGAAGAAATTCCTCTACTTGACATTCTCATTAGTTACAAAGAGAAAAAAATTCAAAATTATAAATCAGTCTGACCCTCTTTGGTCTGTTTGCATTTTTAGGAAAAGGAGGAGGGATTAAGTGGATACTTAGAGAACTAGTAGCTAAACTTCTGCAAGTTCAGGTCACCTGAAAGTTCATCAGAGATTCACTGCAGAAAGGCAAAACAGCAAAAATCTATTCAGAGGAGGACAAGAAGTGAAATAAAGACTGAGTTGGTTGCATCATAAGATCTTCAATGACCAGAAAGAAAACTGTGATGGGTTTGATAAACCCCAAAAAACTTAGATTAAAGCCTTAGTTCAGTTAGGTCCAAAGCCAAATTCAGCAAGCCTCAGTTTTGGGCCATAGGGCTCTCCATTGACTCAGAGGGACAGGTATCACCTGAC
>JAWWEU010000081.1:109318909-109412117 GCA_035583155.1 Acropternis orthonyx
GCTGATGATGGTCTCAATCCCCTCATCCAAATCATCAATAAAGATGTTAAACAGGACTGGACCCAACACTGACCCCTATCGCTGGAATACAGAAGCCTTCTCTTTCCCTTAAGCACATTACAAGAAAAACTACAAATGAAGAGACAGGAGAATGCAGCACAACATAGTGACAATACAAACCTGCCTTTTTTTGGTTTGGTTTGGTTTGGTTTGGTTTAAATGTCTGACACATTTTAATGTGTTTTTTTCCCCAATCCTCCACTGAATCACAACTTGTTGCAAATTTCAAAAGAATCAAGAAACTTAGTACTTCTGTATGAGCTCTGTAACTCTGGACATAGATCTTCCCCATCTGCAGGGGTGTTTTCTGTATATTTAGTTAGTAAAGAAATGTCTGTAGTAGGTGGTAGATGAGAGTATATATAAAAAATACTAGATTTCCTCAGATTAATACAATCTACTCCAATGTATCTGAGAACAGTCTACTGCCTGTCAGCCTGCCCTGCGTATTTATCTTACCTCTGAATGACCTTCACATATGTCCCAAAAGCATGACCATAATAGACTTTTCTAGGGAGTTCCTCAAAATGACTTTCCTCTGTGGGACTGGTAAAGCAATGGTATGCTTCCACTGAAGCATCTCATCACTCTGGAACAGGTGATCCTATTGCAAAAGTAAGGGAGGCCTGATACCCTCAGACATAGGTGTCTTGGGCCAAAACACTTTGCAAAGGTGTATCTCCTTTTTACAATCAGCAAGTACATATTTCACCACTACAGAATGAATGTATGACTGAAATGATCTCAGACTGGCATCTATCATGTCATTTTTTCACAGCTACTAGTCACACATCCTACTGCATTTTCCCTTCTCCAAAATTTCATCAGTTAGAGGAAGTTAAAATTCAAGCACTACATTCAGATTTCACAGTTTTGTGAACAGGCAAATTATTTTGTCGAACCTGAAAACCATGATGAAACTACATGGTAGATTTTTTTTTTTTTTTTAACAGCGAACTCTCTTAGCAGTCCAGTGGCAAAACCAATTGGGCTAAAGGAGTCCTTGTTTAAATCAATAAATGCAATTCACTAAACATGGCAAATTATACACCAAAGTAATGGTATGTGATGCCCCACCAGGATTCCAAACATTTTTAGCTAAGGTGAAGTGTTACTACAGACAAACTCATCAAATTCTCATGGGCATATTTTCCAAACACATACACGCATGCAGAGCATAACTGTTCAAAGCAGTTCTAGTTAAAAACATGGAGCAGTCTAACATTTTCAATGTGGTCTGAATTTGTTTGCCATGTCCACACTAAAAACCCACGAATTTTCATGAAAATGAGTAGGCATACTGAAGTTCTACTTATAGTAAAGTAAGTGCAGGCAATCTTAATGTGAGAAATATCCAAGCACCATTTCTGCACACTGCAGAGAATTCACACCTCTTACTCAAATGCACTGTGCAGAAATGCGCACTTTACACATATTTGCAAATAAAGGCATAGCTATTATTTTGTACTTTTCATGCTTCATAGTAACAAACTAATATATTCTCTATTTACAGCAGTCACTGTCTTTTTCATTTACAACAAAATCAGAGTTATCTTACTTGAGACTTTTTTCCCAACTATTCAAGGACCTGTCATTATCCTTCTGTTCTTAACAATATTTGACTGCCAAGTTGTTGTGCTTCATTTTAATGCTAAAGTAATCAAGTAATCAAAAGATTTTTTCCATCCCCCCCCCCAAAATAGCCACCTACTGCTTGTGTTATTATATAATACCATAGGACCTCGACTTAGGAGCAGTCCAACCCTGAGCTATTATTCTGACCATTTCCTACAGCTACTTAATCAAAATGCTGCAACTTGTGACTTTGTCAGTAATTTTGCTCATTTATCTTTATTATGAGTTTGAGAGCATTCAAAATGGAAGGTTAGTTTTGTATAACTAATATTGGTGATGAATGGCAATGATAATGCATTGCATGAAGAACATCTATTAATGTCTAAAATAATATTCTAGTCTAAAAATAAATTACAATGCAAAACATTTTCAGAGCTAATGAACAATAATTCAGTCCTACAAAAGTATTGCAACTCCAAGGAATAAGGACTTTTAAGCCAACACACTCAAGTTAGTCAGAGATTCTGACTCTGACAGGTACCATATTGATTCTACTACTAATTAACTCAAATTTTTACGTCACGATAACTTCAAAACTCTTAGTGTAAATCAGCCAAACAAACAGCTATGAACCTTGGATAAAACATTTGATTGCTGAACATAAAAGGTCCACTGATTGCATCAGCATACAGCATCTTCATTGTTTGCACATTCTGTAGAAAGCCAGAAGAAAACGGAATTGTCCTAGCACAGAAGTGGAGCTACTCTAGAGCTGCTAACTACTCCCCTCAAGGAAAGCACAGGGAAGAAAGCCACAAAAGTAGTCTTCCTGAATGTTCACTTTCTCTCTGAACCGTATTTTACCTGCTCCCCTCTATTGTTTTTCTCTTCTCCCACAATTCTTTTCTCCCATGTTCCTCCTCTGTATGCCTGCAACTACAAGATCCCTTCAAAATATTAACTCCATAATGCAAAAAACCCCAATTACTAGCTGTGCTTAGCTAAACCTGTTCTGTATTCACAACCTCATTTACCCAATCCGTCAAGAAAAATCTCCCATTCTCTTTCTACTTAGAAAAGAAGCCTACCTTTTCCAGTATTTCCTTAGTCAAGATTGAGAATGCATGCTCAATGTTCACATTATCTTTAGCACTGGTTTCAAAAAATGGTATTCCATATTCCCAAGCAAGCTGAAAAACAAATGTAGGCAATGGAATGAACAGTCTTCAGGAAAAAAAGTACTTCCTAATACTAGTATCAAGAGAAATGGAGGTGTTCTGATTGCTTCCAACATGCTATATAAACACTGATTAAGTACATGTTGGGTCAGTAAAGTACTCTATATTCATTCTCAGTTTATAAATTTCAGGTATCTCTTGAAACATTCTTTTTAAATTTTTGCAGTTTCAAACAGCTTTTTTAACCTATCTTTACTTGTAAATAACAAGAATAATCCTCAGTGGGTCTGTTCTCAATGTTTTGATAGATTTGGAAAATGAACTGTCTCCTAGGCAATTATTTAGAGTAAACTAATGGAGTGCCTGCAGAAAAGTATAGACATATAGAAAAAGAGACATGATGAAATATAAAAGAGATGTTCCTTTATATTAGACAGAGAGAAGCACAGAGATAACAGGCAAGCAAAGAAAATATGTGTGCAAAAATGTGGTAATAGGCAAAGAGAAAATACTTAAAGGGCAGCATAGACTTTGTTGGTTCTATTTTATCTACTCATGTTCTCTCATTTTCAGTATATTTCCCTTACAGGTAGCTTAGAGTTATGTTGGCATGAAGGAAAAAAACCCAATACAACAGAAGTCATAGTTTTTTAGGGTCCTAAACTTTTCCTAATTTATACAGTTAAATATGTGGAGGAAAAAAAATACAGTTGCATGACTGCCTCCCAAGGGAATGGGCCAAAATGGGAATAAATATGAAAAAATAGTGGGAGAGTCTATTTATGCCCATTGCAATGGATTGCTTCTTAGTACACATCTGGAAAAGATGACACCAGGTAAAGAAAATACCCTACTGCTTATAATGTATAGAAAATCCTATAATTACTGAACTCTTAATGATTTATTTGTTAGGGTCGCCATTAGGATAAAAAGTCTGATGTTGGCCATTCTGTTTGTTTTCAATGAGCTCTAGAAATAACAAATCAATGCTGTACAAAAATTCCAAAATCAGACATGAAGATACAGATACCAGAATCAGATCTCAAAGGTTTAGTCAAAATATAATAAAGATTGTATTAAAGGTAGAAAGAAAGTAAGCAAAATGGTTTTCTTTCCAAAATGCTACAAGAAAATGTAATTCTGAAAATAAAGATGACATCTAGACTGTTTCTTTAGACAGACTGCTTCATAAGGGATTCTGAAATTCTAGCTGACTGCTGTAAACTGTTTTCAGTACTGCAGCAACTTGTTACAGAAATTTAAGATCATCTGGCTATTGGCAAGTGTCAATACAAAACAATGATGCATAATGGTTCATAAAGAAAAATACAGGCAATAAAAATACTGGGCTACTAAAGTAAACTGCTTAGCGGTTTATAAAGTACACAGAAACTACTATTATATATTCCCTTTTCCTTGTATCATGTAACAGATTTCTAGAGGTTACCTATGTATAAACTCCGATGAACAAAAAAAAAGCGTTTTAGTCATGGAATCACAGAAATAATTTCCAAAGATTACATCACTTGAAATGGGGCTACCACCTATACAATATGGGGTCAGCCATGGCTTTACCTACCCAAGTCTTGAAATCCACAAATAATGGATTTCCATAACCTTGATGGGACCCTCCTCCATGGCTGCATCACCCTTTTAGTATAATTGGGTTTCCTCATCTCCAGTCTGAACCGCTCTAGCCAGGACTTGTGTCTGCTGCCCCTTGCTTTCCTGTCTGTCTCTACCAAGAAGAGTCTATTTCTGTCATTTCTCTAGCTACGCTTCAATTGCTGTAGACCAGTACCTGCTCCTTAGCCTGCTCCTTACCCAGCTCCCCCAGTTCTTCACATGTATTACTGGTACTAGACCCCAAGCACCTTTGTACCTGTCTGTCGGACCATCTGCAGTTTCTCAACACCCTGCTTGAGGTGGGTAAGCCTCAGCTGGAGCCAAAGCTGGACACAATATTCCATATAGCTTTGCCAGCACTAATTAGGGGGGGGTAATAATCTCCCCAGATCTACCATTCTTTATCATTCTAATCTTACCCACCATGCTTTTAAACCATGAGGGAACACTGCTGACTAATATTCAAGCCAGTGTTCATTGTAACTCAAGAGTCCTTTTGCAGCAGGGCAGTGACTCATGTGTGGGATTATTCCATCGCAGGTGCAAATCTTTGCACTGCATGAATTTAATGATGTTTCTGTTGGCCCAGTTCTCTAGTTTACCAACATCCCACAGAATTGGTGTTCTCCCATTTGGTGTGCCAGTCATACCTGTTAATCGCCTGTCACAAGCAAATCTCCATCCACCATCAGCAAGATCACTGATGAAGATGTCAAACATGACTGAAGCAAGGATGACTGACTGTAGTTCCCTAAACCCTCTTCCTTGCCTTATTTGAAAGATACGTATCCTATTGGTATCCTTCTAATCAAAAAGGTCCTCTCCCAACCACCATGATTTTTCAGAGTTGACTGACAGTGGTCCAACTGATCAACTCCTTTGGCACAACTCGGTGAACTTCATCATGTCTACGGATGCATCCAACTTTCCATTCTAATCCAAAGCTTTCCCACTGCTGGCTGACCTGCTCCTTTCCAAACCACGCCAGTACCTGCAGAGGCCTAAGACAAACAGACCTGCAAGCTCTATTTGTGAAGACCAGTGCAAAAGAAAAATAAAATCAAAAAAACCTTGAGTACTTCAGCCTTCTCTGTATCATGTTGCTACATTGCCAACTACAGCTACCAATGCACCTGCATTTTCTCCATATGTGCATAATATTGATCAAAGAAGATTAATGTATGTATAATTTCAATTCACCCTGCATACTGGTAAGCTCCATGGCAAGCAAGTCCTCTAAAAAAGTAACTAGATGGAAAAAAAACCCACCAGTCCAGTGTTAAAGCAGTTGGAAATATGAACACAGGTTTGGCTACTCCCTCTCATATAGAAACTGGAAAGGCACGTTCAAAGAACTATTTCTTTTCCTTTAGGAGCACTTTGAGTAGATCCATAAATAAAATATCTAAATACATTTACAAACCTATGGGAATTATGTTACTGGGAAATTTTATTTTATAATATCCTTGAGAACAGTTTAGAGATCTTGTGTGAAATAAGCTCGTATCTTACTTACAGTAACAAAATAGGTAATGCTAATATCACTTCGAAGATGAAATTTAATTCCAATTGTTCATTTAACTCAAAATATACTACTTCCTAGCAAAGTGCTCCTATGATTTCTTAATCAGACAGATGTAGTTGAAATATTCCTAGAACTGTGCAATTTTTAAAATCTGTATTGTACATGCAAAATCAGTTTTGAAGCTATAAATCAGCTTCAGCTATGAAGACAGCAAAAGCAAAAAAAAAAAAAAAGGGTAGAAAATTTTATTTGGCTTTTTCTGCTAGGAAGATTTGATAGGAGAAAAACTGCCACAGTCTACCCAATCATATAACCTTCAACATTTTTCAGTAAAAAAAGGTAATGATATTGAGGGGTGAACGGAAGAGCCCAAACAGGTTGAGTTAAAGCTTTTGTCCAAGTGACTAAGAAGCAATTAATATAAGAAAATTATATGTCATAGTGTTAAAATTAAAGATATAAATTTCTGAGTAATCAAATAATTACAAAATAAAACAACAAAAAAATTCTCAGCGTTAAATTAGTCTATGAAGTGATTTATGGAGGCCACTCCATTATAACAGAAATGCCAACATAGTTTATAAGATTCCCAGGGACTCTAGGGTTCTTCTCTGCAAGAGATTGAACAGAACAATACTTACAGCTCATGCTCTCAGGGTAATATGAAATACTTAAGTATGAATTATTATGTGTCAAACTTAGTATCAAACTATTTTCCCCTCTTAACAAGGGTATTTTCTTCTTTGGAGTGAGAGGAAAATTACTAGCTCACTCAGCGCTAATGGAATACTTCTCCAGCATGTTCAGTCAGATGCTTTAGCACTTGTAGATCATATTAAAAAAAAAAACAGTATAACTGAAGAGTTGCCTTGCCTCAAAACACAGGGGAAATCTAGAAAGCAGACTCGCAGGGGAGGAGATAATGATTTGTTTCTGAAAAAAATACTACACTAAGAGAAATTTTGATTGCATGGTTAAGAACACAGAAGTCAGAAAATGTCATGCTTAATACCGTATGCAAAACCCTACTACTGCCCTCTTGTGCACATGCATCCAGTGACTCTTTAGATTTGACAGTACTTTCTTTGTGTGAAAGTACACGTGTATTTTTCAGCAACCTTATTCCCTGTACACTGTTATGGTACATTAACAATGAAAGCACCTTGCATATGAACAATGAATGTTCAAGACTGTAATGCTGTCAAAAAGGTGATGTCATTTTTTTAAGGTTCCCTTATCTGGGATTATATAATTGGCAAGGTATCATCAGTGTGTTTTTCTTTAAACACAAGACATCCTACCTTATTCACCATGCCTGAAAGCATACTAGGAGGGCTCATTCCAAGTTCCAGACAACAGATACGTACAGTTTGCAGTAGCAAAATTACTAGTACATAGACCATGCTCTCCTCTAATATTTAGTTACTATCAAAATTTCTTCTGTCATAGCCTGGCTTCTGAATTTCCTCACTGGTTCTCAGGGAGAGTCATTTGCCATCATCTTTAAAACACCACTGCCCATTTCCTAACAGTTCTTCTTCCCTTACAGCAAGTATAAACTATACTGTAGTTTCAGCTGTACCACACATACACAATTAGGTCGAGGGGAGCTGGATGTCCAGTATCTGTCCAGTCTTATTTAGGGCTATTCATAGACAAAGCAGATCACTTTGCACAGGCTGCCAGAATAGTTCTTTATAGTCAGACTGTAGCAAAAAGATCACTGATGGGTAGTATCAGAAAAATTATGCAGAATGTATTACATTTTAATGTTCCACATTACAACAGTACTCTGAAAATGCAGACTCTGTATAAGATTTCTATTGGAGCACCTAAAACTTTTAAAAGGCATTTTAATCTAAAGTGATCAGCTAGGAATTACTTAATGTATTTCTACTCATATGCTAAAAAAACCCCAATACTCCAGAACTCCACAACTGTTCTTTTGGAGCAATCCCTAATGGAATTTTTGGGATTCAGGAGCTTTTCACCATTTTCAGTTTAAGAGCTTACGGTCACATATTAAAATTCTCAGGAGAACTCAAAGAAAGTACCAATGATACCTTTTCTCCTTTCTCTTTTGGAACTACACGTTCTGACTCCTTATCACACTTGTTGCCCAACAGTATTACGTCCACTTCATCACCTGCTTTCTAAAAGAGAACCAGCATTAATAAATGTCAAGTAAGAAAAAAGCAAACAACAAAAGCCCTTCACCTTCAGCTCACATGAACACTCATTTCCTTTGAAAGTAACTGCTAAATTCTGTCCTGACCTTCATATGTGGAAATATTTTCCATCAGTTACTGGGACTTGGAGTGAAACAGCAAGATTGCAAAGAGCAGGAAAAAGCTACTTAGAAGTGCCATGTATAATTTCCACTCCCTTTCATAAGATATAAAGTATATGGTGCATGGGCACTATCATCTGATGAATGCTCCATCTTGAGGCTCTAAAGTGACTGGAAATGTCCTGAACTCAGACACTTCCCTCCTTAAAGTAATAGATCCATGGATTAGCATATGACTCTGGTCTACATCCAGCACTCAGAAGCAAAAAAGAAGGAATTTGCTGCACCTGAAAGAGCACCTCTCTGTGATTCACTTTGGCACACAGACAGTAAAATTACATTCAAAGTGTTCAAACTCAACATAAAAGTCTGATTATTCCAAGACACTAGGAAGATGGCAATAGATTTTTAATGAAGTAAAGTTTGAAAATCTCATTGATCCCAAAAGGAAGAAAAATCTACCTTTTTGACCTTGTCCCCATCCTTTGTTCCTCTAATCCACTCAGGTGCATGATGACTGTGACATGCACTGGGTTCTTTACATCAGTGTTATTTTAAGATAAGCCATTTTAACTATGCGTGACTGGAATAATAACAAGGAAAGGGAACAGTTCGGCAACAGCATATGGAATTTGAAAAACTGATATTTGTTGCGAAAATAGTAACATTTAAAACCACTTTTGGTGCTTAAATGGAGGAAGCTGAGGGTCTCAATCTAAAGACAATTGATGCTAACGTGGTCTGATGCCACGGCTTTTATTCTGGAGGTACATGCTCATGGAGCTTCTCTGATGACTCACAAAGCCTGGTGTCAGGCTGCAAATCTGTCTAGAGGGGCATTGATGAAATCTCTGATCTCTGTCAAAGTATTAATTTTTATAACTTTGCCATAAGACAGAATCAGTCACAATCAACTTGCCAAGAGCTCACATACATGCATGCACGTCCCTCCCTTCAGAAAAATGCAGAGAAAACTCTCTATTCATTAAAGGATGAGAAAATTGTTATTTTTAGTCTATTTGTACTTTTACAACTACATGGTTGCGTTTGAAGAGTACTGCAGTAGGCAAAATTTATTATTAAAGAACTATTTCATTTTTTCTAATCCATTCTCCTCTTAGAGACAGCTAAACTTATTTCATACCCATAGCTAATGTTCAAGATCATATAGTATTAAAATGAAATAAACATAACATAAAAATAAAAAGTACAGGCTTAAAATAGTGAATCAATCTAACCTGGATTAATAGACCAAAATGTTGGTTGTTTCAGAATGCATTGGAGATTCACTCATTAAGATCAATGGTTCTCCTACATAAAATCACACAAATCAGTCCCAAAATAGGGTAAACAGACAATTTAATCTCATCACATAACCAACTTTTCATTTGGAAGAAGCATGTATGTTGATGAACATTTTATGAGTGACATTTTACTTTGAAGTCAAAGGTCGAAGGGAAATACTTGCATACTGCATGTACAAAACCACTGAATTCTGCAACTTTATTTCTGTATAAACAGCACACATTTTTGCAGTAAGAATGTTCTTTCTAAACAGTTTCAAACAGCAACAAAATTTAAAGAGGCTAGATGTACCAGGCCTTTCAGTAAGTATTCATCAGTATTACAAATCACTAAGTATTTCCGCAAATAACTATTACTTCTACATCAATATAATGTATTAATGTATTTTCACTTTGTCTGGATCCTCCATCAAAGCACTTAGAGTACTTTTTAAAAGATGATATGTTGCAGTTTCTTTCATTTAGAAAACTGAAGATTATACACTAAAATTCTGTCCATTTTAGATTCTGAAAACAGATTATGTAGACGAGGACTTAAAAATCTAAGTAAATATGACTAGGCCGAAGTTTGGCCATGTGCTCAGTTAGCATAAAAACTGCAAGGGTACACTGATTTGAACTGGTCAAAAATATGGCTCTTCAGTGCTTCCAAAAGCTCACTGTATATGTCCATACTCTGTTATTTATAGCTTGGGAATAAGCTTTCGAAATGCAAAATCTATAGTTGAGAAGATGACTGTTATTTTACTGTTGTTAAAATGCTACAAGTCAGCACTGAGTAAGCTCATAGGCTCAGGAAACCGCCCCCACCCCCCCCATCAGTGAGAAGTACTATTAAAAATTTCATCAATTTCATCAAGGAAAAAAGAATTTTTTTTAAAGATTAAAAAAACCCACCTTTTGCTTTGGTGTCTGAAAAATGCCAGACTTCTGGTTCATTCTGTTTTTCTTTGAAGCTTACAATTTATATACAAAATAATCCAAACTTGCAGAAAACCTGTACTATTTTATTTTGAAAAGGAAAACATAATCACTACATTTCTCTCAAAAAATTGGTGCCAAGAGATTTATTGAGACTAACAAAGTTTTCTGAAGTGTTTGGCAGAGCTTGGGAGTCACCAGGTTTTTGCAAAAGTGTTTTCCTTCCGCCGGATTCCCAGGCAGCTGGATCTGGCAGCGGCATGAGCCAGGCTGCTCTGAGCAGCGGCCACGGGAGGGAGCAGCGGCAGAGCCTCCAACCCAGCACTGCCACGTACTGGGCTCGGAACACTGGACACGGGCACCACAGCACCTCGGGCTCCTTAGCGACCTACTCACAGGGGACACCCACCCACGCCCTTCACCCAACCAGGCAAATACACAACTCACTGCCTGACTACGTGGCTATTCACAGAAATCAAAAATGCAAAAGGGAAAATACCTTGCTCTTCCCTTTTGCATCTGATTTGTTTCAGATTTTTTTTTTTTTTCCAAATGTTAGGGTTTCTTTTTTCTCTTCAGTTCTTATTTTTAAGAAGTGCTGTGAATTTATGTGAGTATGAAAAGCAGCAGGCACCTTTACTGCAAGAGAACACTACCACATCTGTACTTAGAGGTGACTGGAAGGATCCCTTCACTTCTGAAATGGTGAGCACAGACCTGACCATGAACAGCCAGCCTCAGCCACCCCTGACTGTGATGATTACGAGCTCATCCATACTCCCTGCAGTATAAACCTATCTGTCCAGCAATACATGTCTCAGACACACCATCTTGCTCCTCCACCACACTTCCAGGGTGTTGTGCAGGGCTGCATGATTTTGATTCTCATTGACAACAGTTTGAAACGGCAACAGAGGTTTGTTTGTAGGTCCACACAATGAAACTGAGAACCCATACCTGATAAATATACTATGGCAATATTTAGTTTGTATCTCAAGAAGAAATGTAGTATTACTATAATTTTTCACATCCGATGAAGATGCACATGGTCAAATAGCAAGACTGACCAGGCAGAGAAGGAGAAAGCCATAAAGCTGGGAAGTTTCCTTTAGTTATTCACTAGACAATAACACTAAAAACGTACCCTTTGTAATACTGAAAAGCAATTTGCTAGGAATAGATTGTCCTCATGGTCCCTTTGACAGCATCACACGGGCAGTGTTAGTATTATGATTCCCATGTATGCCTCTTTCTATACATTTTTCTATGTGCCACTTTATGACCTCAGTTATAAATGCCTGGTTTCCAGGACTTCAGTGGAAATAAACAATAAAATTTGTTTGTCTACTAGCAAACTTAAATATAAACCAATTTATCCCAAAAGCAATCTGGGATTACAGATAAACTAATTTAGCAAAATGACAAGAACAAGAATTTTAAGTTCTCATCACAGCCATAGCAACAAACCCATCTACAAACTGGAACAATTCGATCTTTTGACATCAAGCTTTCCCATTTGAGGAAGAAAAACTCAGAGAATTTGAAGTCAAACTAAATTACATTTTTAAAGCAGTTCGATGTGCTGTTTGCATTTAAGTGTGAAGCAGAAACACTAAAAGACAGTCCAGTCTCCCAAGATGCATCAGATGAACTGAACCAAAAAAAGGGCACTATTGCAAAAACGTCAGCAACCCACCACACCAATACAGTTTATATCCTGGTTGAGGGGTCACTTCTTCAGGTAGGACAAACAGAAAGTTAATGTATTCCACTGGTGATTGAGGTTGACAAGGCCTTCTGGAAGTCATTTGGTCTAATACCCTGCTCAAAGAGAGGTCAACTTCAAAGTCAGGTCAGGCTGCTCCAGGCCCTGTTGAATGGAGTTTTAAGTGTGTCCTTTACATGTTCCTCTCTGGGCACCTGTTTGAGCATTTGACCATTGTTGTGAGGAATTTTTTGCCAGTGTTAGTTGGAATCTTGTTAAAGCATCCTGGAAAGAACTGTTTTCTGCAAACAGATTTGATACATAGCTGCTTGTATTTAATCTTGAAAGGCCAAACAGAACAGGTCCATGTAATAGCTAAAAGCCATGTCAGCAGACAAAGAGGAACACTTTATTAAATTGGACATAACCTGCAATCCTACAAATAAAGGACAGTTTCAGGTTCTAAAGTAATTTTCCTGCAATTATCATAGTCCTAAAGAGTGCATTACAAATCCAATACAGGTGCCAATAACATCCTAAGATATTAATCTGTGAGTATATTTTTCTAGTAAGCTTTTTATGTACAATCATGTTACTTAGTTTCCTCTAGTTCTGAATACAAATTTTACAGCAATACAGATATGTCAGCTTATTTGTGTCTTGATCTTCTTTGAACAATAATTAATTTTTAATATGAAATTTGCTGTATTCCACACTTAAAATAACTGAAATATAATGAGAACATTACTGGTAATCTGACTGTAATTCCACTGACTAGCCAGTTTTTATAAAATCAATGAAGTTTTTAAGAATGCTAAATTACTTAGGCTATTATTTTCAACTGTAAAAATGGCTTAGCACACCAAAAAGATTTTTAAAAAACTTTGTCTAAAATTTTTATGTGCAAAGAATTAAAAAATGAGAACATAATTGTAATAACTGAATTGTCTCAAAAATTTAATGTTTGATTGGTTCAGGTGCAAGCTTTACATTACCTATTAGTCTGGTATTTAATGAAGCCTGTATTCTATTTTCCTTTTTAAAACTTATTTATTTTTTCTACACTTGCATATTTTAAATGGTGCTTCAGCAATAGCCACTTTGATTCTGGGCATTTGTGGGGAATTAAATACTGGTTGGTATTCACAGACCAAAGCAAATGCAGGAAATGTCACCAACCTCCAGGAAGTAATTAATTTTCATGAAATGCCCTGTGTTTAAACAGTTATTGCTGAAAAATGTTTCTTTTGCAATGAATGGCCCCATATATTTTCACCAAGACACTTCAGAAATTGATATCCCACTAGGACTAAATTAAATTTTTTATTATTATCTAGCTCTATTACAACACTAATTGCTAGTTTTGAGATTGGTACAATTAATCATGCAATTTAAATTTCTAGAAATTGTTTTAGAATGAGTATTTTTTGATTTTTTAAATTTTAAACTAACAAAGTACCTTCAGCGGTTAAGATCAAACAGTCTAAACATTAATAGCTTGAGTACGTTTCCACAAAAGCTCTGAAGTGTCTGAAGCAGAAGGCAGGCTTCTGCAGGTGTCATTTCCTGACTGACTTTAACAGATCTAAGCCTGCATGGTGGCTACAGGAGCTAGGCACATCCTTCCCTCCACCCTAGCCACACAGTCCTGAAACTTTCCTGCTGTTTACAGCTGTGCATGTAACCCACTGAATCAATCACCCTGTTGATCTAATTAAAGATGACAGAACAAAATGACCCTTTTGCAGCCAGGGTGAAAACAGACATATTTTATAAAGAAGTTCATATACACAGATATATAGATATATGCAGAGATAGATAGATAGATATGAATGGATATATACGGCTAATCTACATTTTCAGCTTCAAATTATGGTAAACTTACTATCATACTGTGTGCTGAGTAAAATCTTTGCTAACCATGAAACTGTACAACCAGTGGCCCATCTAGCTGTGGCTTTTGTTTGCCTATCAGAAAGGCACATACTTTTCTTAAAAAAATAACAGAACAGGTGTGTTAATTTGAAGTGTGTGTGCAGACACATCAGTAAGAATATTATGCCATCGAATCTCCTTTGTAACACATTACTGAAGTTAGGCTCTGGTGCCACTAACACTTTTAAAATGGCTCTAAGGTCAAGGATAATGATGTACTAGGTCACCATAGTAATGTTGTTAATAATGAGATAATGTATATGTAATGTTTAACTAAGAGTATAAGATATCCTATGTATGTATTACTGGATCTATGACCATGTGTAGTTCATTAATTCAGCTGTATACTGAAGCTGTGAAGAGAGAAAATGATGCATTTGATGGTTTTATTTCAAGCCCACTTTTCCAAGATGAACTGTCCCATCCATCATATCATATTCCCACCAAATCACAAGAGTATTAAAGAAACTGCCTGAATGTTTACTTGATTTTAATCAACAAAGAGCACTACCTTGCTTGCATTCTTACACAAGTATACTAACTTACACAAGCACGCTAACTACAAACTGCCGTTGTCTCACTTAGGGGCAATCTCATTGCTCTCTACAGCCTCCTGAGAAGGGGAAGTAAAGACAATTGTGCTGATCTCTTTTCCTTGGTATCAAGAGACAGGACACATGGGAATGGCTCAAAGTTGTGTCAGGGAGGTTCAGACTGGACATTAGGAAGCCTTTCTTTACTGAGAACTTGGCCAAACACTGGAACAGGCTTCCTAGGGAAATGGTCGACTTGCCAAGCCAAGTTAAGAGACATTTGGACAATGCCCTTAAATAACATGGTTTAACTTTTGGTCACCTCTTAAGTGGTCAGGCAGCTGGACTAGATGATCACTGAAGGTCCCTTGCAGCTGAACTATTCTGTTATAAAACTGACCTGCCTCTAACTAACAGAGAACGTATCAAGAGAAACCTAGCAATAAAGGCTTGGAATACAGGGTTACAGGCAGCTGAATGATCTCATGTCCAAGGACTTGCCCACTCCTCGCTCCCTTCACATTGTTCCCATGTGCTTCTCCTGGCCTTCCTACTCCTACCAGTTTACCTTGCGTCAACTCCAGTACATGTCAGACCTTTCTATGACCCTCTTAAACTCACTGATGGAGTGGAAAAAAACCCCAATTTTTTTGCTGTGTTCATTTTCTATCATGTTTAGAAGGTCAGGGTGAACAACAGTGGGCTCTTGACAAGCTCCAGATGCAGTACAGTGGGAACCAATGTTTAGGAGCAGAGAGGTGGGAACACACTTCTGTCTGGCAGCCATGTGCTGTTGAATCACTTCCTATGTCACATGAAAACACTTGTTTCTGGCTGCAATATCACAAGCAGCTGAGCTAAACAAACAGCTTCCCACCCCACTTCCTCCCTTCTTGAAACCATCCTCTCATGGAATATCCAGTAAGGGCAAAGAGTGGGATGAGGCAGCTACACCAAAGCAAAGAAACGGAAATAACTGGCTGTGATATGGAATTTTCATATGGATTCCAATTAAAATCTGGGATGAGCTCATGGAGATTGACTTATGTGTAGCCACGTTAGTGACAAAAGCATCACAACTCAGCATGCACAAAGCTGGACTGGAACTATGTTTTAGAAGTACTTCAGAAAACACTTCTGCATCACTATGGTCTTGTCTTGGATAGTATACACTGTGTTCCAGTTTCAGCAACAGTAATTCTACTATCATACTGCGTGCTGAGTTAAACGCAAGAAATTCTGGTTACAAACAAGAATACATCTCATGCAGTCATTTAAAACATTAATTACCTTCATTAAGAGATCAACCACTTACAGATATACTTACCTCATATATGTCTTCCATCCACATTGTTATACTTTGAAAACTCTTCAGATTTGTGATGTCATATACAAGAACAAAGCCTTGTGCACCACGGAAATAGCTAGTACTAAGTGTATGGAATCGTTCCTGGCCAGCAGTATCCCTGAAAGAAATTGTAACAAATCACACACACAAAAACAAACAGACAATAAAAAGATGATCAAACTGGAGAACCTCCAAGGAAAATCACTTTATTTTGAGGAGTACTGTCCAAATTTTGAAATATGTACTCTAGTATGAAAGGAACAAGAAAAGACACTGGTGAGAGATACAGCAGTAAAAGAAATACACTGTAAATTTATTCTGAATAATACAGCTCTACTAGGGAAGTCAAATCAGCAGATGAAGTCTGAGTGTAATGTCAAGTCTACCACTGCTTCTTTATATACATAATCATTATGATCAGTACAACTCAGGTGATAAAAAGAAATCTGGAGTACAAGAGCTGCAAGAGTCAAATGACATTCCCGTATTCTGACAAGCCCTTTGTAAACTATGACACAAACAATACAGTGGTTTAGATAGAAGGTTTTGGGAAAAAGTCAACAAAATACAGTGATGAAGTGATTCCTACACATAATTATGCCTTAAGCAAGCTGTAAACAAACCTCCAATACTTTTGTATTAAAGCCTGAGAGGGAATAACTGCAGATCTAATACTGCTTAGGTAATTAATGTACAGATTTACTCTTTGAGAAGTTCAAATACTGGTAAATACAGATAATCTTCAGTATTGGACGCCTGGAGAAACAGCTGTCAGTAGCCCTATATACCCTCTAGAAAAACCTCCAATCCAAAAAACAGTGTATGTTCACAGACTCCTCTTACTGGCTTTCTCTTGGTGATGCTTTTGAACATGCATTTGATGAGTAATGAAACATAAAATTTTCTTGCTTTGTCTCTTCTCTCGATGTTCCTATACAATTAAATATACTTACTATGGATTGTAGATCTGCATTGCTTGTATGCTGCAAGTTTTATTGTGAAAGCAACCCAGTGACAACCCTCTTTTAAACTTACATTAGTTGCTGCAAAAAAATGTGCTCTCCTAGGCTAAATTCAAGTTTTAAAATGACCTAGTAGTAACACTTGCATGTGAGGA
This sequence comes from Acropternis orthonyx, assembly GCA_035583155.1. Classification (NCBI taxonomy): domain Eukaryota; kingdom Metazoa; phylum Chordata; class Aves; order Passeriformes; family Rhinocryptidae; genus Acropternis; species Acropternis orthonyx. The sequence goes on from JAWWEU010000081.1 coordinate 109,336,027, forward strand.
AGATGCACAATTAAAAGCAGATGAGATTTTTCATGTCATAATGCAATTTGGTGGGCTCTCATTTGTGATAAAAATTAAAACTTACCATATTTGAAGTTTCACTCTTGTATCATTAAACATTATTGGCTTTACTTTAAAATCAATGCCTAGAAGAAAAAATGAAAATCTGTAACGTTTCTTATAATAACATGGATTCCCTCTGAAGAGTGTTTCTTAGCTCTAGTTATCATGCAGTTTTGAACCGAAAGAGAAAAGGAACAATACCAAACAGAGAATAACTAGCTAACCATGTCCATTCAAAATGAAAGTTATAGAAGGAAATTATTCAATGGTGAAAGCAACTATGTGCCAATACACTGCACAAATACAATACAAAGCAATGGAGGAGCAGACCAAAGCAAAGGTGCAGATACTCTGAAACAAGTAGGTATTTCTGTGGACAGGCAAGTGACATGACAGCAGTTTCTTGGTCTATGCACAATAATATACTGTGCAAATATCTTGGTGATTTTCAACAGCACGGCAGCTATGAATGGAAAGATAGCAATGCTTACAAAGCACTTTTTTGTCCTTACTGCCAAATCCCTAAAAAAATTATCCAGGGTTACACAAACAGAAAGAGGAGCTGGCTGTACAAATTAAACATAAAGACAAAACTTACATGGGCTTTAATATGAAAAGGATTGTCTCTACAGTCTAAACCACTGTGTATCACGTATCCAGAATGCCAATGCTAAAAACAAGTATTAATATTTAAAATCAGTGCAGAATATTGTCTCTACATGGACTAAAGAGCTTTCCTCAAAGTTATTTTCCTTACAATTTATGCTGTTTTCCTTTACTATATTATCAAATTAGTACTCCAAATGTGGTAGATGATACCTGGATTTATGGGCTGCTAAAGTTCTAGTTTTAATATTAGAATCAGCCAGCTATCAGCTGCTTAGAGTGACACATTTTCTCAGAGTTAACTATTGTTTCCCCTATTACTTTATTGCTGAAGTTTGAAATACCATTTGATAATTCCTCTGATCACTTTTTTCCCCACTGAAAGACAACATATTAAGTGAAGTTAAGGTGACATTGCAACAGCTGACCATACTGTATGGGCAAAATTCCATACGATCAAACTACAGCTACTTAAAATTACATCAGAGGGGCTTTTCACCATTTGAAGGAACTAGACAGACTGAAAAATCACAAAATTTTCACATTAATACCACTATACTGATTTTTGTAAGAACCTGACTGCCAAATTAATTTATCAAAGGAAAGTATCCATGTCAGCAAACCAAAAATGCAACAGAGGAAATGTTCCCTTCCTTTGTACTGACAGATGTATTGTGCACAAAATTTTGAGAAGGACACTTTCACATGCATGATTCCAATGCTATTAACATTTCTTGTGTGTATGTGGTAAGGGAGTTGAGGTGGATTAAAAAAATTATTATGATAATCATGTCCTTCACTTGATGAATTTTCATTGAAGCTTCAATGGAAAGGCAAGATGAAATAATATAATTGGTATCTGCAATTAATACTACACAAAGCTTCCTTGATGGAATTAATAATGTCAAATGGAAATGTAATTTAAGTCAAATTTGCTCATGTAAGGTGAAATTCCAATGTAATGGAAAACATTTGCTCCTGGAATTCACATGGTTTTGTTTAATTATCTGTATCATTTTCTACAATTGATGTTGAGAGGGACAGGGCACACACTGGGAGGCTGGAACATTGCTTTCAAATGGTGCACTGGGAATACAGCAAAAAATTATAATCCAGAGAGGGATTCCCAGACCTATATGAAAAAGTCCTTACTTGACATGCATTTTAACAATAAATTCCTATATGTTTTATTTATTTATTTATTTACAAAAAGGGAATCAGAGTGCTGAATCAGACTAAAACTTAATCTAAATTAAAATCAGGCATATTGACTTCTTAAGTCAACTTCAAAATGTATTGACCTAAAAGGTCAATGAATGTTAGTGAAAAACAGAAGTCAATATGTTCTGCATGCATGAATTGTTCATGTCTTTATATGAAACTTCCAGCAAACTTAGCAAATTGCACGGCAGTAAAGAAAAATGAGAAACACAATGCCAAAGAGACAGCTCACAATTTCAGATGCTTTTAGGCCTAGGTGTTATACAACATAATCTACATAACAAAGTGAGCATTGATTACAGCTCTTGAGATAGATGTTATTAGAATGCAACAGCTTGTATTTGGTTCTTCTAACCTGTCAAATAAAACCAAAAAGGGGTATGCTGGGTGCAAGTTCAAATTCTTGTTGTTATTTCCAAGTTTTATAGCCATGAAATTAATTTCTTTTCTTTATATTCCAAAGAACAAATATTCACATATTAGGACTGAGGCATCTTACAGACAATTAGGCCTGAAAAGCCTAACAATAGCCAACCACAGGGTAATTCAGCTGTGAAATGCCTCTCTCTTTCCTCAGTATCTATAAAACAGGCTTCAGCCGACTGCAAAAGTCCTCTTCAAAGAGGTCTTTTGCTGCTGGTCTAGAAAATTACAACACACGTTTCGCCCCAACAGAGCTGGTGAGTTCCTGACAGAAAATGCTCAAAAAATGTGTCTATGCAAACAAAATGCAAGTTTGAGCCGCTTAGCAGGATGCCACAGTGAGCACATGGGCAAAGGGTGGTGAATGCCCCCTTACTGTAATACAGCATCTTCAACTCCAGACACAGGGAAGCAGTTGCTATCAGCTCCGGTGCCCAAACTGGGCAAGCATCCAGTGAGATGTTTTGGGCTGAGTTTCCACTGTGTTACTGCCACCCATACTTAATCCCTACTAGTTGTTGGTGCATTACTTTTATCAGGCTCTTTTCATGTATGTATCTGAAGTGGTATGGTATCTGAGCTGTCACAAGTACCAATAACTGCTAGTTTGCTAAGAAGAGCCACTCATAGGATAAGATGGTTTGCTAGGAAAGTAACAGTGACAAAAAACACAGTCTTGTTGGAAAAAAAAAAAAGAATTAAGATGTGGATTGCTATTGGTGGTGTTCACAAATACCTTCACTATGGTTCATTTTTTTCCTCATTAGCTCTACTTTATTTCCTTCTAAAGTAAGTAATCAGGGCATCTACACAGACTTTTTAATCCTAATGTTGAAGTTGTACCACTTTCAACTATGACAGATTTGACAGGACTCACAGCTCTGCAGAAATGTTTCTCACAGAAAACGTGTGCTGTGGGACCACCACCACTGTCAATACAGCAAAATAACCTTACAGTCCATGAGATCACAATTCTGTTCACTGGTATAGAAGAGGGTTTTTTAGTTCATAAACTTTCTCTATGGCTTTATATGCAATGCCATTGTTTAAACAAAAACATTTATTCTTTATAGTCTATTCATAATACAATGCATCCACCTTATGATGCGTATAAGTTTAATTAGAAAACTATAACTGCTTCTAATTTATCCAAACTGCGTAATTGAAGAGGAGGAAGGGCACCCAGCCTTGATTGTTTAAGTGATGCATTAAAAGCTTTCAATGAAAATTTACTGTTAATGCATTTTTTGCTTTTTCTCATAAAATACGTAATTTTACAAAAGATCACTACTACTAGAGCCTACTACAGAATGCTTGGTTGGTTTTTTTCCCTGCAATAACACTAGGATTTTTCCTAGTAACACAAATCTGTGATTCCTGATGACACAGAAATGAGGCTTTCAACAACCTTTTAACGTCTGTGCCTATGACCCTTTGCCACTAAGGAAGGTGGTGACACATGATTTTGTCAGGGAACTCAGAAGGCTGCAAGACTGCAGCCGGAATGATCTTTGCTCTGCTCAAATCACTGTTTCAGCTGGACAGGTAAGCTGAAAACTCAGTTACCAGCAGATGAGCGTTTAGTAGGCAATGCAACAGAAAGGGATCATTTGACTGAGCTTGTATGAAACGGGCATCCGGATAAAAAGAGTTACTTGTTTTGATGGTGTCAACAATGAGGGAGAAGACATCACAAACCGAGAAAGCATTGTATTGTGTCTTCTTCCTTTACACCATTAGGAGCCACAATAGGGCATCCTCTCTGCCGTAGCTGTCTACATGAAAAAAGAAACTTCCAATATTATTCTTTTGGAAGACACCACCCCCAGCCCCGCTTGTTTTCAAAGTCTAAGTTCTAATACACCTGTTAAAATGGAATTAAATGGAACTCAGTACCTCAGAAATAACTTTAAAAACACATTCAGGTAACAAGTACCACATTTGAATGATTTGTTTACATTTCAGATACAGTTTTTAAATCTCTCAACAACAGGTGTCAGTAATAAAACTAACAAAGTTAATCTCAGTCCGTAACTGTCACAAAAACTCATATTATCTTCAGTTTTCCTTGAAATAGTTTGTCACAACCTGGAAAATATATTCTTAATATCACTTTATAAAAGGTTTTGAGTCTGCAGTGGACTGAATTAGGAGTAAAAGAAATTGTATCTCAAAATAATAACCTCATGGCCAGGATTCTCTGTCCCAATATGAAACACATCCACAAAGCTGAAGTTTATTTTCATGGCCATTCTTTGGGATTCCTTGCTAAGCCTGGCAACAAGTTGCCTGTTATTAGGATCAATTTCTTGACTTCACTGTTAGTTGTGTTCTTCCCTCCTTGTTCATGACGGTTTCAGAAACTGTTTTGTAAGAACGAGCAAGAAAATAAAAAGTGGTTTAAGTTCAGCTGTTCTCATGTTGGCAGGTCAAGTCATCTCAGGTACATTAAGTATTTCCTTGACCAACTACTGCCACAGCTACTATCTGTTATTTAATTCAGTTAAGCCAACTCCTCTCAGCCTGAAAAATGTGTTAAAGAGTCATGTATATTCCAAATGCAGGAATACACATCCCTGGCATCATGCAGCCTTCTCTTTAAGAGCAAAGAAAATGGGAAAAAAAAAAAAAAAAAGAAAAAAAAAAAGAAAAGAAAGGCTCCTACCCACAAACTTTTAAAAATTAAAATTTCACAAACAAAAATTGGGAAAATCTCCACTGCACATACATCACACACTTTTTCTGCTGATAGGTGGGTTTCAGCAGGTGGACTGTCAGGCTGCTGTTCCCCATGGCACTGTGGGGCTGGGGTACCAAGGCAGTGGGAGTTCCCCATCATCCTCCACCTGCAGAGGTTCCAGGGGAGGCAGTGTGGTGGTACAGCACAGACCTGACACGGTCTGGCAGGGCTAATGTCAGAGCAGTGGCTCGACTTTAATCATCGTGCATGCAGCCACCTGCAGGAGAGAGCATTTTGACTTTATACCATTAAAATTATTAGTGCAAAGTTAAATCCCTTTCTAGCCTGAAAGATTGAGGAACTGGGCATTTTACTGACACCTGACAGCTCTTTGAGGTTGATATCTGAATGGAGGCTGTAGCCAGGTCAGGGTCAGCCTCTTCTTCCAGGAAACAAGCAACAGGATGAGAGGACATCGCCTTAAGCTGAGCCGGGGAGGTTTAGAGTGGACATTTAGAAGAATTTCTTCGCAGACAGGGTGATTAGACATTGGAATGGACTGCCCAAGGGAGGTGGTGGAGTCACTGTCCCTGGAGATGTTTAAGGAAAGCCTGGATGTGGCACTGAGTGCCATGGTCTAGTTGACAAGGTGGTGTTGGGTCACAGGTTGGACTTGGTGGTCTGAGTGTCTTTTCCAACCTAATTGATCCTGTGATTCTGTATGGTTTTCTCTGCACCTGCACCAGGGTATGGCCTGCAGCAGGGCCTCCGTGGGCAATAGGAAACAGTAAGAACACGGAGCCTGAGGGCACACAGGGAGCCGGGGGGCACACAGGGAGCCAGGGGACACACACACTGAGCCCGGGGGGCACACAGGGAGCCTGTGGGCACACACTGAGCCTGAGGGCACACACGGAGCCTGAGGGCACACACGGAGCCGCAGGGGCACAGACGGAGCTTGAGGAGCACACACTGCGACGGGGCACACACGGAGCCGGGGGGGCACACATGGAGCAGGGGGGGCACACACGGAACCTGAGGGGCACGCACGGAGCCGGGGGGGCACACACGTAGCCCCAGGGGGCACACACCGAGCCAGGGAGCACACACCGAGCCAGGGGGACACTCACCGATCGTGGCCAAGTAGGAGGCGGCGGGCGCGCCGGCGGGCGGTGAGCCGGGCTCCGTGTACCGCCGCACGATGGAGGTCTTGCCCACGCAGGACTCTCCGGCCATCACGATCTTCACCAGGAGCGGCGGCACCTCCGCCGCCCCGCCCGGGCCTTTCCTCGGCCCCGCCATGCCGGGTGCCGGTCTGGGCGGAGAGGGGCGGGAGCCGGAGCGGGCCCGGAGCCTCCTCGGGCCGCGCCTCAGCCGCTGCCCCGAGCTGGGGTTATGCAATTATGCAAAGCCGAGCCTGTTTTCGTCAAGTTTCCTCACCGGGGAGCAAAGAGGGAACTTTCACAACCCCCCATGACGCTTCCCCCCTGAAGTACAGAAATAAACAACCCGGTTTCGCGTTGCTTTCTGGTGTTGAAGACAGATAGAGGAAACAGGTTTAGAGAATTTCCTCTTTTTCGCTTTTCGTTTGTTCTCATCTGACAGTCAAAACGACCTGTAAAAAACGCTCCAAAAAACCCCACAAAAACCAAACGTGTATCCACAGTGCAGACGCTCGCTGCGTGTATGGATGTTCTTACCAGAATCCTACAGTGTCCAAATTAAAAGGCCTTTGGCCATTTGCCAGTGTGCACATGGAACTCATCCAGCATCATAAATTTAAGGAACTGGGTATATTCGATTGAAAAGTGTTAATGTACCTTTGCAAATATTTGTGTCTCTCTGGTCCTGTGATGCCTCACCTGGGGTTTTGACACTGTCATCTTCAACCCTTCAAGTAATTCCTCGATCGGCTCATGTACCAGAGAGCAGTAGATGGGACAGCCTCACTTTTGTGGAGGACAATAGATGACTCCGTGAGCTCCACCTGGCACAATTCGGGATCATGAAATCATAGAACCATCAAGGTAGGAAGAGCCCTTTAAGATCAAGTGTCACTGCTAATCCATCACTACCACTGCAACCCCTAAACCAGTAAACCAAATCACCCAGTGCCAGATCCGGATGCCTCTTCAACACCTCCAGGGCTGGTGACTCCACAAATGTCCCCTTATCAAAGGCCAAGTATTATTTCAGGCTTATCTTCCCGTTACCCGCACACCAACCTGCACCTCAACTTGCCAGTGTTGGACTGGTTAGCCGTAAACCTTTAGGACTTTGTGGTAGAAGGTCTTCAAAGGGTGTGAGCCACCCGTTTGTCAATCATTGCTGGAAGAATGAGAATTTCTGCTACGATCAGTAGGAAATGACAGATAAAATTAACTACCAAGTTAGCTGGGTAAAAAAACCCAACACTAGCAAAGGAGGCATCAGTCAAAGTATTTCCATTAGGGACAGAATAAGGTTTTGTATGGATGAGACTAAACATATTCTTGAGTGACTGCAGGTAGAAGTTTAGCTCACAGTACACTTTCAGTTGACACATGACATTATTGGAGGCATTTGAGGAGCCTGGCCTGTACAATAAAGCTGCAGTCATGTGGCTTGCTTATTTGGGCAAAACAAAGGCTAGGAGGAAATATGATTGCTCTCTGCCAGGGATTAAGTTACAAGGTGTTAAAAAAAGTTGCTTAAACAAAAAGCTAATAGGGTGAATAGGTATACACTGTTTGTCAATATGGCCAAGCTAAAATTTGTGAAGTTTCTAATGAAATTTCAGAAAATTCTTTCAGTTGACGTAGTTGGGAGAGAATTCTTAGTAAAGGCAAAACCGATGAATGTTATGGTGGCTGTAACTGCCTGCAACAGGGAAAGACTGGAGTTCATAAACCAGAACACTTCCTATGACAAACATCCCCTGCCAGCTCAGCAGCTCCATGAAGTTCTGCTTCCCCATGCAGAAACTTGAAGCTGCCCTTGATTATCCCAGCTCTGAGGGATGATGGGATGCTGGCATCTTCTAGTAGTTCTCATGAGTCAGAGGTGATGCTGTGTGTGGGGAATCTGTAGTGCTGACAGATAATCTAACATCTGCAGGCATGGGCAAGTGTCTCCAGCCAACTGTGCATCAGTCCTGTTCCAGTCCCACTGCCAGTGTGACTCAGGAGTGAGGACAATAGTGCTTTGTCCTGTAGATGGGTGCTCTAGCACAGATTTGACAGATGCATGTATGTGGGTAGCACATTGGTTTGTAGATATACCATAAGGCTTTGTCTTTTTTGTGGAGCCTTCTCCCATTGTCTGCTCTGAGCTGTTTTTCTCAGAATAGCTTTCTATGCGGGCAGCACTGCAGCTACCTGCAACAGTTAGATTTAGGTGTTAGCCTGGACTGATGGTGTTAACAGGGATGCTGCATTAGCTCAGTCTTTACCCTCTGCTGTTTGTCAGGCCAACCAATAAATTAAAAGGCTCTCCATAGCATTTTCTATATTTGACTGTTGATTTACGAGCAGTGTGCAAGGCAGGATTCTAGCCAATTTCTTAATGAGACTGCAAATGCCTGGGGTTACCGCTGCTATCAGTGAGTTACAGTATCAGTTTTCCTCATATTCCTATCCACAAGGGGACAGTCTTTCCATCTCTTACCACCAATTAAAACCATTTAAAAGTTAACTCCTGGAAAAGCTACCATTCAATGAACTAAATTTATTTTTTTTAAAATACATGTTTCATGCTTTAGAAAAAAGTTCCAGATCTTTGTAAACTATACCATGTTACTGTACTTACAGAGCTAATCATAAGTATAGTTAGTTTAATGAAACTAATGACTTGAAAAGAATGACTGTGGCTACAAGACAATCAGTGCAAAGCACAAAACAAAGTTTCCATTATATTTATTGAGATATCCTTGGAAAAAGATGTGGTTGCTTCTCATTGATCTGTTTTGAATGCTCACTTCCATTTCTTTGACTCTATCTTTCCAAAAGCATGATAAATAATAATAATAAAGACAGTTTTAAAAAGGATTTTCATGGGAGACCTTTTAATTTTCACATGGAAAAATTACTAGATTTATTATAATTTAATTTATAAAATGTTAGGTTAGTAAAACATAACATTCATTTTTATTCAATATCTGTAAATTGTTATGGTTACTCATAGATATGATTCTTACATTTTTGCTTCTTATCTGAAATGTTCAGTTTAGAAATAACTGCTCAGTTTACTCTGAGTACAGAAGTACTTTGGGCAAAGAAGATACTGCCATATTTTTGAATTCTCAAAAGGCTCACACCTCCTATTTTGCATCAGTGTGGTGTATTACCCCAGTCTCTTCTGAAGAGCTGATACAGCAGCCAAATTTTTATATAGCCAAGGCCCCACAAAAATGGGCCAACTCCTCATTGGAGTTACAGAAACTACTTTAAATTGCTCTGAATGCAGGAAGGAACCAAAGAGATTCTTCAGCAAAATATTTCATGCTAAACATCCAGCATAATCTTGCCATTAAGGCTGCTTTGGACATTCTTGCAAGCAACCATTATTTTAAAAAAAAAATAAAAAAATTCAGACAAACACAAACATAAACCAAGGATAAAGAAACACGTTTCTGAAACATAGTGGCATCATTACAGATGCCATAGCCTCCTTAATGAATGAAGCTTCCTCCTTAATGAAATAAAGCCTACAAAATATTGCAAAGTGGTTCAATGTATTTCAATTTGAAATTATTGGGACGGAATATTAGAATACTAATGCAATTAGAAATATTAGCAGCATATTTATGGAAGTTTTACTGAGCTGAAGGTATAAGCTAATAATGATAATAAGAAGAAAGAGCAGGGCTTAATTTGGATTTTAAATCCTCAGTACTAAGTCACTGCTCATGTCAAGATTACACACTGAATAGATTTTCTTAAGTGACCAAAGTGAAACTCTGCTTTCATTTCTGTTAAGATAAAACCACTTCTGATTGGACAAAATTGAGGTAAAGTATTCATGATAGGCAAAACAGGGTTCACTAATCCTTAAATGAAATGTCTGGGCCAACTGTAAAGTATTTTAGTTATTTAAGAGACAGGACTCTCTGTTAAACTGGAATATAATTTTTAAGATTTCATCAGAGAACAGGACATCTCTCTGGGTCAGAATGACTCAAATGTGCATTATTGATGAAAACTCTGTTGAGAAGTGTCCTTTCCAACCCAGACCACTCTGTGGTTCTATGATTAACTCTTAACCCAGATGTTCTACAGCTTTCACTAATGGGCTCTGCCTTGGCCAGCTGCAGGTCCGTTTTGGAGCCAGCTGTCATTGACTCTGTTGGATGTGGGGGAAGCTTTTAGCAGCTCATCACAAAAGCCACCCGAATAGCCCACCTGCCTACCAAAACCCAGCTATGCAAAACCAATACAGAAGATACCTTGGTAAACAGCATCCCTGCCTGTCTTCCTGTTTTCTCCTCATTTTGGCCACAGAAATCTATATTATTTGGAAAAAACTTGGGAAACATACTAACAACACAAAAAGAACCCTGGAATAGGGAGAGAGGGTGAAGAGATACATTATCATCAAGATATAAAGACACTAAATACTTCTTCTGATTTTTCTTAGCACCTGTAATGTCAGAAGCAGTGTGAATGGAGGGGAATGATTGATCTCCAAATCAGGGGGACAGAGAGTAGAAAATTAGAGCAAATGTACAGGTGAAGGACTGAATTCATCCTCCCAGGAGCTTGTAGGTACAATTTATGGGGATGATTCCTTCTGCAATTTTAGAAGATCAAAATGGAGCGTGTGGCCTAGCGAGGTCACAAACTAAACACCAAGCAGCCGTGACAGTCAGCTTTGAAGGTATGCTTCTACCTACTCTTCCAATTACTTTTTTAACCCAGTAATAGAAACAAATAGGAAACCATGCAAGCAGACTGCTTATAGATGAGCCTGAGAACATATAGGCTACATCTGCATCACCTTTAGTAAAAATATCCATGTTTCAATGCAAGTTCACCAAGCAAAGTTACTGGAGGGGTAAACCAGTGAAGATGGTACATCTACCCTGTAGGCATTAGTTCACCTGCCCTGTCTGTCACTTACCAGCTTACTCCTGTATCCGTGTGTTGTGCCACAGTTGGTCCTGCTAACTCCCATGCCAGAGGCTCCTCTTCTACATCTGAACTTGCCACTTCAGCTACAAGGTGACTGTCAGTCCGTCACAGACAGAGTTGAGGCCCCAGCCCTGCTGCCTTTGGTGGAGCAGGGCTTTTGGAAGAGAGATGCTGGAATTTGCTGACGGTGGTGTTTAATCCTCTGAACCTTGATTAGCAAACTGTAAGGCAGCTGGCAGCTCCCTGGACAGGTCAGCTTTGCAGGGCAGGAGTCTCCATCTATGCCTCAAAGGACCCAGCTACTGCCAAACCCTACCCAAAGGGCAACGTGAACATGCATCCTCTCATTCTTCATCAGGGACATGCTCCTTCTGGTGAGGAGCTCTCACATCTGGACCATACCACTGCCCTGTGAAATCACCTGATTCCTCTGACCTTCAGATCTAGTGGACCCATCTCCAGTTCCCACTGGTCATGGGCACAAGGCTGGGACTGGACTGCCTGCATTCAGATCTGGGGGCTTGATGGGCCTGTTTGTTAAGTGCTCTTAAGATTTGAAGTCGCCGTCTCAAATTGCCCCTGTGGTTTTGGTTAGTGCAGCCTATCTGAATGACTGTTTGGAGTAGCCAATAGTTTTTAATTTATTTTTCGATGACTGTTTTCTGATTTAATGGAGGTTGCTGGTTTTATACTTGTTTTCACCAGTCTGACTATATTTTCCTATATATCAAAAGCATGCAGAGTTGCAGATAGACCTTTGTTATGTATCATATAAATCATTTTAAGTGAATAAATAAATAAACACTGTCAGAAGGGTGTAAGAGTGAAATATTGCATTGATGCTTAGGAATAGAAATATTTTGGAAGTACCACTATCAAATCATCTGTGAAAATGCCATATAGGCACATACACATATATAACCCACAGATAGTATGTTTTTCTTCAGATAAATGCCAAAAATGCAGGCCTCTGTTTTCATTTAAGTACCTGACATTCTTCAAATCCCTATTGCTTAGCAGATACCAAAGCATCTTCCATTAATCCTTAAAAGATTTAAATAGCATTTTATGTATATTTAGCATTCTGAAAGCAGAGTAGAGAATAGTAAGATTATTTGATGCCTAGATTCTGTAGGCTTTTTCCTGGAAAAGACTACTAGAAGAATAAGGCTAAATCAGTAATAGCTTAATCTGTTGTAGATAATATAATTTATATTGCTATGTATCATGTTAATGACTGTAAACCAACGTGCACATTATTTTTTTTCATTTGTAATTTGGGATTCTCAGAATAAGAAATGCAGAGACAAGGATAACCCATGTTTTCCATGAAAGATTCATGGAAACTGAAAAATAAGGTCTTTTAATAGTTCATGATAACTGTTTTTCTTGGCTTAAATGTAGGTTTTAAAAAATGGTGCTCATTGTTTTGCTTGTAGTTCTTTCATGCATGAACAATCATGCTGATGATGCATTTACTTCAAGTGAATTTTCCAATTGAAAAAGTGCTTTCAAGTAGTTTAAGTACTATGAATCACCAAAACCTCATCTAAGTTCCATAAAAGCACTGTCTGTGGAAAGCAACCCTGGAAAGAAGACATATTGGGATTGTACTGCATGATTCAGCTGAACAGAAGTATATTTTGTCAACACAGAAGTTGAGGAACCTGACAGTTCTGTAAAAATGAAATTATAATCTGCTAGAAAGACAGAAACTAACTCTCCTGCACCCTCCCCTCTTACATGCTTCAGTTGTTCCTCACTGGTTTGAAGCAACGATTCTAAAAGAGAGAAGCTCAGCCTTTGAAACACAGGATTTTCTTAGGGCACATTTCATGCCTTATCTCTTTCTTAATTTTTTTTTTCCCCATTATTATCTCCCTTCCTTCCTAGTTTCTCATGTAGTCTGACTGTTGGAAGCTGTCTTTTTCCTGTTGTCACTGCCTGTACCATTTGGACAATTAATGTTTCTGATACAATGTTTTCTTATTATTAACAAATGCAATCTGTTTCTTTCCATTTATTTTGACTGAAACAACTGTAAGTCATAAGTATTTGTCAAGGAAACATTAGTGATTTTTTCATTTCTTATGCAGTTTTTATTTAAAGCTAACTTTGAAAGCAGATAAAACTGTTCATTAAATCAAAATTGGAAAATCTTTAATGATAATTTCAAAAAAATTACCTATTGCCTTAGAATTTTTTTTAAAATTTATGGTGTAACTTAAGGTTACAAGTTCTTGACAGTATTTTAAATATGTTGAGAGTTTAAAAAAGTTAATGTAGCTTTCTGTATCTTGGATGGCAATGTATTTTCTCAAGTGAGCAACGCAAGTGTAGTGGGTTTCCTTATATTTGGGATTCCTTTCAGGATCTAAGGCCTTGGGGCTCAGATCCGGTCCCAGACTGCTCAGCCCTGTGGTACTCCTATAAGGGCTCAGGGGGTCCTCTGGTCACACCAGCCCTTCTTCTTGCTGCCACTTATGCAGCTGTAGGTTGGTTGGTGCTGGAGCCTGGAATGTTACATGACTTCTACCCTCCCTGTTGAAAGAAAATATTTTTGCCCACATGAAGCCATGTAAAACATTTACATTTTGATTGTTTTCCAAGATAATTTGGGTACAGGTTATGATTTTTAATATGAGCTAGGGGAGCTTGCACAAGAAGTCTGGGTGCTGGAGAATGGCAGCACAGCCAAGCTCTGGCTGTCCATGCTGGCAGGTTGACCATTGACGTGAAGTATCTTATACCCAACATCAGCTTGTGATTGCTACTGCTCCCAGTGAACCTGGAGCAAGAGTGCCTGAAATGCACCTCTAGAGCAGAAGAAACCTGAGAAAATTTGATGGCTTAGCCCATGTTTTAGTTTTTGATGACATCATTGATGCACAAGTGTTACTTTGGGGATTAGCATTCTTGTGCTTTTCTTTAAAATAAAACACAGTGAAAGTGAAAAGTAATTAAGTAGCTCACACCCTCTGATGAGCTATTGGAACAGTAACTGTAGAACAAGCAAGAATAAATGAATTGTCTTTTGGTTTCTAGAGCTTCCTAAGAAACATGGATGATACCTTTCCCTTCCCCTCTAAAAAAAAGTAAAAATGCATCGAGGGAGGTGTGGAATGGAGGGAAGGTGTGTGGTGTTTCACACCACAAAGGTGTGAAATACTCAGTGCTCAGTTCTAACTCAGCCTGATACTCTTAAAGATATACCTCCCTTAAGTAAAAGCTGTGATTTAAATCAAGAACATTTTCTTTGATTTACTGTTAAAACAAATCAAACTTCCATCCGGCTCCCTATACATACACAAAGGTGAAGGAGTGATTGGGCACATCATTTGAAATATTGATGAAGCAGTTGAATGTCATTTGGAGTGACAGTAAAAGTATGTTGAGAAAGGCTCATATGCCTTGTTTAGTGAAACAGACTCATGCAGGAGGACACACAGGTTGTACACCTGCATGACAGGCTCCCTTCTGCTTCCAACAGAAAGTAAAGAATTAATTTTGCATTTCCAAAATGCTTCTGTTCATAGTTTGCCTGGAAATGTTCAATATTACCACAGAACAATACAACGGTATGAAATTGCTGCTTTCTTGGGGAATACCATTCCACTCAACATTATTATTGTTAACCTTCTCTGGTTATTTGCACACCAAAAATTTTGAAGTCACTGCTAGGACCTTTTGAATTAGTATTGCCAAGGGAGCTGATGTGCTGCCCAGTTACACACACAGCTCCCGTTTTCCCCATATGCTACTCTTGCCAATGAGTGGTTTAGGCCACTAAAATAATCATCACCAAAGGTATTAGCAAAAGTAGGTTTTAATATGAATTTGTGGAAGTGTGACTTAACAGAATTTGATGGCAAGGTTCACTCTATTGCTCATTACATAGAAGAAGCATACAAAGGAAAATCAGATTAGAATCAATTTAGAATGATTTACACTGAGATGGGTGATCCAAAAGGGTAAGGGTGCAAAAGAATAAGGGAGACCCTTCTGTTGAGTCACAAGGTTCAGAGGGGTTTACCTTGCTATCTAAACTCCTGATGGATCCTAGATGTAGCTGAGTCCAATCTCTGTACCATATTTGATCAACAGTTTATGTCTAAAGGGTTTAGCAGCACTTAATCATTGACTAATATTTGTAATGTGTTTCAGCAGGATTTACAGCAACCACTTAATTATAGATCCAAGATGGCAACATTCATAGTTTACTTGTTAGAGGGCATTTGAGTCAATTCACATGCATACACGCAGACTTAGAAATGTATATATATATACATACAAGTACATGTATATATACATATATATGTTAAAAGGTTCCTGACAAAAATTCCTCTAAAATTTCCCTCGAGTTCAGTGAAATACTCATGTTGAATGGCTTTTCATTTCTCAGTGGGTGAGGGCTAAGCCTTGTGCTATGGAGGGTATCAGCCCAAGCCCATCAGCTTTTGGTGATGGTCCTTTGAGTATCAAAAACTTGTGAGTTTGCAAGCTCTGAGAGGCATCCCACTCAGACAGAGGTGCTGGCACACAGCACTCTGCAGTCCTTCAGAATTCAAAGGGCCTCACTT
The DNA here is from genome assembly GCA_035583155.1 of Acropternis orthonyx. Lineage (NCBI taxonomy): Eukaryota > Metazoa > Chordata > Aves > Passeriformes > Rhinocryptidae > Acropternis > Acropternis orthonyx. The sequence continues at coordinate 109,351,707 of JAWWEU010000081.1, forward strand.
AGGGGCCCTGTTTATAAGGTCACAAGATGACTAGTTTTAGCCATTAATCAGTTTCCATCCTGGCCATTACCCAAGTCGGTAACGACGGAAGTTTTTCAAAAGTCCAGTAACAATGGGGCTACAATTCAGGTAAGTAATGTTCAAAGGCTGTCAGGAAATAAATTATTGTCCCTTGTTCTCCAGGTTGGTCAGGAAATGGATGTCCCTGGTATGAACAGTGCCACTGCCACCTTTGCCTTGTAAGAGTTCCTGGTATGGCCAAGGAATGCTTCACTGCCCAACTTGTACAATCAAGGGACGCTTCACTGCCCAAGTGGTACAGTCAAGGCTTAATGGGAATTGCTGAAGTTGTAGAGCAGGCCCAAGGAGACCGTGGGTGTGAGAGAAATGCACCACCACAATCCATCCCATGACTAAAGTTAATTCTTCTTGTTCTACAGAGTGCCGATGTTGTCACCTCTTGCTTCTGTGCCTATAAACAGATTAATGCGTATTCCAGTTGTAATTTGAGGGATATTTTTAATTGTTGCATAATTATTAAGGTTTTATTATGCATGATTGAGTAGTATTATATACGTAAGGAGATCTTTGCAACACTGTCACCCATCTAGCTATTCTCTACACTCTAACATATAGAATAATGTTCAATAGCAAATAATACAGCTGAAATGAGTAAAATTTCAATGAGATGCGGTATTTTATTTAGAGTTCCTGTCAGTGATGGTGACCCACCATCTTTCTTCACTCTTCCTAGGACATGGTATTTCTCTTCTGTGTCATGATGAACAGTGAGTTATGTGTCCATGGTTTCAGACATGTATGTTCTAGTAGTTGAATCAGGTCATCATGTTTTCATCATCATGGAAGTTTCATGAGTTTCTTCAGCAATGTAAAATTCATGCCAATGGGAGTAGGTAGTCAGTCTTGATAGGAGGTGTAGTTAGCTTGTAACAATTGTTGTACTGTGACAAGAGCTGACTAGTTGCAGTTGTGTCCCACAATTTTGGTAAAATGACAACTTTTTATAATTTGAGTGATTGCTTGTCTCTCCAGTGGTGTTATCTGTAAGTACAGAATCATAAAGAGTTCTCAAACAAACACATCCATTTCCGTCATATACAAGTACAATTTCAGGATTTCATCAGGTTGTATTTCAAAATGACAGATGTTTTGTTCATTGTCAAATAAATGTCTTGGGCCTTAATGGTATTATTTTCACAAAGAAATCTCTGTTGCTTTCTAACATGCATCAACATCAACAATTTGCCATTTGTGTCCATTTTGTTGGGCCCATATTTTATGGTCTGTCAGACAGAGAATAGTTCCATGGTGATTTAATCCCAGCACAATGACTGGCTTTATGGTGCATATGAAGTATTGTATTCAACATTGTATCAGAATGATGTCTCCTTTAGTTCCCTTTAGTTAAATGGAATTTTCTGGTTATTATTTTCATCTGTAATAACCATTCGGGCCTACAAAAGATGTTATTGTGTAGTGCTGCTGCTGATAAATTTCGATCAGGTACAGGTACACGTTCATCAACCTACGGCCACTCCATTGTACACAAATTCCATATTTTGTGCTTAATAATCATAAAATCAAACAACATTTCTACACAATGTTTACCTAGAAGCTAAATGTGAGTATGGGTTGTGTAAAAGTGAAATTGAACCAACAATATGCTTCTAATATCTTACAGCAAGATTTCTAATTATTTCCTGGTTTGAAAAAATCAGTATATATTCAGGGGTAGATTCATTGATTGCCCAGTACCCTATTTTTATTTTTATGTTATCTCTTCCCCTGATATTGCTTGAAGAGATAATATTTGTTGAGTGTTATAATTATTGTGAATTATTCTAATTATTTTTCCATACAGTGTCTCTCATCTCCATTCATCCTTTAGATATGCCTCATTTCCATGTATAACCAAAGTAGCAAGGTTTAAGTTTGCCTTATCTTTTGATGAGATCCCAGCATTTTCAGCATAATTTAGTAGTGCATGGTCCCAAAGATTTTGTGTTTGATCTGCAGGGATTATATTTGTCTCAACTGAGAGGAAAGAGGAGACTGTGTTGGGGGTATACTGCTGTTGTCATTGTTATCAGTATAGATTGATTTTCTGCTATAAAAGAATAGAAATAAAAGGTTTCAGTGGGAAAGGTGGAATGGGTTACCTCTTTTATGGTGCAGGATATATCCCCTGTGCATTGATTCTGTGTTTTGCACCACTCCTATCAGTAGCTTCCCCTGCAATTGAGCCACATGGTTTAGTCAGAGTCATAGGCATGGTTCCAATTTGTGGTAAATTTAACATAACAGGTTGTGCTGGCTGTAATGCTGTCCAGTATTTTCTTTCATTGGAAGGTAAAGCATCAGGTTCAGCTTTACAGGGAATGCTCAGTTTATAGGCTACTGATTATTCAATGGATGAAGTGCTTTGGAAAGTCAAGTATCCCACTCAACATTGTGTGGCTTAAGGCTCCCTCTCAGTAACCCATTAGCTCTTTCTACCATACCGTTTGACTTGGGGTCATTTGGGGGATGTAATATGCATTGAATTTCTTCTTGCTTGGCCCATTCTTGCACCTCTTTACATGAGAAGTGTGAGCCAGTATCACTTTGAATGGTATCAGGACCAGACAGACTTGAGAACCAAGATAATATCCCCTATACTTTTGTCCATCAACCTTTCAGTAATTAATCCCTTAGTCACTAATTCATAGGTAAGGTGGAAGACTGCTGCTACTCCTGTGAGGATAGACTGGGCTCCTAAAGAGGGTTTTAATGGCCCAATATAATCAATTTGCCATGTAGACTACAAAGTTTTTCCTTGACTGATGTGTAGGGTAGTGCTTTAGCAGGGTGATCTGACTGTAATTTTAATCTACATTGAGGACATTCTATAAGAGTAACTCTGCAAGTTTTCCCATCTAGGGACCAGTACTGTGACCTACTTTCTGATGTGGCTATTCTCTCAATTGATACCACTCAGGATTTAAAGAGTTCCCTATTTTTATCTCCCTAATTTTAGCCAATTCATCCACCCTTGGATTCCAGTTTGTGACTGGTTTATTATCCTTGGCATGAGCTTTTGCCCATCCCATTGAATGGTGGTTTCCTGGCTATATCTAATAATAATTGCCAATCTGGGGTTCTCCAAACTGGAGATCTGCCTGCTTCTCAGTTCAGTGATTCCCATTGACTAAACTGTTGTGTGATCTACCACAGGAGTCCACATATATAATTTTTCCTCCATTCTGTGCTGCCAAAACAACTACCCTTAATTTTCCTACTTGTGTACTACCTTCACCTTCTTCTATTATTTGTTTGCCAGTGTTAATGTTTAGTGTGCAGCAGCCTTACATTGCCACTTGCCATCTACCCTTTTTTGCTGAGACATCAGTGAAACAGTTTGAAATAGGTCACCATAAGTTCCATGTTCAGCAAAAGCCCATTCTGTTGTGATAGGGTTGTGGGGGTGTACTGGTCCCAGTGGTTGATATGTTTTTAATTCCTATATTAAGATTTTGGCTGCCTCTTCATGTTCCTAATTCCACCTCCACAGTTTTCCTCTTCATAAAAGTGAATATAGTGTGCAAACAATGGTAGAAAATCCAGGCACATGTTTTCTCCAGTATCCTAAAGTTCCCAGTAACTGTTGTAATTCTTTCCTAGATTGGGACAGCCGCACTTGTTCTATTTTTCTTAAGGTGTCTGGAGAAATTACTGCATTGCCTACTATCCACCAAATTCCCAAAATCTCTGCTTCTTAACTTGGCTCTTGACATATTTCTCAGGTGGGATCTCAACTTCTGCTTTATGTTGTTCTTGTCACACTGTTGCTGCTGCTTCCCCTACCTTTTCAGGCAAATTTCCTGAAATTAGTCTATCATCTCTATATTGATATAATTTCACATATTGAGGAAGTGAGACTGTCTCTAAGAGTTCAGCAAGTTCAACAAGCACAGCATGAGTAATCATGGGTGAATGTTTATACCCCCATGGGAGTCTGCAAAAGGTACATTGTACACTTTCCCAAGTAAAAGCAAATTTATCCTCTTCCTGTAAGGGGACCATAAAGAACATATCTTTTCTATCCTACACTGCCATCCATGGGCATGTGACTGGTTGTAGTGTGGCTGTTAGGTTTTCAAGGTTGGGTGCTGCAGCTGTTAGTGGGGCTGTATTGGCATATGAGCACTGGTAATATGTAGTTAGTCACCATCTCCCATCTGCTTTTTGAACTGGCCAAACCAATGAATTATATGAGGAATGGGTTCTGGAGTTCATTTGTCATATTCCAAATCAACTCTAACTTCACAAATTCTGTTTCATGCTGCAATTGAGTTTTCAGGGTGTCTGGGAGGGAAGGCAGGGGTGGAGTGAGAGTGCTCCATACAACTCTGTGTACCCTGTTTTCACAGTGGCCTCATCCATCATTTCCCACATCCCTCCTGGGGTTTCCACCTTGCTTATCTCTCCAACACTGTGCTTTGTGAGGCATAGGTAGGATCTGGTGTAATGTAAGGACCACAGAGGTGAGAGAAGCCAGGATGGGAAGTACAGGGGCTAGTGAGTTGTTAGAGAGAAAATTGAAATAGACTGTGAAACTTGAATCTTCTGTCCTTTACAGCCTACAATTGTTTGTGCCGTACTGGGAGTGTGACTTTTCTTAAATTAAATCAAAATCCAATAAGTGGCCTGCCTCAAAGAAGATTTTGTTTGAAATTTGGAACTAGTGGTTTTTCAGGTTGAAGAACAAAATTACCTTCAGGCTGTGACTGACCAAAGCAGAGCTGACAAGCTCATGGCAGTGCTGTGGTTGTGGAGACTGAGGCAACTATGGCTGTAGTTTATCCACAGGTGTGAGCATTGATATTTTCTCTGACATAAGGATAGTTAGGACGGAAGGAGTGCTCCAAAGCTCCTCTGGAGCCATTGATTGTGCACATTACAAAGCACATAAGAGTGTGTCAGCTTAAAAGAGTGGTGCTTCGTGACCTGTGAAGTTGACCAAATCTCACCTTCAGAGGAAGGTAGAGATGAAAACAAGCAATGAAATGTGTGACAGAGAAGTTACATGGGATAAACCTGGAAAATGATAAACCTAACACTTACCTTTAGAAAACAGAGAAAGGAACAGCCAGAGACTCATGGAACAAATAACCAAACTAGTTTCAAGGACAAATGGGATTTGTCAAGTACAAATTGTACTAAAGCAGCCTAATTTCTTTCTGTGACAGGATAACAGGCCTTTTGGATTAGAGAAGAAGGAATAAGAGTCTATAAATCCTGACTTTGGACAGATTTTTGTCAGGGTTACACACGGAATCCCCATGATCAGTTAAGGGAAACACACTCTGGATATGTCAGTTTAAAACCATTTCAAAAACTAAAGGGAATAATTAGTGATCACTCTCACACTGCAGCATGTTTCAAGGGAGAATGTCCCAGAGATCTGGTAATGCTGAATGTTAAATATTCATTCAGAGTAAATTTCAGTAACAACACAGCTGATGAAGGAAAGAACATATTTGTCAAATTTGCATAATACAAATTATTAAAAAAATTTTTCATATAAGAAAAGGTCCTTTGTCTTCAACATTCATGAAATTTTCTTCCTCTGCTCAGTGCAGGTGTGGTGTTCAGCTGGAGAATGGTGTCCAGTTATGAACACTTTGAGCACTTAAAGAAAGATGCAGGTGAAATGGAGTGGATCTGGCAATTGTCTTTTGATTCTCCTCTAAACTCTTTGGCAAGATTAAAGGAACAAGGCTTGTTTGAACTAAAGCAGAGGGAAACTAAAGTAGACAGATTAAGCATCTTCAAAAACATAAATGGCAAAGAGGTTAGGAATAACCTCAAAGAGTACAGCAATAACCTGTCAAGAAGTAGTAAGGAGTCTACATTATCTCAGGAGAAATTTAGTTTAGATATAAAGAAATATCTGAGAGCAAGAACAATGAGGCACAGTGGTGCATCTTCCTTGTTAGGGCTAGGATCTGCTTAGCAAACATTGCTCAGGAAAGATAATGTGTAACCACTAAGTATAGAAATGGTCTTTCCAAGTCCCATCCTGTTTATGATGACTCTATGTATGTGTTGGATTAAATATCAGTGTAATAAAAGCAACTCAAAACAGTCTTTGGCCACCGGATGTGACAATGGAATACCAATATCAGAATATCGATGTTGTAATTTCCTGTTCTTGGCCAAGTAGAGTGGGAACTGATCCTTTCCTTAGGCAGTGTAGGCATCTAGCTAAACTATCAGGTCCCTGGTCTCTGTGCTGCTTACTCCAGAGCCCAGGAAGCCAGGCTGAGGAGGGTGAGGTAGACAGACAGAGCTCATGCTGGACTGAAGGACCCTCCCCAGGAGCATCATCTCTGTCCCTGGAAGAAGAGGATGTATCAATACCTTTTCTCCAATCCAACACCATCCTTTTCTTTCTTTTTCCTGAGGTAGGAGTAGAAATACTCTTGTATCTTGCTCACCCCTTTGCAGAGGAGTGAGATGCCATTCCCAATGAACTTTCTCTCGGTGACTTTCTCAACAGCTGAAACTTTAGCTATTCTTTTGCTAAAGTCACCTGTGTCTGAGGAATACAGGCATACCAGAATAGAATTTGAGGTTGTATAGGGTCCTTCCCTGTGATCATGTGTTATAAGCCAACTGGACTGTGATTTGAAGATAATTGGATGCACTGATATAGTGAGCTAAAGACTCATGTGACAATTAATAATTCTAACTAAATAAAGTTCTAATTCAATATTTTTGGTAATGTAATAGAAGAGAAGAATGTCTTCTTTGTCAGCATTTCACAGATGAGTTAGATTAACCCTTCCTGCATGCTTAACCTGACTTCAGCAAAGCTGTTGGTAAGTACGTAAATTGAAGCAGATGAACAAGCATGGATTTACAAGAGCCGCTAACTGGTATCAGTAGAGTAAAACCAACATATTCTCATGCCATGTGATGTGCCAGCACACATATAACTGTACAGTCTCTTTGGATTCCCCCATTTTGATCAGAGTTGCAGATATGCAGAGGTACAATTCTTCCTAAGTAAGGTAAGTTTCTTTATTGAAGTGTAGGATCACTGAGCGTTGAGCATCTCTTGTCATTAACAATAGAGGCTTTTCAGCTGGGTTCCCTTCTACCTTCTGAACCCAGAAACGTTGTACATGTAATGCAATAATATGGAACTCACTGGGGCAGAAGTATCACAGCAAGTAAGAAAAAAGCAACTGCACCTTCATGGTTTCACTGGGTCCCTGGTGGAATCACAAGATGAAAAGTTTAAAACCCAAATTGATTTCAGGTTTTTGAGGGATCTGTTTAGTGATTAAATATTTCAAGTCTTCACTAAAGCTTTTGATAATATTTCTAACATTAAAAGTCTCAGAAAGACAAATGTATAATATCAATAAGAGGAATGGTTTTTGCATTGCCAATCTGTTCTCTGTAGTTGCATGTTAAAGGTGAAATGCAAATATTTTTTGTTAATCCCTGGCTTTTGAGAAAGTACTTAGCCTCCACAGAGTCACTTATCTTTGCTGCTATCCTATCATTAGTAGTTATTTATGAAAAATACAGATGCTTCTCTCATGCAAAAAGGAATCCCAATAACACGTTAATGCTCTCCAGAGGCTTCAGTTCCAATTTTCTAGCCTTTTTTTGTGCTGTGTAAATAAATTCAGGTTCCTGTAAAGGTAAGGGGGAACATACAATTCAGAAATGGTCTGAGATGCATGCTTCTGGCTCTTGCACAGTATTTCAGCAGGCACAGATGTGCAGCTCACACTGAATGGCACATGCTAAATTCTGAGTCATGTTGTAGCTGTGACACATATCGACAGATATGACAGACACAGACTGCAGGAAGAAATTATACCTCTTATTCTTGGAACAACTGATATAGCTGAAAAAACACACAAGCTTTCAGGCACAAAGTTATCTACAAATAAAAAAAATCTAGGAAGCTTTTCTGTGCTTTTACAATCAAATAACAGGTCTAACCAAAGATATTACATCCCCTGATAGATTTGCCCAGCTACAGCCTGGGCAGCAGGACTCTCAGTGCTTGCTGGTGGTGCATGTTGGGACTGTGCTGGCACCTGCTGTGGGATCCCTCATGGGGACTGTGGCCCTCCCAGACGCAACAGAAGTGGGACAAGGCAGGGATGTGGCAGCAGGAGGTGAGTGAGGAAATAAAAGGAAAAACCTTACCATCTGCCCCCACAAAGCCCACATCTATCCTGCAAACCCCATCAGTCTTTAATTTACCCTCAGATGCCCCAGCTTTGTCCCTAGTTTGGACAACGTCCTTGCCATGTCTATCCAAACAGCCTTCAGCCCTGTTATTCTTGTTCCGTTTTTCCAGAAAGCCCAGCCGCAGCGGTCACCCAGCAGTCACCTGCTCCATGGGTACTGATGAGCAGCTGTCACTTGCCACAGACACCAAACATGAAAAAGGAGAAATGCCACAGCTTTTCACCCAGTACAACTTCAAAGCATTTCTTTCCAGGGAAACACATAATGAAACAAAGTCTCAAACAGGAGAGAGAAATTGTAGCAGAGTAAATCATATCACTGCAAGATCAATTCAAAGGTGCTGAGAGGCAAAACAGAATATGAACATTCCTTCTTAATGCTAAAATAAGGAATTTAATATTATGAAAGGAGTCTAAGAAAGCACTTAAAAAAAGCAAATGTTTTACGTCACCTCCTACTTTTGCAGGCATGGTGGCTTTGCCCTCTGAATGCTTTGCTCAAGTCAAGAAGTACTTCATTTCCTGCATTAACTAGGCTGTATTTCCACAAAATGTGACTTAAGTACCCCTTTTTTGATCTCCTTCATAAGTTTAAGTAGGCATAAACTTGTGGTAAATGCGGAACTGGGAAATTTTTAAATGCTGAATCAAGCTCATAATGAGGAAAACAACAGAAGTCATAAGAGGACTGGTATGTACAATGAACCTGTTTCACCCTGGACCTGCTTCCACCTCTGTCTTTCCCTGTGCACTGGTCTGGGGACATGGTGCCAGCACAAAAGCATCAATTTCTACAGCAAGCTGGTGTTCAGCAAGTGAGACATTTCACAAGGCAGTGCTGGTGCTCCAGTGGCCATGCACCCTAGGGGCTGGTTTCTGCAGATCAATAAGTTCCATGCTGTGCCCATAGTAACGGTTTTGCCTTGCACTCAGCAACTCTGTACCCTCGCTGGTCCCTCAGTCTCTTTATTCAAGGAAGCCAAAGCAATATTGCCCTCCACTGGTCCTGAAACTAGTTTAATTACTAATGTGAGTGGGACAAGATCGTTGTTGGTACCATCAGGGGCACTTTGAAACCAAGACTCAAGATTCCTGGGACATTGGTGGTCGTTCCATATGTGCTAGGAGCTTCTGCTTTTCAGTCTCAGCTGTAGCTGGGACAGTCATTATGAGTGGCATGACATGACTACACAGCAGGAGTGAGGTACAAGCAACATCACATCCTGTGCGGACCAGTACTCTATGAGGGATCTTTGGTCAGGGAATCTGTGGCTCAGCTTTTGCTCAAAGCAGATAGAAACTTCACTCAGAATGAGTTCTGGCATTGTCCAATGTGAGCCTCCCTTGCAATTGGATTTCCTGATGTCAAACAGTGACTTTCCCACCAGGTAAAGCCTGCAGGTCTGCTAAACTTTCCGATTTCTAGAGCTTGTGATATTATGTTGAATACCCATGTTTTCAGCTATTCTGTCTGCTGCTACTCCCTGCTGGCTGAGGCGGAGGCAAGGAGCCCTACTTACAAACCCTACAGACCCTGCAGATGTCAGTGCTGTCTCCAAGGCACCCAAGGAAGCCAGTGTCACTTCAATAACGCAGCCAAACACCAGCATCCAACAGTTCCATGCCAACAGCAAGGGAGATTAAATACTTTCCATCACACTTTGAGGCCCGTCCCAGGGCTGTACAGGTGGAGCTGCAGGCTGCAGGTTTATTCCTTTGGAGCATGGTGTGAAGGTGTGTGGCACTGGTGGGTTTGACCTGCATGCTGGTGACACGGGGGAAGTCTGTTAGATGACAGGTATTTCTGGTACAGTGAGCAGCAGTGAAATGACTGACTGTCCTGGCCGTAAGTGACCATAATTAGGCTTCCCATGAACAGCCCTTTGAAATAAATAACAGAAATTCACACCTATCTGGGTCCTACAGCTTTTCAGCCTATTTGGGACAGGCTGAAATTGGGTGTGTAAATCTCCTTGAGTACCTTGGGCACTCTGCAGTTGTCCTAAGGAGCTCCAGCAGTTGATGGCTTTGCCTCCCTAGTTCAGAATTTTAACCTGCTGTTCCCAGCATCACCTTCATGAATAAAAATGTTCCTGGTTTGCAAGGTATGCTTCCTGGGAAATTACTCTTCTAAGGACCCACAAATCTTACTTCTGCCTGAGCATGGCTTGATACACCTAGAGTAGCTGTGGGAAATAAGTCCAAGACTGCTGTGAATGGCTGAAGTATGAAAGATTTTAATGTTGATACATTTATTGTGACTTATTGTACATAAGAAAAACTTATTTAATTTCCACCATTGATTTCTTTCAGTGAAGTTGGGAGAGGTGCATGGGAGCAGCCTGGATGTCAGTGAGGTTTCTGGCAGACTTAAAGACTTAATTTTAGAATAATTTCCAGTAAATTGCTAGGAGAGATTATGGGCTGAAGGTTTTTGCAGGATACTAAGAATTATATCACCTCTTCCAGAGCTATCTGCAAATCCTGTGCTGGTGTGATAAATAACCCCACACTTGTCAGAAGACAGGGAGCAACCAATGTCCTTGCAAACTAGAAGAGGTCTGTTTTCCAGACAGTGTGGAAATGAGAGCTACAGTTGTTGTTCTAATGCTGTTAATGGGTGACTGTATGCTAATTAGTCAGATTAACTAAGCGGGTGAGTCATGCACTAACCCTTCTTGAGAGAAAGTGCCCATTTTGAGATGCTAAATGAGAACATAAATGCAATCAGGTATAGAATTCTTGAAAGATAAGACGAGAGCAGACCTGCTTGTTAATGGAGTCAGTGAAATTAATTCTGCTTTGGAAAGGGGTGCATATTTTCATATCCAGGGTTCATTTTAATGGGGAAGGGTTCAAAACCTTCAGATCTATACAATGTATTTCACTAAGTAGCTTTAATGACCTAACATAATAAAGAGATTTCTGATATTCTCTGCTATGTTTGCACCTTTGGAAAGATTTTTTTTTTTTTTTTTGAATTAGAGGCATTCAGATGTTTCAAATGAAGAAAAAACTGTAACATTCTGAAAAACACAAAACCTTCTCATCTGTGATTGATGAGAAAGTATTAAAAATGTTTATTGTGAATGCTCAAGCTATTATTCTAACAATCTACAGTTTTCCCACATTTGACAAGTTGGCATCGATGCTGACAGGGACCATGGCTGTGGTCCTGCTGTGGTGCTGGGAGTCACCACTGGAAGTTAAGGAAAAGAGTGCTGGGTGCCCTTCTGTGGAGAAGATCTGCATCCTTTTTTTTTGGTGTGTGCAATCCCTTCCTTTCTTGGTGGCCACCCTCTATGTGTGTGTTAGCCTATTTCAACATTTTTTTCTTCATTACTCATAGCATTGCAGGCATCAAGGAAGTGTTAGCAGTGCTGCTAGCAGCCATCACACACTGTCTGGGATGCTTTGGGTCCTGAGCTAAAAGGGGCTCAGACAGCTGGGAAGTCCAGTTTCCACTCTGAAATCCCTATCAGCTTCCCAAGTGCCTGGTATGGTGAGTGGAGGAAGCACCAGGCCTGGCTCCTAGTAGCTGTTCAATGACAAAGCCTGTACATGGCATTTACTTGTGCCGGCGCTGTGGGGCTTGCAGATACATGCTTCATGTGCACACGTGAGCCAGTGGGGAGGTAAGTCAGTGCTTCAGGGAGGGCTGGTGCTGGGCAGAAGTTCTGAGGAAATGATGCCTGAGTGGTTCTGTGGTCATCAGGACCTGAGGAAAACACACACAACCCTTGGGTACTGAATTCATAATGAAAATATTCTGCCTCACACTTGCTTTTGAACATGTTCTGTTGACTCATCGTTTGCCAGAGGTAACAGTTTCTCTGAAAGATTTCTGACACTTCCAGTCTGGTATCAAGGCAGCTGCTTGATAGTAGGACTGCTAGAAGCTCTGGCTCCATGACCCTGCCTTCTTTCCTAACCCAAAGCCTTCCCAGTGCCACTGCAACGGCCACCAGTTTCCAGCCCAAAGGGAGGTGATTGGTGAAGTGATCCCTATATGTATTTGCAATTCTCTGAAGTGCCTTGAGGCTTGCAAAAGGCACTATATAAATCAATTAATAACAGTATCAGAGGTCAGTCAGCCAATAAGAATACAATTTAGTTTAATGAGAGATAAATAAGACAGACAGAGTGAGAAGGGAAGGGAGCTACAAGGCTCCTTACTCAGTGCTGGGGTCTAAATATGCCAGCTCCTGGCTTTATCACCATGATCATCAGAAATGTGGAACATAATTGTATCACTGCCATTTCTTAGTCCAGTGTAATATCTATTGCTGGTTTTGATGTCTTACTCAGCTCTGTACCAGTATGATTTTAGAAAGACTGTACATTATTTTCATGAAAACAAATATGAGCATGAGGAAGCATTTTTCCCTTGCGTGCAATTCCTACTAAAGAATTTACATTCTTCTAATTTACTGGTTTACTGCACCACTTAGTGCACTCCTGAGATGTGCAGAATGTCCTCGCAGTTAAGAATGTGCAGATGAAATTTACCCTTTTTGCACTGAATCACTCACTCTTCCCTTGGAAGTCACCATGTTCTTTCCTCCCTCTAAATCTCCTTTAACCATTCTAACAAAAGAACAGATTATTTTGCATAGTTACAAAATGGACTGAAGATGGATGGTTGGCAGTTTATTTGGATTTTAGGGGAGTTATATATTTTTGTAACTACTCTGGTAGTAAATAGGTGACTGGAAAGACATTGTTTTACATTTGATTCTTCCATTTTGTATGGGACTGTGGATGTACGAATGAAAATTATCCATTGTAGCCTCAGACCAAAAGCTGGGCTACATCACCTTCATCAAAGCAGTATTTGATAAGGTGTCAGAAGATGCAGAGGACATGGGGCAATAACCCCGAGTGGGGTAGAGAAGGGGATGGGGGTGGCCTGTGTGGCTAAACGAGGAGGTGTTCCATGTTTGTGTCACACCTATTGCTGTGCCCATGTCCACGTGAACCTGTTGGAATACACTGAATGACACCTCAGGCTCCACAGCCCTGGATGCACAGCCTGAAAAGCTGCTATGGAGAGTGGCAGCTCCTGTCCAGCCCTTGCACCTCTCCTTCCTGGTGGGGGTCTGGAGGGGGCTTGTGCCTTGTTGCACATTGGTACATTGCACATTACTAAGGAATGTTCCAAGACTCAGTGTTATAGAAACAGCCATTAGCAGCAGAGCATGAAACATGTATCTAATGCAGAATAAAGCAGTATGAACACTCGTGGTGAGCCAGCCCATAGCTGTAGGGCAAGGCTGACTTGGGCTAAAATTTAATACAGTTTAGTGTAGCATCATTACATGCAGAATCATCTCACCTGGTTATTCCTAGAAACTTCTTTTGAGCTGTGTCTGCACTCACTGCATATCTCTTTGTCTGGCAGCTGCCTACACCATGCTCTAAGGGGGTCCTTGTTCAGACCTCAATCCCTTTGGCTGTGGCGAAGGGAGGCAAAGGAGGCAAAACAGACTTTCCTAAAGCTCTTTGATAAAAAGGCAAAGCCAAACGGACCTGACTTCATGCCCATCAGCACTTCCAAGGTTATATGCCCCAAAAATTCCACTTACATTTTTGAGTCCTTTCACGTGCCTCAGAACAGCAGCCTGTGCAAATCTGGGGCTGTCTGCTTCCCACTTAGCTAGTCTATTTGCAGCAACTCAGATCTGGACATGAAAACATTGCTTCTTGCAAGGAGGGCTGCTCTTTGTTCTCTCTTCAGTGTGCTGAAAAAAGCCAGCCCTGAACACTGTGACAAAGGATTAGCTCAAGCTGAGGCCAGGCTTTAATGTAAATAGCCAGACAGAGAACAGAATGGCTTCTTTTATCAAACCTAGCATCCCAAAGCTCTACTGATTTCAGTGTCATTATGGTGGTGATTAATTTGACCCAGAGTACTGCCACCCACTGTTAAAGCCTTCGCTGCATCCCTGTTGATAGCTCTCATGACAGAGATTACAGTCTGCCACTGCATTGTCCATAATTAGTACTTGTCAAAATGAGATTTGCCTACGGTAGCCCACCGCCCATGAGAAACCCATTCAAAATCAAACATGCTTTGGAAAATTGAGGACAGTTCATCTTCTAATTGGAACCAATGAGTACAGAATGACAACTCTATTTTCTCATCTATTAAGTGTTGTTCCAGGTCTTAAAAATGATCTTTTGAGTTCTCTCCATAGCTATCAATAAGTGCCCTCTGGTGAAGTACAAGGGTGTTGATTCTGTTCTGCAGCTTGGTCCTAAAATGTTGGCACAGTTAATTCCCTAAAGCAAGATAGTTTAATTCCTTCATCTGAAACAGGGATGGGGTCAGGGCACAGTGACCATCCCCAACACATGGCCGATGCCAGCCCTGAGTGACAATGGGCCCTGGGGAGGAAGGCAAGGGCTGGGCACAGCCTGAGGAATACCTTGTGCCAGGGGTGACACCAGAAAGGGGGCATCTGAATGAACTGTCATGTATTTCTAGGGAATGGAGGGGAGAGAAGGGAGTGAAGCTACATAGCCCATGGCCTGCCCGATGGGCTAGCATAGAAATGTGAGGTTTATAGTGACGGGAGCGTAGGCTAGTCCAAGGCTTCATTCATTGACTTTTTGGGTTGGACTAGACATGAAGTCTACTGCACAATTCACTTTTCAGGCCAAGGCTACAACCCTTTGGGTTTTCCGCCCATGTAAGAGGAATGGCCAGTGTTACTGCAACCCCGAATGCAAAGACTCAGTATGCACTATCACTAAGGACTGCAACAAAAGATTTTCTGATTAAACTCTGAACTACAGGGCCAGGGATGGAGTAAGTATTCATGCTGGAATCAATTGAAGTTGGTGTCCAATGACACTTTTCACAGGAAAAACAGGAGAGCTGGTGTTTTTCAGAAGCATGAATAGATATAGCTATGAAAATAATTGCGTTGAGCGACCACCTAAAAACAAGAGGAGAGGTTCCAGAGCATGACACCCTTGTGCTAGTCAAAACAGACTGCTGTTGGAGAAATATATCTTTTCATTTCAGATACTGGCAGTGCTCAGTAGCTCTTGAAACCAGTGGAATATATCATGGCAAAAGTGAATGCTTGGAAAGTAATTCACAAGAGGTGATGATGTGCCAGACATAATTCTTCACTGATATCTTTCATTTTATTAAACTAGAAGAAGCAAAAGAACTTAAAAGACAACAGTATTTTTTTTCTGAGTGCCCAGCCACTGATAAAAATGCCATACTTTCCTACATCAGGTTAATTAATCTTTACACAGTCCTGTATGTATACTCCATTCACTAAAGTTTATTGGACTCCCTACCTGAATCTCACACAGCCAGATAACAGCTTTCATCCTTATCTTCAGTGGTAGTGCTGTTAAGTGGATGTTTTATCTTGAATGTGCCAAAATATGGGTCTGATCAGTTTTGACCTGGGCAAGTTAAAGGGAGGCTTCTTAGGGATGGAAAGACCTCACCACAAAGCTTTGGTCCAATGCAACCCTGGGCTGCATTACTGTAAGTTAGACAGAAACCTCCTGGTCTTCTCTGCACTGGTCACCGTGCAGCTGAAGATGTGAACCAGCTGGAGATCAGCTAAAAAGGGAAAAACAGACTCCTGATAGATGTAAATTCTACAGTCAGGGAGGAGAGACCAAGTCACAAGCTTAGAGAAAAGTGAAGACTGGTAGTCTCAGTTTGCAATAAAAGCTGTTGCAAAGAGTGGGAATAAACAGTTCTCCTTTATCCACTGAAAGCAGGAGAAGGAAAACCAGCTTTGAAGGTTCTGTCATTTGTGAAAGTTTTAGATTATTTAATTGTGGACTTACATTTTGGAAAAAATAATGTTTTGTATTTTAGGTTCTTCCTGGAATCACCTCTTTAAACTAATGAGACATTTAAGCTAGACATTAGGAAGCATTTTCTAATGATGACGATGACTGCATCCCGTCACACATCGCTACAAAGGTTAGGCGAGTCAGCAAATGTCTGCTGGGAGTGCGCTGGACATCGCTGACCCCGCCATGGTGTGGGGGAGGCAGAGGATGCCCTTGGCAAGCCCCAGTCAGTCCTGTTCCTGATCACTCTGGCAAGTCTGAAGATTTACTTTCACCCTGAAGGCAATCAGTCAGTCGTGATTTTGACCTACAGTTTAATGTGCTCTCTTACTATAGTTACAGACATCCTCCTTCTGGTTATGCTCCCTGCTGTGACTAATGGCATCTTTACAGTTAAAGAGGTGGTTTTTAGAGAAAAACATCCAAGTTTCAGTGCTGTTTAGCAAAAACTATGGCACAGCTGTCCTTGCTATGGCCTATGAACTTGGCATTTTTTGGGTGCAAATGTGCACATGTATTTATACACCTTTCTCAAAGCCCCTAAATATACAAGAAGCAACAATTTTTCTGTTACTGTTCATGCAATGGATTGTCAGTCTTGGTATTCACAATTCACAGTGAAGTATGTTTAAAGTTCAGTGTCTATTCATACAAAATAGTCTTGGTCACTCAAAGTTTTTTGAAAACTGAAGAGTTTTGCACAAATGCAAACAAAAATATAAATGAGTTTGCAAAGAATCAGGAACTGAATACCACACAACATACTGATATATTAGCAAGCTTTATAAATACAGCGTGGTTTTCTGGAAGATGTTTAAGGGTGAACAATTTCTTAAAGATAAAACCATAAGGATTTTAATGATACTTAGCAAAATACCTCAACCATTCATAACTATTCCTTTGTAAAACACTGCAATGATCGGAGGCAATTTTCCAAACTGAAGAATGGTTTTTTAGATGAAGTGATGAGACCACTTTAAGTAAACACAATTGATTTTTTTTGGTCTGTGTAGATGCTGACAAAAAAATTAGGAAAATGCTACATTTGTTTAAATCTCCTTCCCTGATTTTCACTTTCTAAGCAGTTTCCTTGTATCTGTTCACCTCTAAGTTAAATTAAACTCGAGGGCAGCAGATCAGAAAAGCGAATGCTACTTGACCAAAATTTCTACTCTATGTGGCAAGAAAATCAGCAGAAAGTAGCTCAAGTTTTGCTTTTCTTTGCTATATAAGACTGCAGATGTCGTTTGGATGCTAATTGGAGTCATCATACAATCCTGTTAGATGCCCTGCTCTCATTCAGTACGTGGCAGGTAACGTAGTACCTGTGTTCTTCAAGAAAGGCTCAATGACACAAAGGTGGTTTTCTGCTGCAGGGAGAAGACAATTAGAAAACCAGTATTTGTATTCAATCTCTGTTTACACTGATTGACCACATCTCTTGCAAGTGCACATTTCCCTCTAGCTTCAGAAATACACAAATATATCAGTACCAGGAGTCTCCTCTCATTTTAGTTTGCAATTCAGGACTGCTTTATTAATCAAAGCAAGATGCATTCATTGAACTGGATTAATCCTGCATAAGTAATTTTGAAATTTCCTGCTGAAGTTATTTTTCATTTCTGGGAACAAATCATTTATTTGGATTTTCATATATCAGGATCACAGAGATTTGCTACAGTCAGATTTTAATTTTAGTTACATCTGAGCTGGCTTATATATTAGGGTGCATAGTTTTGCATGAGAGCATCTTCTAAAATCTGTAATTGGTGTGGAACACTGACATGCACAGAATACATCTGACAAGGTCCAGAGAGTTAGGTTCAGTTTTGCTGATCAACATCTATGCTGCAGATTAACTGAATCTTTTATGTCATTACAAGTCCTTCAGAATTCATTAATGTGCTTTCCATTCCTGCTAACCACTCTGACCCCCAGTGCTGCTGTCACTGCTTCCTTGGGCTGGACCAGAGAGGCCGAAACACTAACTCTTTTTCACTGCTTCATAACAATAGAAATTAGAACGTCTATCTTAAAACTGCCCAGGAGTGTGTATGTTGGCAATTACTGTCTTGGCCTTTTAGCACTGTTTGGGATTTCTGTCTCCTTTGTCTGTACCCAGAAAGCTCCATTCAAATTGAAAAAGGGACTCTCCCTTAAAGCAAGGGAACTAAAGTACTTTATTAATGAGTGATTATATTACAATAGAAACTGATATATATATAATGAGGTTTGGTATGGATTTTTCTCAGAAACTGGCTCACAGACGCAGTTAGCAGAGTAAATAATTGTATTAAAACCAGGAAGGCGGACAAACACATGAAGGAAAGCAATGCCAGCTTTTGGGAGGTGGGTGCACTGTATCTTTGAAAACAGTGCTATAATTAGTGAAAAGTCTATTTCTGAAATGCCATCTTTGTCATTCTTAAAGGCATGTGTACAGGTTGCAAGTCAGCAGCAACCCAGTCTTCTCACACTTCTTAGTCAGTAGATGGGACCACAGCTCAGGACCAGGGAAATAGCTTCATTCACTCGTCTGTTGTTTTTCAGGCCCAGCTCTGGAGAAGTACCTGGGCAAATTTGTCATGCTGAGATAAAAAATGGAGAAGATTAAGGTTTGGCAGGAAGGACAACAGAGAAGGAGAACCATGGAACAGTCCATGTGTCCAGCTCCCAAAGATGACACTCATCAGAGAACCAGAGATGGAAAGGGCGCTTCTCTCCAGCCCAGCAGGGACCAGGAGTTGTTACTCATCTGCTCGTCTTGTGCTTCTTACCACCAGAGTGAACTCTCCTCCCTGGTCACAGGCACTGGCTGTAGCTGGGTGTTTGTCACAGTCCAGGCACTGCAAAGCTGCGGCTGGGCATTCCTTTCATTATTTTTATTGTGCTGAAGTCCGTGCACTGGAAGCTTGAACACTGCATCACCTAAGTACTCTGCAGATTTATCCTTCTGCTTGACAGCTAGACCACTGCAAATGATTTGCTGAATAGGAACAGCATAATCACCAAGTGCTTATTTAGTTTCGTGTTTATCTCACATTCTCTTTCATTGCATTTTCTCATGTTTCTCTTCCACTCGTTATATTTCCTATCTTGTAATTTCTTTCCAGGCTTGCTCTGATATGTGCTTCTCAGAAACCATCTCTGCTTTCCTCATTACTCCAGCCCTGACTTTCTCTGTGCCCCTGACCCACAAGAAGTTCCCACCTTCTCCTCTTGCAGGCTCATTTTTATTTTTTCCTTTCATTCGTACCTCTTCTTTCTTGCTTCATTCCCTTCCTTTCCTAATATCTCTGTCCACTGCTTCCAGTGTCTCCTCTTCCTTCTCCTCCCACATTACTTAAAAATAATGTGCATAAATCTCCCTTTCTTCCTTTGCTGAAATAAACTCATTAATGAAGCAATCCTATTCATTGTACTAGTTGCTACTGGCTCACTTTTCCCCTCCTCACAAAAGATCTGAACAGGGCTGATTCCCTCTGGTTAGAACAGGCTTTCATTGTGCCCTCAGCCAGCCCCCAGCACAGCTCACACTTGCTGTAAGCATGGGGGTTGGGGGCCACCTTTCAATTTGCTCAGTGCACCCACCTGACTTGCATGGGGAGGTTCTGGTCCATGACAAAGGTTGGTAGGCATGAATAAATAATATATATAGTAGCATAGTAACTGGTATTGATAATGCTTCTCCTTCCTCGTAAAACGCCCTGCCTTTACCTTGTCTTTTCAGCCTGGCAATACCTCTTGTCCCAGCTCCTCTACTGCACACCCATGCCAACATTTCCCCTCTAAGAACAGAAATACCCATACTTAGGGTTAATTGCCACAGGAGGGTTGTTTTGAAAAGGGATAAAGTTGCCATAACTAGCATTAAACTCCCCAAAGCAAGACTGGGTTTAACAGAGTGCTGTCCTTTCCATTTACTTGACCCTGAGATTTGCTCAGTTGGTTCGGGCATGGTGCTAATGAACACCAGGGTTGTGGGTTTGATCCCTCTATGGGGATGGCTCCATCGTCCCTGTGGGTTCCTTCCAACTCAGAATATTCTGTAAAACCATGGGATAGAGGAAAGGGGAAGCAGCACAAGGCAGAAGCATTTCACAGGTGTGCAATTGCTTTTGTGGTCAGAGCAGGCACACAGGTGGAGCTTTCCCTGCTGGAACTCAGGCCAGGCACTGCACTCAGGGCAAAACTGACTCACTGTGTACTGACATTTGGAAAACAATGAGACTGTTATGTAACACCCCAGAATAAAAGAAGTTTACACATCTGCATGATAAAAAAAGTTCCAAAGAATTTAATGTAGATATTATTTATACATACACTTTATAAGTAGGAATATGGCAGACAGTTGAATTAGTACATAAAGTTTTATTTAAAGTTTCCCCCTACAAGCAAGCTTCATTTACACAGTCTAGTACTGTACAAAATTTACATTCTTTTTGTGACTTATTCGGTTAGCACTTTTCCCTTGGTCATGCCTTCCTGAAAGATAGAAAGATTTACATACAGTCTTCATAAATCTTTAAATTATCTTGATAAAAAAAAGAACCACTTAAAAGGACAAGAAATATCCTTTAAAAATGGTACATTTTAGTAGAGACAGGTGAAAGTCAGTGTTTAGTGGCAGACCTTTTAAATGTCATTCAAGGTTTCCTCATTTAGTATCTTAACAGTTTCCTTTTTATATATATTTATATTTATATACTTTCAACAGGAAAGAAAAAAAAAAAGTCATGATTGCACCAAATATATTTTACAAGGGATCCCTTGGATCTGAACAATATAAATAAATACAAAACCAACTAAGATTGCACTATATAGTAGAAATGGATTGAGATTTCAGGATATACACTCCACCTTTATGAGTTCCTTAGTGATGCTCACTGGAAAACTCCCCAATGGCACATTCAAATATTAGCATCTCCAGATAATTATTTTGTTTAAACAGCAACCTCATCAATTGGATTATTGCATTTGTGTGGTATCAGTCTTTACTGCATAACTCCAATTTTACAACTTGTGTAATTCTGCTGCAAGCAAGGGAGTTGCACTGCAATAAAACTGGGCTGATGCCAGAGAGTAACAGTCCCATGGTATTTGCTCTCCGTTATTTATACTGCTCTCAAGCATCAATATATAGTGTAATTTCTGTGTACATTCACCCTTTTTCTGTTTTGCAAAGCAAATAATGAATTCTTTCTCCCAAGTATTGCCTCTGCAGCAGAAACCCACCTCCAGTAGTTCCCTGCTCCTTGCTTAATGCACTAGGCATAACTGCACATATCTTTCATGACAGGATTGAAAATGCAGGGTCTGAGTGTCCTTTGTCTTTTATCTGGTTCAGCCAGCTACAACTGGGCAAATTAAAGGCCAGATATTCAGCTGACATAAAGTACATCCATTGGCTTCAATGGAGCAATGTCAGTTTATACCAGCAAAGAGGATGGTCCTTAGGGTAATGGATGCAGCACCAGTAAACTGCAATGGAAGAATTATGAATATACTTTACTGAGGTGCAGATGATTATGTCTGCCAATTGCAAGGTGGTGAAGAATCAGGCTCAGATTTTGTCACTGCTTTTGCAAAGCCAGGACAGAAAGGCATAAGCTTAACACATAGACAGCCTGACTTATGCAAGCAGCTATGAGTTCATGAAGCAAGTCCTAAATGCTACTGGTCCCATGTGGTAGCATTCTGACTCACTTTGAATGTGTAAATAATTACACAGGCTATAAGGCAGTGGAAAGTCTAGCCTCATATTACTTTGGATCAATAGTAAAATCTTGCAGAGTACATCTTCAGATCAACCACACAGGACTACTTCAACTACTTACCATCATCTCTCCAAAAATGTGCATAAGCATTTCAGAGTCCAAATTAATAAATTAATAATTAAATGCAGTCTTCTTGTCTTTGGAAACAACTGGCAAGGATGCTGCTATCTAACAGGTTAGTGAAAAGGAAGTAAGGTTTCTGGTGCTTCGTTAAGTGGTCGTAGAAATAGCTTACTTTACAAAGCCAGATTTTAAGATGTAGGACCCAAATTCTGTAATACTAATGTAGAAACAGTCACTCCATGTGATTTCAGTGAAATGACTCTGATTTTACACAAGTGTGATTAGAAGAATTTGATCCTAATCCCTAAGATGCTATTGCAAGAAGTGCTCTGTAAAGCATAGCTTTCATTGTAGTCTGCTTTCTGCTGCACTTCCACATGGGGACTTTGAAGGCAGAGTGTATGAGTTGCCAAGCTGTGCAAAAACTGAATGATACTTCTTTACCTTTTATAATCTTCTGATGCTGGGTTGCTTGCAGAGCATATGAAGTAGCTGTAGGTTAGGATTACGGAGGAGGAGACAATTCTGCAATGCAGTGTGAGCTTTTCACTATCTGAATTCTGAAGCATTCATGAAAACAACATCCTCATGACTTCAACACAGATCACATGCAGGTAGATACAATGCACAATACCGATCTTGTCTCTTCAGGCTGTATTTGAACAGTTAGCCATCATTTTTTTTTTAAAGTTAAATTTGATGTGAGGAGTATCTCCGCAGCATGAAAAGTTTAAATCAGTCTGAAATGTCAGCATGTAATGTTCCGTGTGTTTTAGCCACTTGCTACATAAGACACTGGCACCTATCTGAGATGGGACAACGGTTGGTTTTTCTTTTCTTTTAGTTTGCTCCTAAAGCATAAATATGGAATGAGGGGTCAGTTATGGTAGCTTTGTTTTAACAGGAATTCTGTTCTAATAAAATATTTACGTCACCCGTCATTATTCACCCAAATGCAATCAGTGTTCGTGTGAGTGCTCCTGGACTATCATTTGTTGTACGGTACGCAGGCTGGCAACACAACAGTCGAACAGGCAGGTCCTGCAAGTGGTTCTGCAACATCTCCTTCTAGTTCTGTCCAAGTCCCTTTCTCAGGGCTATAGCAAATAGTAGAAGATTTGTAGGCTCCCTGTAACACAAAATATGTCATATTAAATGTAGCTTTGGTAAAATCCAAGTCACACGTCTGCTCTAAAGATGTTTGAAAGTGACTCATGGTTTTGAGCTCCAACTTAGATGCCCTTCAAAAGGTTTGGTTTTCATATGTGCTGAGCACCCAGCCTCTGCAAATAAGTCTCTTTTGCAAGTGCCTTATAAGCAGAGCTATAAATATATAGTCTCATCACTAATTTTTTTAATAATCCCCTCTTTTTATACTTTTAATTACTCCATATCAGTGAATACAGTCAAATAATAACTTATCTAAATAGAAAAGCACAAAGGTAGAAAACCACTCCAAAAGCTGAAAACCAAACCAAGACCTACCCCTGCAGCTACATCCCCTCTCATCGCCTCTCTGTCCAATCTGAGTATTAAATGGACTGGCTACACACACTCAAAGGAACAGAAGGGCCATTGCAGAAAGCAGGTACACACCATACTCCAGCTGTAGCCTCCTACAAGGTAAATACTGTCATCAAGGACTGCGCAACCAGGGCCACTGCGGCCCTCCAGAATAGGAGTCTGGAGGATATTCCACTGGTCCCCTTTAGGATCGTAGCATTCCACAAGCATTACATCCAGATGGGAGAAACCTGGATGAGGGCATTGAGAATAGAGAATGTGCATTATGACATACTGTTTTATTGCTTGTTTTACTGTTAAATTTATTAAACTACTGTTACAACTATATTATTAAAATTATAATATTATAAACCTTTTAAAAAAATATTGCCATATACATTTAAGCCATCTTCTGTAACATTAATGTCTCATTATTTTAGTTTAAATAAATCTATTGAAGGCTTTTACCATTAGTTCTACAGTCTTCTACAAATCATGAGTCCATATAAAACCTGACCACATCAGAAAAGACTCAGTAATAACTTATCTGTGATACAGTCAGAGTCAAGCAATAATCTTCCTCATCTATCAGTGCTAATACAAGTTTGAACATATGGGAAAAGACTGTCCTGGCAGTTTTTCTCAAAGATCAGAAGGTCTAATCTATTGAAAAGTCAACAGATTCCCCTTGATTCCAGAGGAACAAAGTCCTTAGCATGATGGACATGACTTGCAGGACCAGTTCCCATTTTCCTGATGATTTAAGGTGTACCCTAAAGCATGCAGCTGTGATAAAGTCTTTACAGCAACAAAATAATGTAACCACAAAAACAGTAGTCCCATCCTTCCCTGACAAAAATGCTTCAGGTGACTGTTGCTTTGGGATCACCAAAGGGCAGAGGGGTCTCAGCTCCAGACTCTCAAGCTGTAGCAATTAATATGAATTAAGTGAGCTGAACACAGACACAGAAAGCAGAAGTCCTGGTTCCTGCTCCAATATTTAGGCATTTCCCTGTCTCAAACCACTGCAGTAAAATTATGACTTTCTTACTGTGCTGGGATGCTTTACTTGACACTACTGTATTTCTTCAAGGTATGACAGCAAAGAGAAGTAAGATTTTCTGCAAAAAGGGTATGTGGCGATATCAGCACTTTACAAATATGCTGCTTGATAGGATATTATTTATGTCAGGAATTAATAGCTAATATGAAATAATATTTTGCTGCTGTAAGGTTTTCAGGGGGCCATAGAAAGGTCACTGCTGTGTACCCAGACTCTGTCCAAAGCCCTGTAACAAACTGCAGTATGCACATGACTGGCTGTGAAGCGGTAAATGCACAGCTAACACTACTGTACAGATCCAGCTTCACAAAGGAGGGCTTCGTATGGAGCCCTGCTATTCCCTGCTGGTGGAGAATTTGTAGTATTTCATTCG
This sequence comes from Acropternis orthonyx, assembly GCA_035583155.1. Lineage (NCBI taxonomy): Eukaryota > Metazoa > Chordata > Aves > Passeriformes > Rhinocryptidae > Acropternis > Acropternis orthonyx. The sequence continues at coordinate 109,376,598 of JAWWEU010000081.1, forward strand.
CACTTCAGTCCCCTCCCTCCTCCCTTTCCTTGCAGTTCTTCCTTTTGTTTCACTGTACAGAAGAAACCAGTTTTCCAAAAAGCCCTTCTACAAGATAGTCATATCCTTCCAGAAGCCTGGATGTCAAATACCTCTCACAACAGTGAGCAGTTCATATATAACAAAGGCACCTAGGGCAACAGTTACAGAGGCAAAAATATAATATTCATTAGAACCAGGTTAAACGGTAGGGGAAAAAAAAAGCAGAAGGCAGGATGGAAGCAATCCAAGGCTATGCAAACCAAAGCATGTGCTTTAGCTATAGGAGAGCTGTGACATGTTTTACTTTTGAGACAGGAAAAGACAATACTGTGGAGCTCTGTAACCTCTACAAAATTTCCACGTGTTCATCTCCAAGAAGCTTTTATCCCCTTCACCCTCTAAGGTCCAGTCCAGAAACACCAATCACAACTGGGTGTGGAGAGTAGAGGTATGGCAGCCATGAACCTGGTGCAGGGGGTTATGCACCAATACTATTTATCAGGGAAAATTTACATCTGAGGCTGTCCCCTACAAGCTCCACAGACATTCAGATCTCCAAAAGCAGCATGTGGCTTTACAGTCTCATGGGGACCCAGGTGCCGGAGTCACACATGCCCTGGTGTTACTGGCAGTTAATATTACTTTTCCTTTTGTATTACGACTTTCTCTTTTGTTGTTGGGAGTTTTCTGGTTTTGGGTTTGGTGTTTTTTTTTTTTTTTTTTGGGGGGGGGGCGGGGGTGGTGTTGTTTTGTTTGTTGGTTTTGTTTTTGTTTTTTTAAGAAAGAAGAAAGAAGAAAAAACAGGAATACAAACTCAAATATTGTCACAGGACAAAGGAGCAGAGCGATGCTTTTTGTCTAAGTGGCTGGATTAAGCAACATCTCTTTAGCAGCAACAGCAGTGACATACAGGCATTAAGACAAAAAAAATACCAGATGCCCAAGCAGTAGTTATTTTAATATGAGACCTTTTCAAAAGGTGAAAACAAGAGACCTCTCAAAAGAATTATTAATTAGCAAGCTACATTTAATACTAAAAAGGGATCTAAGAGCCTAGTCGTAGTATTTAATAGCTAGAAGTTTGCTTTTTTTTCTCTTCATTAAATCAGGAGCTTGGTTTTGTGTGTTGCTCCGAATAAAGCTCTCTTTAACTGCACATTTTGGAAAATTATTTACAAAGGAAAATATTGCTGGTGCTTTTGGGTCAAAGAATAATCTGTTTGTTTCATTGAATTCTTGGTAATGACAAATTGTCCATGCCTTTGAGTAATGGAAGCTCCCATTTTTATTATCTAAAGCATTCATTACTCATATATTTAATGTACTGTTATAATTTTAAAATAATTTGCATAAAATGTTTTTAAAATTGCTGGCTCAAGTGTCCTGTTAAATTGTATTGCTTGGGTTTTAATGTATTTAACAATAACTGTCTAACAAAAATATTCTTTATCAGAGATGTGGGACACTGAAATGCTTTTTTGCTATTAAAAATGTGACCTTTCAAATGGTTTCCTCCAATTGCATACAGCCGATCATTCATTACAGCCAAAGTGTGGATTGCTCGCTTTGTGTTCATGTCCTGTTTTCGGGCCCAGACGTCCATCACGGGGTCATAGCAGTACAGCCAGGGGACATATTCCCCATTGTGAACACCTCCTGCAAAGTAAATACACATCAGTTAATTCATGTAAATAAAGTCACTGGCTGTAGCAGGAATTTAGCTCTCTGGATTCTGGGATAATTTTTTTATGGAGGTTTTGGGTTGGGGGTTTTTTGTTAGATAGCAGTAATTATACAAGACACTGGCCTGAAATATATATCTTGCCATTGTGGACAGCTCCTGCATGGGCTGCCAAGGGCTGCGGTAACGAAGACACATAACGCCACTCATTTGTCTCCAGATTGTAGCACTCAACGCTGGACAAGTAGCCAGTTTCGTTTCTTCCACCGATGACATACAAGTTCTTGTCAAGGCGGCAGGCGTAGAAACTGGCTCTCCTAGAGGACAGGGCAGAACAAAAGAAAACAGGCCAACAACAAACCAATTAGCCACGTCAACCATTTTTTGCCCCCTCTACAGTTGACCCCCCGAACTAAGCTCCTTCAAATGCTACTTCAGAGAGAAGAGCTTCACATGCTTACAGCTATCCCAGAGACTGTGGCTGCTTTGCTAATCAAATACACACTCCACATCCAATAAATACTTCATTTTCTTGTGTCAAAACAATAGGCACACGTAAACCGGGCAGAAAATAACCCTTTTCAAAGATGTTTTTTGCTTTTTCACACCCATGAAAGATAAAAAGGTGCTCATTAATGTTTGGGGCATTACCTTGTAAGGGACATAACAACTCAGTAAGACAAAATGAAAAATGAGGTAGATAATGTAACAATAATAAATTATCTTGACATTCACTTTCTTTATGGTCCTTCAAGGGTCATTGTTCCCAATTTACTAAGAGAACCACATCATCAAAATTTTTCTTCAATTATATTTTTTTTCTTTTTTCTGCAGTACTGCAAATAGAACAACTCTCCTCATGCTAGCCACAAGATTACATTTCCGCCCTTTAACTCAAAAGAGGTGTCTCCATCCAGCTAACTCTGAGAAAAGTTTTATCCACCTGTCTGCTTTTACATGCAACTCAGGTGTACAGGAAAAGAATTAATTTTTCTGGCCAGGACTGCTAGGCATATATTAGTTTGTCTTCCTGATGCCTCCAGAATTAATGGCGAGTGTTTGTTGCTGAGGAAAAAAATGAGTAGACAATTTTGAGCAACCCTGTTTGGTGTAGTCCACTTTCAGGGAAAACTCCCTGTGTCATTCAGCAGCAGGATGGTTTGCTAGAGTAGAGAGCTTTAATTTTCATCTGCAGTAACATGAGAAAGAAAATTGCAAAAGAGCATAGCTGGGATAGAATAAAGAACTGTACAAAACATTGAATGACAAGAATTGTCAGTCCCAAACATGAATTTTTCTCCTGGATGAAATCAGAGTGGCATGGGAGCCCAGAGATGAGCAGGCAGATCAGGCATGGAAAGGTGTAGCTCTGAGAGCTCCTGCGACGGAGGCAAGCTGGAGTGTGGCTGCAGCTTGCCAAGCCCTGCTCCACGGCTACAGTGTGCTCCAGTTCCTGCCCAGGTGGCAGAATGTGAATCTGGGAGCAGCTGCATATTGCACTGCTGAATCATGTGGTAAATCTTGGGGGCTTGATGGTCACCTGCACCATCAAGGTCTTGAACCTGCAGACCACTGCAAAGCATTTGGGATTAGCAGCGGTCCACCTACAGTGCACAACATCCTCAGTGAACAGTTTTGGTATGTCTCAACTCCTCCCCAAGGTTCCCAGTAGTCATCCCATGACCAGGTGAGCCACCAAAGCCTGTTGTGTCCTGTCTCTAACCTGCCATCTAGCCAGGGACATGTTCGGGAGCATTTCCTCCAGTGAAGGCAGGAATAAGATCTCTTGATCTCCCACTTTTACACAGCTACCTATTTTCACAAAAATGGTAGAATCCCTTAATATTTTAGAGAAATCCCCCTCTGCGTTAAAAGTGTCTGAGACTGGCTGATGGTTTATAAGTTGGAAGACAAGTCAGGCAGGCACCAAGATACAGCCATGGAAACAGCAGGGCTGGCGGGGCATTCAGGGAGCAGATTTGATGCAACACTGCCTGTTTCTACCTTACTTTTTGGATTTGGTGCACACCTGAGAGGGCTCCTCACCAGCCAGTGTCACTGAGAACCTCCTGTCTACTTCTTTGCTTTCACCTTGCCTGCACATTGACAACTTGGACGGTATGGAACAGCACCCCTTGCTGAATGGGGGTGGAAACTTCCCCACATGGATTTGACTACTGAAAAAACCCATGTAAATAGGAGGACAGGAATACTGCAAAGTACCTCCAAATCAACTGACAAATTAAATAAGACCATTTAATTTATCTGTCAATGGGCAGATAGAAGATGATGGCATATATTGCTCCACATGGTCAGGCAGCAAATTGTGCATCTATGTTGTTAGTCTGATTTGGAAACAAAGCTTATTTGATTACACTGTACATGTACCCATATCTCCCTGTTATCTCCTCAAAAAAATCCTGTTGGCTGATTTCACTCTAATCTGACAGGGGGTATAGGTATTACTTCTGAGGATATGGGAAGGGCCAGAGGCAAGACAATCAAGAGCTGCCCCAAAAGTAGGAAAAGCTGCAGAGGTCACCTCCTATTACACATCAGAGAGCCTGCATAGGCAGGTGTACATTCTCCAACCTTCCTGTGTCCAGCAGACACAAGGCACAAACCCACAGTGTCCCTGTCATCAGTGCTCTCACATCCGCCCATCTGTCCTTATGCACTTCTCTGATGAACCCATTAAAAAACTGCTTTCAGCATGTTTTGGGTTATTTCTAGTTCAGGTTTAATACACAGAGGTGGGTACAACTTGCAGGCATTATTCTGTTAACCAGGATTTCACTGACATTATTTTGTACATGTACTCCTGGTTTCATCCACACAGTGTCACTATAAGGAGCAAAAATGAAAGCATCAGCATGCTTCACTCTTCTGCTTGGATGTGAACATTCACTCAGTAGCTCCTGTCGCAAATATTTTAAGCTTTTTGGGTTTTTATTTTTCAATGATACAGTGTGTAAGGGCATGCTGTTACAGTGTGTAAGGGCATGCTGTCAAGTGATGACTTTTAAATTGCTGTAAAATGTGATTCAGATTAAAATATAATACAGCAATCTTTGCATGACAACTTTCCCCACAATACTGGGAAGACACTATCCATTATCATCAGATAACTGGAATGTACCTCAGGATCTGAATATGGACAATAAGACAATTATTTTGTGATTTTCTTCAGGATTTGAAGGTACTCGATGTTCACTGGTCCCTGAAATCCTTTTCCTTCACACTCCTTCACTCAGTCTTCAACCCAACCAACTTCTTCTATCATGTATACACACATAAAAAGGAAGATTTTTCTTTCTGATTTTCACAGATGATTAATTTATGCCCTGAAACACCATACAGAGCTACCAGTCTGAGGTGTGAAACCACCAGTGCTATTACTGCTCATTGCAATATCTGGACCTGATGTCAGACTCACTTATTAGGTATATGCTTTGCTTTTTAAATATAAATAACCTTAATAGAGGTTAACATTGCTATTATAAAAGTTGAAGACAAAAATAAAATGTGAAATTGTTTTATCTTTTTTTTCCTGTGCCTTCTTTTCTCAGTTCATTCAGCCTCAGAGACTACACTGACCTGCTCACTTCCCACTTCCACTTGTGCTTTTTTAGAACCTGGTACAATGCTGCACTTTTTTGCTGGTCTTTAAACAAAAAAAAATTAACTCAGAACATAAGAAAAAGCAAGATGTTTTACATGTTATTTTGTTCCACACACCTAGAACAGCTCTGTGCTGAGCTGGCAAGCTGCAACAGTTCTGACTGAGGTGTCCAGCTGAGGCTCACACCACAAGTTCAGATACAACTGCTACAAAGACTGTCCTAGTCTAACTGAACTGCTCTCCAAAAAGAATCCCATTATTATGGCATTGTCAGGGAGATGTGTATTTCCAAGGCTTATGAGTAATTTGATGGTTCTCTAAACAACAAACTCCTGAAAATAGTATGTACTTTTCAAAAGCATCTATTTTTGAGATGTTCTTCAAAGGAAAAGAAACCAAACTTGGCTTTAAAGAAAATACACTGACAACACTGAATCCATAATGGGATTAGACTTTTCTTTATAACTCATACAGTAAAATCAATCAGATATGGATTTTGGCATATGAGATGAAAGTTTACTTATCAAATATTTCATACAGATTTTTGACTTGAGAATATACTGCCTGTGAATGAAACCCACATTTACCTGGCAGTCATTTCAAAGCAGCTATTATAGTCTATCCAGCCAATTATTCTCAGACTAAAATTCCTAAGTAGGTTTTGACTTGATGGACCATAATGGCTCAGAAAAACCCATTAAACAGTCTGTCTTGTCAATGGTGCCTGCATTATGCCAGCAGAGACAGGGCATGACCCTGTACTCCTAGGGGGGAAAAACAGCCTGTTGACTTTAATGGGAACTTTATCTGACTAAAGGAACTGGGAAAGGAAACTGCATAAAAGCTCATTCTTGTTTGTAGAGTCTTCTAAAAACTGGGCCCATCCCTACCTCTGAAGACTGCAACAACTTTGAGGAAGTCAGTAGGGATAAGCAAATAAACCATCAAAAACATTTTAGAAAGTGATTTGGAAGTCCCTGTTTTCCAACAATAGCCCCAGTGCTTAGAAGCCTTTAAAGAAAGATAATGGGCAAGCCTATGAGCTATGTATCCTGGACAAAAGAGGTCACAACGTTGTCATAGTAAAGCCCCCTGCAGAAGGAACTATGTAAGTGGACCACTGCATTTAAATAAGACTGTAAGGAGCTGAGATGTTAATACATTACAGTTTATTACGGGCAGCTGCCAAGCAAACACAACACACAGCTGAATTTCTGACTCTTGGCCAAAGGTACTTTCCCCAGAGCACAAGGCAAGTCACGTCACACAATTTTATCGTGAAACACAACTGGTCAATGTGGAGATGGAAAAACTCCTACTGTCTCCCTTCTCCAGCTCCCAACTCCCTACTTCTGCCTTCTGAGCTTTACCAGCCAAACAAACCCAACAGCTCATGCCAGCCGCACAAGCCCCTCAGGAATTCTGTTTGCAGATACCCACAGGGCCTAATTAGGACACAGAGTCGGCTCCACGGAAGAGCTTCAGGCTGGGTACAAACACCCGCCAGTCTCACAGTTCACCGAGGATGACCTGCACAGTGATGTGCAAGCTGATGCTCAGGTCCTGCTGGCCACCCGTCCTGCCAACACCTGAGCCGGCAGTGACTCCGCCTGGGGAGCAGAACCCGAGGTGAAGGCATCCCTCTGTTTTAAGGTAAACAGTCACAGCTGTGAGGTTAACCTTCAATGCTGGCAGGAGTGAGGGAGAAGACTGGGTGCTACCAAAGCAGGGCCACCACTGTTGGACTAGCTCTATTAACAACAAAAAGGAAAAAGGAATTTTAGTAAAGGATTTTTAAAGTAAAAGATGACGTTATTAATAAAGCCAGACTATAACACATGGTGATGCTCTTTTTTATCTCTACTTTTATGGCTAATTTTATCAGTGCACTCAGCTTCAACAGGGAACCTGCTCAGAACTGCTCCACTTGCACTTCTCCATGCATTGGTAGAAAGCAGTATTTTTTGGTGACAAAATCACACATGGGTCTGCATATGGATTTAGGTCAATCAAACTGAATCCTGAACAAAGGTTCTTCTAGAATTCTGCATACTGATGTTTTACCTCTGGAAATTTGAAAAGACAGCCGTATTTCCATGCATGTCATAATACACACCTTGAATCACAATGCTACACTGAAATCAATGTATGTATGACTGCCAGACACCTGAATACTGTGGACAGTCAACAAAAAAAGAGCTACATTATTGACAGCACATGGAATAAGGAGAGCATCTTAGGGAGACACTGTGAGATCTTTTGTACATGGAATCCATGAGAAGATGGGTGTTGAACCCAAGGAAGGACACTGAACGTTTTTCCAAATAACATTGTAACTTTGGCTCTTCTGGTTTTGAGATTCTCCTTATGAAACATGCATCATTCAGTTCAGGTTTGAGGGACTTTTTTCCTGACAGGATAGGATTTGGGATCCACAGTTAAGTTTACATCATCTTTATGAGACATTGCTCAAGTCCACATGCACCTTTGCTCTTTGGTACACAGCAAGATTAAAACATGAGCTACTCTAATATGCATTAGCTGACAGCAACTTCACTCAAAGATCACCTATGACAAGTGGAGACGTGTTTAGGAGAGCTTTTCATGGCTGGTGTGGTGAAACAGGATGGAGTCAATATGTGAGGGCTTCAGTTTCCTGTAAGATACCTGACTATAATTACTGCTTGTTTACTGCAAACTCATCATGACACTTCAGTCAGGGAACATGACAGGACACTATGGAGACTTCGGAAAAATTCTTCAGACAGTACTCAGGCAAAGAGTAATTGTATAAAGTCCATGGCTATTTTGCATGAGTTAGCACTGCAGGATTTGTCATCTGGAGTTCTGAATTTGGGAAGCTTTAAAAATTAGGAGATGAATGGGATGCAACTGCACGCTGCAGTTTTATCTATGTTTTCAGTGCTTCTGTAGGCCTCCTTACTCCCAGAACTAAGCCAAACCTCAGCTGCTCCTAGGATGAGAAAACAGAAATTGAAAAACATATAGCAGGTTTTTACCTCTCTTGCATGGGTGGAAGTTGTATCCAGCTGTTAAACCTGGGATCGTATCGGCTAACAAAGTTTGTACTGTGCTTCCCTGTAAAGATAGATTATTTTGACACTCAGCTGTTTGTTTCATGTATTTAACATCATGATTGTAATATATATTACATATACTTCACAACCTGACAGCTTTTATGAAGGGTTCCCCCTTTTACAACAATGTCTGATTACACTATGTGTACAGTAATAATTCAACAAATGGGGCACTGCAAGGTCTGAATTAGCAGTTGCTAGCAGTAAAAGCAGATAGAGATTTTTCTTGCTCTCTGTAACAAGATCTTGAAAATGTGTATTTAAATTTACTTATATATGCTGTGGTATTTTCACAGCCACAATGTATCACAGCACTAAACAATATAACTGCCCAAAAGAGGGCATCCCCACAGTACTTTCATGACTAGAGTATTTTGTGTCAGGTAAAAATAATTAAAGGGAGAACACATGCTTTTCTTTCTCCTCACATCATCTCTATGTGGACCATGGCAAAAAACCCTTGTGCAAATAACCAGGAGCTGCATAAGCCATCAGCATGGGGTATGCAGTATTTGCACTAGGTGGTTTATTCTACCATGTACTTTCAGTGTAAGTTAGAAGAAATTACAGATGTGCATCGAAGGGGGAATACACTCTTAGAATTTTATTCCAAGTGTGTTAGCTAAAACATGAAACATGAGCAACATACACCAGCTAACTAGCTTCTCCCTGCTGTCAAGCCCAGGAACTGTGTTCATGTCTTCACGATATTAAGATTTCACCTTATTTTACATGCAGATTGACATCAAAGCAAGAAAACTGAAAAGCAAAAGAGTGCATGGCAATTTCCTGTAACACCTGAGACTTCAACAGATGAGCATTTCAGAAACAGAAACCTTTGTTTATGTATGTGTGACTAAAAAATTGAATTAGAGGCTTCACAGGCCAGCAGAATAACCCAACTGTGTATGTCACAGTTCTATAAATGGTCACTGGGTATTCTACAAGGTGAATATTTTTGCATAAGTCAAGCCTCTGCAGGATTGGCTCACTTTGCCTGCTTCATTCCACACTTCAGCATGTGTAAACAGACCATCAAGATTGTAAAGAAGGAAAACAATACAGCTAGAATTGTTTGTAACAATTTAGGATCATGTTCTACAAGAAAACAGGGAAAGAAACCACACTGACCACTCTGGAAGTAAACTCGTTTCCTTGATATGTTATAAGCATGTTCTGTATGAGACGGGTGAAGCAGAAGACTGATGAGTAACGCAGCATTTTCCTTCGAATACAGCATGTTGCCTAATAAGGACCATGCTAAGCACCACTCAAACACATCTTAAAACACAGGGTGAGATCCCCATACTCTTAAGTGCAACTGGTCATTCTGCCATTGGGTTTAGATAAGTGAGACTTCACTCTTGGTGCCTATCTGAATTCCTTTAGTCTATATAGGTAATTTAGAAAAAGAGGCATTGAGAGCTATAGATTCAATAAGTAGTAAAATAGTAACAGCAAGCATCTAAGTGGCTCTGGTTTCACTATTTAGGACATTTATTAATCTACTTGTATTTCAGAAAGTAGGATTTCAAAACAGTGTAAGTATTGATCAAAAGTATGGACTTCTAGTAGGAAGTTTTAATGCTGCTCTATTCACTACATTTTTCAAAGTTACTGGGGACTTCAGTGGTCATTTGTCATACAGCTACTTTTTTACTGTTGTTATACAAACCTATGATTTGGGGACCTTGTGTGATACACGTATTTGCTACAAATACTACATATGCAGAAGGTTGTATAGCGCAGGGTAGAAAGAAAAGGGTTTAGTAAGCCTAAAGTAGGAATACAGGATACAAATCTGGTTCCTTCACAGGAAGGGAGATGGAATCAAACTAGAACAGGCACAGAGAAGAGCTACCATGGAGATAGGAAGAACAGAAAGTTTAGCTTATGACAGGAGACAAAGACCTTGGCCTGTTGCACCTAGGAAAACAAAGTTGAAAGGGGATAGTAATGCTGTCCGTAATACTTTAGAGAAACAAATCTCCAGGAGATGAAAAACTATGAAGCTAAAGGCCAGCTTTGGCATGAGAACAAGGTGATTTAGACAGTCAAAGAATACATTTTACTGGACATTAGAATAAGGTTTCAAGTAATTTAGAGCAATTGGATTACATAACACCTTTCCAACAGGAGTACTGGGGACTAGAAACCAAATGCTTTTGAAATGTAGCTTAGAAGTATAAAAATTAGAAATGGAAATATATGATGCTTGTGACGGCAGGAAAAGGACTTGATGACCTACTTAAGCTGTCTGTTTTAACTGGTTTGACTCCAGTTTAATTCTGGACTTCAGTTTGAAAGAGAACTGTATTTTTTTTTGCCTTACTCGTCAGTCAGAAGATTACACATGTTACAAAGCGCTCAGTCAGAACACAGAATTTGGGACAAGTGATCAAGAAATCAGGATTAGCCAATCAGGATGATGGGGCAAAAGGAGGCAGATACTGTTCTCTGCTCTCTTCAGGAAGGTCTCTGCAGCCATGCCAAAAGGCTCTGAAGGTTTTGAAGGTTAGTCTTAAATCCATGTCTATGTTGTGCACCCTGATTTCATCAGCATTTATTCGTGCAGGGACCCCTTGTGACTGGGAAGGTATAACCCTAGGAGGATGTAAAAAAGTGAGAAAAAATGTCTCCCATGCTTTCTGCATTGCCAGGAAGTCAGAGGAGCATGAAGGAGGCATAAGCACTCCTTGGGGTCCACACAGATTTTCAAGAATCAGATGGTCTGACTGCTAAAGCAATGTCTTGTGCTCCTTCCACTGGACCATCTCAAGGAAAATTCTTTACACTGGAAAAAACACCTGGAACATTCTCATTCAAAGCAAAAGCCTTGTAATGCCTTGGCAAGACAGTTCATCTAGGTCTGATGCCCCTTCTGTACTAGGAAGAAAGCACACATGGCCCTTTACATAAATTCAGGCGGGTATGTGTGAGCTGTTCCCACGTAGCTGCACGTTTAGAACAAACTGGTTAGAAGAAAGGAGCCCAGCAGTAGCACAGGAAGTAGTTTGTGATTTCAGGTCCGCTCTTTGTGACAAGTAAGATCCTTTTCTCTTGGGGTAAATTCTTTAAGAGATCAGTATAGCAATGCTCCTACCTCTTTTATTGCTATCTTCTCCCACAGGAAAAAAACTAGCACTGGTATTCACAGAACAAGGAAGTTGTTAGATGTCTTCAGTAACATCTTCAGCTCAGGAGTTGATCTAGGCAGTCTTAGACCTAAGTTACTATTCATCTCACAAACAACTGTGCTTGACTTCTACCTCAGATCCACGACATGTACCCCTTGTAACATCTCTCCATCACCTTGCAACTCAGTTTCCACGTCTTTAAAATGTGTGTAATTGTATTTCTTTTCTTTTACTCTTCGTCTGACATGGTCATTTAAGTATAAACTGTCTGGAACAAGGTCTGCCTCTTACTATCCATATGCCTACCACCAAGCACAATGGGGCCCCTCAGTGGATGGATATGGCTGATGATCCTAAAAAAAATTGTCATTAATGATATTGCACTGTCTCCTATTTAATATAAAGGACATTCAACAACAGAACTAAAGGGCTCTTCTCCTAAGACATTTAGTGATACTCTTAACTACACCAGAAACATGCTTATGGGGTGGACTGGATTGTTTGTCTCAGATTTTAGGAAGTGAACAGATGTAACAATTTTCTATAATTTGGTTTAGTGCAGATGCTGAAATGGGGCATTCACAATAAAATATATGCAGTATATGTAATTTCAGCTGGATCCTCTGGTGTTTTAAAGTAAAAATGTGTACCTGCAAGCTGTTTTATGGTTTCTCAGTCATAATTATCTCTGTTACACAGACTGCTACAACTACAACTCTTTCTTTGTGTGCAAGCTTTTTAACAATGTCTTGACAATTTTGTGAATTTTGCAAGGCATGGTATTCTTTTTTTTGCTTTGCTCAGAAGCCTGTTAAATTGTTTAATTTCTCTTTGCGGTAAATTTATGAAGTAATCAAATCAAAGAAGGTAGCAGCAGATAATCTATATGAGAAGCTCCTCCACAAGCCTAAAAAAAGGACCACTTTAAGAATCTCAGAGTCGAGATAATTAACACATTAACAACTTGAGCTGCAAGTATCTTGTTTGACAATAGAAAAGAAGCATTCATCTACTGCAATTGCACTATTATATTATGACTGGAAGGAGACTGGAAATGAAGGTTAAAATTCTTAACAGCTGCTGCCTGGTGCATGCACTTGAAAGAGTCTGTTCTGCCGCCTGTGGCATTTCTCAAGGGATGTGGGAGCTGATGAATGACCGAGATGCTAATGCAAAAGTAGCAGATATTCATTACTTTAACACCTAAAAGTAGCCTTTACTAGGTTCAACAATTAAACTGAGGGTCCTCAAAATCCCTTGCTAATCACTACATCAGCTGGCCTGACAAACAGACAAACACAGGAAGGCAGATGCTGCCTTTGCCTTTTACTATTCTATACATACCGTTAGGGTTCCATTGGTCTTCTCCTCCCAGCACGAACAAGAAGTTTTCCACTTCCACGACACAGTGATGAGCACTGTTATATGGCATAACTGCAAGCAAAGCAAGAATTCTTTGTTAGCTCAGGATATTGAATTCATCAAATATTTCCGAAGGTATAAAATATAGCACCAAGATTGTATCTGTGTGAAATAATATGGGAATGCATCACCCCAAGCATGTACCTTCACTGACTTAGCAGCAGACAAAGCCAATTATGAGTAAATTTATGCTATTCAGTCTTGCAAACAATTAAGTAAAAAGGCAGGAATTCTGGTCCCTCAGTGCCCCCTCACCTGCCCAAGTGCCGAATATACTGCTCTAAAAACAACTTGTAAAAAGGGGTGAAGTTGCATGATACTTCCCTGAAAATAAGAAGATGCTAGACATCCTAGGATGCTTGCAAACATTAAAAAACCTCAGCCCAGCTTTGTTCTGCTGGTAATGTTTCCACAAGAAGAGTCAGTATGTTCAGTAGCTTTGTATTACACAGCAATGAACAAGCTGCATTTCCATACAGTTTTAAGTTTTTAAATTAAGGTCCTGCTGATTTAATGCATTTTCCAAATGTATACGCTTAATTTCCTGTACAATGTCATTAGCAGCACAATCACACATCTTCTATTCATCTAATCAGGAAGCCCTTTGTTAACAAAGATCAAAACTGTGGCATTAGGTTTGCAATATCCCTTTTTTCCCCCAGAGGTATCGTAATTGCTGTGGACCAACTACAGATGCACACATCCATTTTTTAAAATTTATGCTTTCCGCTGCAAATGCTAAAATACAAAAAGAAGGATTACATATACATAATATGCACATATTATCGCAGTGTGCCATACAGCACTATAATGATATTATAAGGTAAATGTAAACTTACACAGCATTAGTTAGCATACCACATAGAGTAGTTTTGGCCCAGTGACACCAGTAGGAAAAATGATGTCCTTGTTCAGCTCATCATATGGGCACCTTAAATCTAGGTGAGGACAAATGGGGAGGTGATGTGCATGTACAGGCAGGGAACTTATTGCTTGACACGGATCAACAGAGCACTTAGGAAACCAGTGCAGTGGGAAATCAATATGACTCAGGGCCAGCTCTTACTTTGTGCTCTTTTGCCAATGCCAAAAAAAAAAAAAAAAAAAAAAAAAAAAAAAAAAAAAAAAGAGTCAGCCTATCTCACACTTGGATTATTTTGGGCGATATATCTCTCATTTCATTTGTTTTATTATCTTTTATTTTTCTCAAAATGCAGTTTTGTAGTATAGCATATGCAAATAATAATAATAAGAAATATGCACAACTTTGTTATTTAGGACACATTTTCTTAAAGATCAAGTGGGCTCATTTAAGCTTCTTACTGAAGTTTTTGCCTAGGCAATGATGAATAAGTAAGGTATGTTTTTAGTTTCTAGTAAAGGTCAAATATCATTTTCATAGTCTGTGCTCTTACAAGTCATGTAAGTGAAACAGTTCTCAAATTAGGCAGCCAGGTACAGTGAAAGTTCATTAATTAAGGTTATTTGTTACTGGTACACTTTATATTAACTGGGAACTATACCAGACACTGCAAAATATTTTATAGTACCCAGATATTCCTACAGTGGGATGAAAGAATGAAATAGATTTTTGCTCTCTTTTGAGCCCCCATATCGTATTTATCTCATTCTTTAGCTGCAGACATTTTCCTCTTTAAAAATCTTCTCTGCCAAAACCCCAGTACTTTTCTTGATTTTGTGGATGCTTGTAGTACATAATGAATTTGGGACTTCCATGAGAAATTTGCTGCCTTGGGACCTTTCCTCTCAAGAAGAGACTCCCCAGGATCAGTCTGTAAGGGCTTCAATTCTTCCCTAATCCAATGCTCTATTATGCTTTCCAATTAGGTCCAAGCCAGTGGTTGTACCCTCAACCTCTTCTCTTGGTCAGTCTGGAGAGCTCTAGCATTTACAAAAAGAACTGTCTGCAGGCAGCACACAGGCATATTTTTCACACATTGTGTTTTCACTTTTGCAAACACTTGTGTTTGTTTATCCACAAACAGAGTCAGTAGAGGAAGAAAATCTGTTTTAAGCTTTTCTGCTGCTCCCATGCATATAAGGTATGCACTAAGACTACCATACTTATTTTGTAATTAAACCATGAAAACTAATGGCTTAGTCCTGGCTCCTACTTTAAGCTGATGGCAGCATTCTCACTGATACATGACTGGGCCCAAATGACTCGAACTACCATTCATAACTCCTAGAAAAGCTAAGAGGAAATTTGCCTTAGAAAGGAGGGTAGTATTTGGGTTTCAGAAGGAAAGGTGACTGCAATAAAACACTGCAGACCTTTACTGTGACCTTTGTTTCTCACAGAGCTTTGGGAAAAACTCTGTTCTTGGTCTCATGAATCTGTCCATGGGGCTGGGGGGAGCTGGACAAAACAGGAAGGACAGAGCGACATGTAAGAGGGAAGGAAGTTCTGTGCACTGAAACTGTGAAATCACCAACATCACAGTCTTTCCCCTTGACCATTTCCAGGGTCCCTCAGAATTATGAGTTATACACAGAAGTCAAAGCTATGGGAATGAACAATATTTTTTCTTCTGCTATAAAACGTCTCATGAAATCATCAGAAAAGTTGCACTGTAAAATTGCGTAATTCCATGTAAACACACACCCATATAGGACCTAACTTTTCATAGATAATAGTCAAAATTACAAGGCAACGAGCATGCTAAATTCAATGCCTAGTAGGAACAATCTTCTCAAAGTCACTGGGTTTGACAGGGTGTAACAGGAAGAATTTGGCCCATCACACAGTCTGGCCAGGCTGCTGCCTTCATTAATTTCATATGAGCCTTTGTCTGCTGTTTTGCTTTAACAGTGTGAAAATTTGTCTTCTCATTTTTCGATTTCAACTCATTGGAACACCTGCCTGCCCCACAAAAACGGTATTTGAAGAGAAGTTTGTATGCCACGCTCAAACACAGCCCAGTGCGAGTTTTTAGCGTGTCAGTCAGTGAGTTAGAGGGAAAGGGTAAGGAGAAGCTAATCAGGATGAAATGAGATTAAAGGCTGTCTAATTTTACAGCAACTGTGATCCATCAGCCACTGTGAAAGTGACAGTGGAAATGAATGATGGAGACAGACAGGTGGGGCTGTACATTTCACTGATTTATCCTCAAATGCACTGGGCCTTATTTTATTGAGTGAACATGACCGCATTTATCATGACTGTCATCTAAACCCACTTCCCTCCATTTAAAAAGGTCACTTTACTAGCAGGGAGTAGGATAGAGGCACTTTCAAAACAGATTTAAAATTTAATAACACATGTTTATAAAACCCTGTGCAAGAATTCTCAACTTTATTAAGGACCAATTGAAAAGAAGGGGGAAAGACTACTGAAAAGAGGAGAAGATGAAAAAAGCCATGGTCATCTGGGAAACATGCTTAGCTATCAAGGTGATAGGTGCCAGAGAAATACGTGAGATAGACAGATATAAACAGATTAGTTGGAGTGGGCAGAAAACACTTTTAACATACCCCTCATACACACTTTCCAAAGCTCAGGATGCCCATGCTTTCCTGGACGAAGGGTACAAGCAAGTCCAAACAGCCCCACTGAAGGACAACACCTGCACCAGTCCCCTTTGCATACAATTGATGTCTGATTTGTAGGAGATGCTCGGTGACATGGGAGGCAATTTCCCAGGCATGTATGTAACAGGCAAAGCTTTCTAGGTCAAAACCAAGTAGATGATTTATACTTGCAAATGATCTGGAAGGCAGTGAAATTCAAGACTGCAGTGGTGGTTGCTAAGAAATACTTCACTACACAAACATCAGTGACATTGTGCAGCAGGTGACACTCACAGTTGTTCTTCAGAGGCAGGTGGAGGACACAGCAGAACTGCACATCAGGATAGCTATCCCAGGCAAAAACTCCTCTCACATGCCAAAGGTTAGCTAATGAAAGGCACCAGACAATGTTCTGGGACCTACTTTCAAAAACAGAGATGAAATGTTCATGAAATCAAACGCTCTCAACTATAACGCCTATGAGGACAACCTGACGCAACAATGCTTCAAAGGCACCTCCATGATACACCTCACTCACCTAACAAACAATGTGTGCTCTTTGTCTTACCCAGTTTTGCTTAGTTTCTAGCAATAATTGCACATTTAGGAAACAGCATCTGGTTGTTCTCCATACATTAATCAAAGGGTCATCAGTTCCTCCTCCTCCTTACACCTTCCCCTCTCTACTGTCACTTCAACACTAACCAGTAGGGAAGAAGGGGGAACAGGAACAGCATTTCTCAAGACAGGAGGAGGGAGGAGCTCTGGTCTCAGGAGAGCTGAAATCTCTGATATAGCCTATAGTCATTCCCCTGCTCTCCTAAAAACTCCTTTCAGAAACTGCACTTGATTCTTATACTCAAAAAACCCCCCACAAAACCAACCAAATGAAAAAAACAAAACACAAAAACCCAAACCAAAACAACAAAAAACCAAAACCAAACCAAACCCGAAACCCCACTGATTTCTCACTGCCCTGAACCGTTCAGCTACTTGAGATACAGGAGGTACTGTAAGGAAAGGCAAGAAATCTCTTCCTCAGCTACTGCACAGCTTGAGCATAGCCCCTTCAAGACTCAGTACACACCAAGAAGTCATGCTTATCATCTCTAATGACCTGTGCAGATGATGCAAGATAAAAGTATTTCCAGAAGGAGGATGTCATTACCAGAGGACATATGGAGTCAATAATGACCTTCCACAATATTAACAGCCTATCCTGTTGGCCACATAGTACTCAATCACTGCTACCTGAGAACTGGTTATTTCTACAGCTCTGAGGAGGGCAGAGTAACACGAGATGTCTCTTTCCAGTACAGAAGGCACCTACAGACTCGCTTTTGGAGACTGTGATTTGCTCATGGCAGAGACACAATACTCATTTCATTAACAACCCTCTCTGCAAAATACTGGGCAGACCACAACCGGTCCAATTATTTTCTGAGAACAAAGAATCAGATACTGTTCACCTTTCTGTGGTTCATACATCACTTGCAGGAAGACTATGCATTTATTACTGAATGCTACTCGTTATTTCTCACCAAGGAGGTTATATAAATAAATGCTAGGATTCCTCTGTGAATTGTTCTCTTCAATTGTTATTTAATAACTGTGGGGAAAGACTGACCACAGTAAGTATGAAATTCTAGCGTCAGTGAATGTGGTGGGAGTTTTGCCATTGACTTTAAAGGCATCAGGTATTCATTCACAGGTATCTCAAAAGATAATGAAATAAAGTTAAAAGATGAAAATAATCAATAGTAGGTGGCAAATACCTCTGTTAGCATTCCTGGCCAAACTGCATTTCATCACCTCAAATTCACGCCAACACTCATTAAGTATTTTTTCTAGTAACACAGCAATGCCAACCTTGAGTCTGAGCTCAGCTCAGTGGGGGAAGCCTGGGACAATCCAACAGCAGTTACCATAAGCAGAAAATCTTAAGATGAAATACTGTGTCTCAAAGTCCCCTTTGAGAAAAAATAACGGGTATAGCTATGGTCCAGCTGCACCACTGAGAACACCATCAGCTCAGCTAGAAACTTCACTACCTCTTCATTCCCATGCCAGTTTTGTGGCAACTTCATTCAAGTCATCACAGGTAGGATGGGCACAGAGCTGCTGAGTTCATCGAGGATACCATCTGTACTTCAACTGAGGTTGCAGGTAAGCAAAGATAAAAATGACACCCCCAACCTACCCTCAATTCAAGATAACATAAGCACCAAGAAAGAGTTATTTGAGCAGATCAAAGTCCTTGGACTTTCACAACACAGTGAATGTTATTTCATATAATGAAGATATTTTATATTAATTAGGTTTTTCTCATTATGAAGATATTTCTTAGTAATGAAAATATATGTTTTTTTCATTTAAATATCAGGAGTTATTATTTTATACCTTCTCTGGAGTAACACCAGCCAGGTTTTTCCAGAGGTCATGGGGTTTCTCTGTTTAGTTGCTTTAATGGGCTAAAATTTTCATACGTGAGCATCTAAAATGAGATTAAATTCATGCTGACACACCAGATCAGGCAAACATAACAGCAGGAATAGCTGGCACACTCAGCTCCCTCCTGAAATAAATTGCTTTAAAGTTACTTGGATGCAAGTTCTGAGTACAGACTTGTCTGTTTCCATGAGTAAACCTCACCCTATGGCAAAATGTTCTGTTGGGTTTTCAGCAACATATACATTTGGATGTTGGCATGAACAATATTTATCCATTTTCAAAGCTTCAGGCACCCATTTGGATTTCATTTGAACAATAAAACTGCCTACTTGAATCAACAATGTTTGATTAAAGTAGGAAAATACTACACTCCCACCTTAAAAAACTGATGTTCCTGTATCAAAATCCTGACACAATCCTTCCCGTGCAATGCATAGCAAACCTGTGCACACTCCTGCCTTCCCTGTGGAAGTGACTTGGTGCAGCTGACCTTGCCAGATCTGAGAAGCACATGTAAGTGAATACACCAAATATCTTGGTACAATGTGGAGCAGGGGATGTAATGCATGGTCCTGCAGAAAGGTTCAAAGTGACAATTCTTGTTTTATTATTCCTTTCTTACCCACCCATCTGATGAAGGTTGCCCCCAGCCACCCAAATGCCCCACTGATTTCTATAGACCGTTTATCAGGAAACACTTGTCCACTACCATGAGTTATGAAATGTTACCTCAGTGATGGTTGTTCCCAAGCAGAATACATTGTGTACCTACTCAGGCCTGGATTTACAGTCTAGAAATAGAGCCCAACATGTGTTACTGCGGAATGACACCTTGTCACATCATAACAGTCTCATGAAATGACATTTTGCACAACAAAATCTTTTCACAGACAAAATGATGAATAGTTCCTGATGGGAGAAAAACATGGGAGTTGCCAGAAAGTTCTGCAAAGAAATCTTGTCCTACTGGAGGCTTTCCGATCCTCCAAGACATCAACTCAAGGACATGAAATCCCTTCTTGAACAGTGCCACAGGGCAGAAGAGCACAACCAGGAATGTTGTGTTAAAGCCCAACTGCTTGTGACCAGTTCCATCCATTTATGGCTCAATTTCTACCTGACCTTGAGATGCACACATTCTCCTGGTGTCCTCTGAAGGTAACCTTCCAAGCTCAGGACAATCACAGCCCCTGCTTGCATTTTCCTGGTTGGATTCTGTTGATGCTGCTCAGGGACCCATGTGTTAAAAAGAAATCGTCACATGCAGCAATATCCTCCTTGGCCCCTACTGCCTCAAACCCCCAGTCTTTCACTGTTTTCTCCCATAGTCTCACCACTTCCTACCCTGCTCCCAGCTCTTGACTAACATACTATTTTAGAGTAACCAAAAGGGTTTTTTTCTTACCACTAAGTCTTGAAGTCATTCCAGGAGAAGAAGGAAAATGTGATTTTCCATTTGGAAAGCTCTATATGGAGGATGGACGTGCCCATATTTTGCCATATTAAAACACCAGTTTCAATACACTTAAGTTCACTCATAATAGATAAATTGAAACTTTCACTGCTACAGATTTTTGTATTTTTGCCTTTCAAGTACTTCAGAATTTGCAAACGAAAGGTTTTACTTATGAGGAAGTCCCGCTCATACCTAAAGTACTAGACTGAAAGCAGAAAAGGCTGGAAGGATCTGTCCAATGCTTGCCACCAGGAAAAAAGCTTCCTTTTCCAGAAGACATACACCTTGTCTGAGTATCTGAAGAAAAGCCTGAAACTCCATGTCTACCTTCCAACATGCCCAAGCACAGCATGCAGAAGCAGAAATGTCCACGTAGTATTATGTTAAGGTACCTAGGCTGCCTAACGAAAGCTCAGGAGTCCCTGCCAGAGACCTCAAGAAGGTTCCAAGTTAATCTTTAATAGACAGGCCACTCAGACAACACACAGTCAGGATGATGAGTGAGGGTGCCAACAGGACCCAATGGCCCTGATCAGCCTGGAGTCCCCCCCAACACCACTTGTCCATGGGTGCAGGAACGCCCTTTCAGCTCAGGCCTAGGCACCCAGACCTGGCCTAGATGGACTCCATGCAGGTACACCGTAGTGTGTCTCCAGTCCTGTCTCTAGCCTTGTCTCCTGGATGGAATTTGGGCCTGTTCTAATGGAGCCACCAGCACCATCATGCCCTAACACATACCCATATATGAATGTTGCTGCCTGAGCAAGGACTGCAGCTGAGCCTTTACCCTCTTTCTGCACATCCCTGCCAGTATCCTGAGAAAAACTAAAGGTACTTGGAGATGCCCCAGCAGAACTTAATGTTCTCATCACCACCAAAATGATCATTCCAAGTACCACAAAATGTCTTATTGTTAACACTTTTCCCACAATGGACAGAATTAAATATAATGTATAAAAATCTTTCTGCTCACGATGGACAATAGGAACCCACTCTAAAATGTGCTAACCACCGGGCAGACAAATGCAGAAGGAAACACAAGAATCAATCCATATAAATTAGGTAGCACCAAAGACTGTTCTTCAACAGAAACCAGGCAGAAATGATGCTCACCTAGACCCACCCCCACAGATGGGCTCCTAAGGAAGGGAAATGGCAGACCCATGGCCAATTTTCAAATTCAGAGGAGATTTGACCTGGGTAGCAAAACTACAGACTTACATAAAGTTGGCACAGATGGCTTACTTTGCAAATCTATACACAGAAGATGAAATAAGAATGTAGAGCTGAAAATAAAAAATCCATTAATGGATGTGGACTAAATTTATGTTGATTTTCTTCTGCCTTGTATGAAAACAGTACTCTTTAATATTTTCAGAAAAAAAGGGCTATGAAAAATGTGTTGTGATGCCTACTCATAAAAAAACCCCCACTCTATATGAGCACTCATACTGGAAATTTGTCCTGTCTCCCCAGAAACCTTTTGTGGATTTAGAAAGCATCCAGTCAAGGAACAGAAGGAAAATCATATTTCTCAAAACTGAATACCCAGTTGAGTATCATAGCAGAAGCAGCTGCTATTTAAATCAAGAGGTGTCAAAATTCATGTGCTGAACCACATTCACACAGAATCACAAATAACTCACAAATCACACACTAGTGCATGGTCATGGACTGCTGACAAACAGGATGAAAGGTCATGTTAATTCAAATCACTGGCCATGCTGGGACTTCAGGATTCAACATACACATTAACTAAAGTAAAGCAGTTGTGATCCATCCAAAACACTTAAAATATATATAACTAAGTATCCTCATTTGGCTTGCATTTTTCATTGGAGACATTCATTTTGCACAGAGTATTGTTCAGGAAAATATAATTTTCAGTTAGTTAGGTGAAGGAAAGTGAGGACTGAGACACAGTCTGCATGAACAAAACTGGGACTCACTGTCCTAGTAAACATGGCTTGGACCATGTTCTGGTGGAGACTGAATTGAAGAAAGGAATGAAACAGAGAAGGGCAGGGATGGGCCAGGACAGATCAGAGGGGATATGGCAAAAGGGCTGGGACTGGAGGAAGAGATAGCAAAATCTGACAACATAGCAGTACACATGGATCCTGAGCTCAAAGTTCTGCAGTCTTCACACTCCTCTGCTGTCAGCACATCTGGGTGGAACCTTGTCATCCCCTGTGCCACAGAGATGTGTACCACAGATCTACAACACACCCTCTCTCAATATACCCTGGAAAGGCCGACTATGAAAATCTGTGAAAATGCTGTGATGCGGAGCATTCAGACATTATGGACTGTTAATATGAGAGGCTGCAGTGAACATCTCCTCTGGCACCTCTCTGTTTATGTATGCTGATACAGTCCTTAAACAGCTCACTGTGATACTTTCCAACTTCCCATCTTGCTGAAGGTCCAGTTTCATGCACACTAGAGACCTGCAGAAACTGTCAATGCAAAAAAACCCCATTTCTGCCCCATTGTCTCAGATTCCATCACTCTTTGTGCATTCATGAAGCCAAGAAATAAATAATCAAGAAACCACAATATTTTTTTATGGTACATTGAATTTAACCCATATCTGTTCCCCTCTAAGCTTCCCTGGCTGGCCTCATGAACTGGAGCGAGCAGGAGTGTGAGGCCATGAGAAGGGAAGGACTGATGTAACAGCAGCACCACCAGTTTGGATCGGCTTGTTGTGGCTGTGAAACTACAATCTCAACCTACATAATACCAAACCACTTAAACAGGTCTAAGTGTTGCTGTGGTCCTGTCTCTCTCACAGCCCAGGAATCCAGGCCACTCTTCATGCTAGCATAGTCTCTCCTTGGCACCCCTCAGGGAGTCCTTTCAAAGCAAGAATCTGGTGGTAAAATAACACAGAAAATGAGAAGGTATATATTCATTTTGATTTAATGCCCTAAGCAGGCTTACCCAGGAGTTAAATGAATTCCAGCACTGACACAAAGGAGAAGATAAGAATGGGATGGGTTTTGGGTGGAAAGCAACTTGAAACAATAACAACAGCTTCAACTAGCATATGGCCACAGTCCTTGAATGAAGCAGATAACAGTGAACACGACCTCTGACTGCAAGAGGTTGCTTCACTTCTGGGAAGTGTGTAGGAAGAGGCTAAGGGCTGAAGAATCAGATGGGATTTCTCACAGTTAAGGCAGGTGTGCCTTGAACTGGAGGGGAGGATACTGTCCCTGCCTTTGCCACACACTTTACTGTGGTGCTAGACAAATCTCTTGAGCTGTTTTTTATCACAGCTACCATTTCTCCTGTTCTGAGAACACTAATTACCTGTGCTTCATTTTCAGACAGCCTGATCTGATCCCTGTGCCTGATATGCAGGAGTGCTCTGTGCTCACTGCTCTAACAGAAGTAGGTGGGAAAGGCAATCTGGAAAGCATGGTCTCAGGGGTCTTGAAATGGGCACCCCAAAATAAAAGGATGCCTTTGACTTTAACTGCATTGCACCTCTGTTCCTCATCTGCAAAATGGGAACAATGACAGATTGTGCTTCTCACAAAAAGAATGGTACAAAAATGCCCCAATGAATGTCCATGAAGCCGTTGGCCTCTGTTGTTGTTAAGTCTGTGAAGGAAACCTTGTGAAAAAATTCTGTCTTCAGAAGATTTCAGAAGCATGTGGCAAACAGGATCTACTTGCTGAACAGCAGAGAAGAAACGCTGTAAGCAGAAACTGAGTGCAGTGCCTTCTGTGCACTGACATGTGACAAAGAATAGTGTGTGATATCACTGCAGATTGTATCTTAGTGCTTATGCAAACAGAGGCCGAATTAAGGTTGCAGAGGCAGCTTAATTCTCATATTTCTTAACTCCAGAGGGCTTAGTATTGCCATCTATCTAACACTATTTCCAAGCTTGGTGCAAGTCTCCCGTGCATGATGCACCCCAGGTCGGACAGGCAGCTAATACCTTCCCGGTCCTGCAGCTGCTTCAGCATCTCTAAATCACCCACGGAGGTGCTGTAGAGTCCGAAGTCAACGAAGCCCATGGCCGGAGGTGCAGGAACTCTCCTCCTTCTCTTCCTCCTCCTCCTGCCGCATTTCCTTCCACCCGGCAGTGTCAGGCTAAGCCACTAGATGGGGTGCGGTGTGCTCGGCTCACCCTTCCCGTGGGAGAGGTATTTCAATCATCTTTTGGCTTCGGGTTTTGCAACCAACCAAAAAACAAAAGAGGTGAAACACAGCACACACACAAAAAAAGGCATAGGCAGCTTCCTCCCAAGCAGTTAACTTCTGCTTGTTCCTCGTGTTCGGCGTGAAAGGGAAGAAATCAAATGGGAGTACACAAACCCCAGCGAATGCTCAGCGCATCCATCCTGGCGGGTGCTGAGCCACTCCCCGGTCCTGCTGCCTGCAATGGGCATGGCAGGTGCTCAGGCTTTGGCATGGGTATCAGTCTTACCTACTTTGCCTCGTCTTGTCTCAGCTCCTCGAACCCAGACTGTGCAAGGATCAGTCAGCGATTTCTCTGGCAGTCCCACACACATCTGCTTTCCTACTCCACGAGCCAGTCCCAGTGAAATATAGCAGGCACAGTTCCCGTCCCCAGCAATACGCCGCCAAATTTCTCTCCCTCTCACTCTTAATAAGGATCTGGAAGCTGGGTGAAAACAACATGCTCACTTTTGACAGAGTGCTTCCCCATTACCGAGGTAAGGAAGGGGAAAGAGGACACGAGGAAGCTGTTATACAAAGAGATAACCTACGGAATTAAAGGAGGAAAAAAAAAAACCAAATAAAAACCTTTCTAAAAGAGTCACTCCTTTCCAATGGAATGACAGTGCTTTACTCAGTTAATCCCAAACTGAACTGCATAATGGTGGCCAGATTACAGCTCTCTTCTCATCTTCCTAAAGAATGATTTTTTGGGGAAGGCATGCTGAAGCTGAAGTGTGTGTATTCCATCAGGAAGGTGCAGAGGGGCTGGTATTTACCTGCATTCCCACTGTTGCTGAATTATGCCTTCTCTCACTCCTCCCCAACTGCTTACAAGAACAACTGTCCCTTGAAGGTATCATCCATTCCAGTAACACTACTTATTATTAAACCTGTATATAAAATACAACCAAATGCTCCTTCACAACATCCAGCTTCTTCCAATCTCCCACAAAAATACTGATCTCCTAGATTCCCCTGCACTTTCTCATGAGCAGGCCCAGCCTTCTAAGCACCTACAGGCTACTTCTCCATGGCCAAGAGGAGAGGAAAAAGGCAGGATCATTTTGAAGTCAGTCTTTTCCTTGTATGGGCACAGGCAGAGCAAGACTACTTGAGGGCAGCTGCTGAGGATACCCCTAACACAGGGGAGCAGGTAAGGTACCATACAGATAGGGGTAAGCTGACCCACAGTTCTGCTCTTTACCCCAGTAATAGAACACCTTGCATTTTGCAGCCTGACAGAGCCAGTACTGTGCAGACCCACGTCCCTGCAAGTGTCTCAAAAGCCTCTCTTTCAAAAAGAGCCACACACAGGGGTATGCCCAAGCGGCAATGCAGCACTGGGATTTGGCAGGATTATACTTCAGCAGTGAGCTGGGAGAAAAGCATGGGCAGGCAGATTTGTGCTGCCCAACAGTATGCCCTTGTCACATATCCTGCTGGTGAAAACTCAATTTAACTTTCATTCCTGATGAACTTGGATTTTCACAAAGGGAATCAGATGTAAAAAATGTGGCAGAAAAAGAAGCACAAAGGAAATAAAGTAAGAAAGTGCATTTGAGCTGTTCTTTTTTTAATTTATTGCAGAAACACTGATAAAATGCACAGTGCACCATTACCGAACATTAATGCAGACTGATCCTGCCTGAGGAGTTTGCAGCCTTCCTATAAATTAATAAAGACAGAATATAATCCCAAGTGCAGTGCATTTGATCATATATATTAATATAGAGACTGCTGATCCACATCTGGCTAAAACAAATGTGTTTTTACACAAATTAGGTTACCACTGATACAAACAGTTTTGATTCATACTATAGAGCAGGAACAGATGATCAACACTATTGCTTTAGTTTAGCACTGTGCTTGGGAAAGTCACCACTTATCAGCTGGGCTGCAGTAATTGCTCTTGGTTTCTTACAATTAGAAAAAGCCACTAGCTTAAACTACTTTAAAGCACTGATTACATTGTTTAGAAGAGCACATTTTACCTTATATTTGTAACCACTCAGGAACAGGAGCACTAGCAGGTGTTGTGGGTCAGCTAGCGGGTACTACCTTGGGGAAAAGCAGATGAGCTGGATCTTTTGCAATCTTTTGACCACAACAAAATTACAAAATATCTAGGTTCAATAAACTTCCACAGATCACAAACAAACAAGAATAGCAACTACCTGCCAAATGAGCTGGTGGAAGCAACCTATACCTTATGTCAGTGCACCTTATTTACACAGTACTCAAACACAGAAATTTTGCACTGACTGAACATATCTCAAGAAGCAGTGGAGTTTTTATTATAGAAATAATTCTGTTAAAATTCTGTAAAGTCCTTAAAATCAAAATTTAGGCATCAAGTCTGTAAAGATATGATGTAGGCTTTCAAATGATAAGTATTCTGTTTTATTTTGTTTTCTGACATAAAGTACTTTTTGGAGTTCTGCAATATGTGGAACCTCTGAATGACTACAAGAACCTGTTTGAGACACTTGCTGAGATCCATTTCACTGCAGGTTCACAAATACATTCACTCCTATTGCAGTACCAGGGTGCATAGAGATACTTTTAATAAAAGTTAATACTAAGCAATTTTGCAAAAATCTTGGCTTCAAATCACATTAAAAACCTTGAAGCCTTAGTTATTTGCTCCCTTCTCTAGAGTACAAGTGCTGATAACCCAAAACAGCTTCAAAAATTACAATCCAGATCACTAAATCCAAGACACCACATATGCTTGATGCCTCTTCAATTTACTTTCTTCAATTTACTTTCAATTTACTTTTAATTTTCAACCATAAGATCAAAACCTCCCATTTGAAAAACAATCAGTTGAATCACAAAGCTTTGTCTTAATATACTAAATGTGCAAGATCAGAGATAAAATTGTTGGCTAATGTAACTCTGCAGCAAGTTCCCTGAAATAATCAGAATTAGGTTCTCAGTTATGCTTTATTTGGACACACGACAACGGGCAGTATTATTGTTGTGCTCTGAGGGGACAGTTCCAGCATAGAACTGTGAGTACTGAAACTGTTATTGTATAGTGATACTTGAACTAACTTCATGTTACTGACTTAGCCCAAACAGGTATACTCTTGAGTTCTCCTTTGTTTTCAAGGTCCCAGTTGGTCAAGGGCCTGAGTTCAGCAGGTGCTGCATCCACTGCTGTCAGGAAACAACATGCTAAAAAGGCATATATAAATGATCAAAAATGGGTAAACCAAATATTTCTTTCCAATTTTTAGTATCTGTCTGTGGGTTGCTCATTGGACAATCACAAATAATTTTTAAGCAGAACAGACGTTAAATTCTTAATACATTTCATCCATAGATCTCATGGCGTGATATGAATTCGGTCCACACAATCCACTTCGCTCTGATGGCCCAGACTCTCCTTTGCTTGTGGGTTTTTTCCCTGTGATGCTTGCCTGACATTTTTGCACCAGCCTCTGCAGTCCACCCAGGATGAATTCCAGCTGTGGACTCTGTGGGCAGCTCTGGTGTCTGCCTTCATTGTCTAACCCAACCAAATAAAACCAGTCACTCCTCAACCCCACCTGCATCCTCTGTGGGGCTCCTGACACCCAAAATTGGTGCACAACCATCTTTCAGTACTTTGGTGTACTTCTGCAGCCTTGCTTCTGTGAAGAGGAAGAGGATCCCCATCCCTGTCTGTGCATCCATGGACCACTCCAGCAGCCCACTGAGACCTAATCCCAGCAGCATCCTGAAAAGCCTCTGAGCATCAGGGGAAACAGAGCCATCAAGAACACTTTTTGCATGCTGCCAAAAGGTAACTAGGGATTTCAGAAGCAGAGGCAAAAAACCCATGGTATCATATGGTTAAATGGCCAGTGCTGGAGGAACTTTATTCATACAATTTTTTTGTCTTACTTAAGATGCATCTTCATTCCAATTAAACAGCACTGTTTTGTGCCATTTAAAACCAGAACACTTTTCCCTAAGGAATCAGTTATTTTCTCTGATGACAATGAATTATTTTCCAATATTGAAAGTTTCAAATGAAAGCCCTTAAATGACTGCAACTACTTCAGATGGGCACTAGCACTGTTTTACCTGGGGGTGGAACCCCTTTCCATGGCAGCCCTGCCTTTCTGAGAGGAGGCCAGGCTGCTAAAATAAAGCTGCTGGAGTGAAGCCAAATTATGGCTTGAGGAAAAGGGATGCTATGTCAGGGCTTTATTGATGTTGATGTTTATTGATACTGTAAATCTTTGCAGTTAAGAAAAATCAAATTTCTGAGTGCTGAAGTGATCATTTCTTGGAGTGGCATGGGAGACAGCCTGGGAGCTGACAGGACAGTGGCTCCAATCTTGCTGGATGAAATGTGCCCCGGTGCAGAAAACCCCTGAAACATCCTGCATGTTAACAGGACTTAAATTGGAGGCTTGAGCACTGTATAAACCTTTACATGGGACATCTCTGCCCTGGACATATCTTTTTTTCCTGGAGCTAAATTAATGGGAGCCAGTAAATGTCCAGCTGATTCCAGCAGTTGTGATCTGCTGAATAAAATAAAGTTTAAATGAGCTTGTGCAGACATTAGTGGTAATGCAGCTGGGAGACAAAGACTGCACAGGGACTATCTAGAAGGCTGGGATTTGGACACCATAGATCACCCAGCTCTGTGCTACTGGCTGCCACAATGCTTAAAATAACTGTAGTCCTCTGGAGAGAGTATATAGATAAACTCTGTCTTATGTTAATGCACAATCATATGGAGTTGTTTACAGGCAGTACTTAGTAAAGTACTTAAGCATGTATTTAAACACGCTGCTGAACACCAGCGTGATTAATACTTTGCTGAATTAGAGATACGATATGAATACATTTTTCTGCTGTTGCAATTTTTCATTATGTACACTTATAAGCTGGTCATAAGTATTTTTCTTTCAGTTTTGCATCCAGCAAATGAGTTAATTTGGGAGTCAAATTCTGCCTTAGTTATGCCTGCACAATGCTTTTCATATGCATGAGGGCAGAAGACTGCTCTGTGACCTTTAATTGGACTTATTTTTTGTTAGTCTTTAATCAAGGAGAAAACAAATCTGGTTCTTTCTTTCTGATTCTGCATCTCTTTGATACTCCTTTCACGTCATTTCAATCAGAAAAGTATCTTTTACATATGGTATGTAAGTTTGCTAAGGCTGTGCACATACAGCAGCTGTAATTCTTGACCAGCAAGCAAGCAGCTGCTGCTGAGTACCGACTGGAGCCATACACGTTTCTTCTGAATGTAAAACTGGGAGGGGAGGGGGCAGAAGAGCAGAAACATGGCCCTTACATCACTCATCATGGTAATTCTATTTAAATCTATTTTAATGATTTCTAATAACATAATTTGCCAAGCCTCCCCACCTGAGAGTGATTCAAGCACATCTCTCTCTCAATTTTGCCTTTTCTTCTTAGACCAGGGAAGAAGATTTACCACATCCTAGTTTCTAATTTTGGGGTCAAACCTTTTTTTAATTTTTTTAAAAAAACAATCAGAACTCAAAGACTTGCCTACTCATACACATTAAGTTATCGGTTCTTGTAATCATTGCAGAACGGTCATTTCACTTGCATTTACTTGCTGTTTCTGCTCCCAAGGAAACAAGCTTGATTTAATACATTTAGTGATAGCTACCTTAAGAGTTGAAGACTTCCCTCCTCCCCGAAATTAATGCTAAATCATGTGCATTAAACACATTATCTACATGTAATAGAATGGGAATATTTAAAATGATTCAGTCACAGATAATTTGTTACTGAAAACGACAGGCTTGCATCAGCCACTGGACACTCTGGGTGTTTGCTGAGCTCAGTGAGCACTTGGGTAGGCTTACCCACTTCACCAAAAACAGATCTTCACACTGTGGAAAAGATTCTGATTTCTTTTTGTGGCCCCAAGGGTCCTGAACGGAAGTCTCTCAGACCAAACAGCGGGGGTGCCAGGCTCAGTCCCACACCTCAGCCCTCACACACAGTTGACACAGATGCAGGTTTGTCAAGGTCACCAGAGCTGGAAACCAGACATTCCTCCATGCCAAAAATAATGCCCAATTTATATCTCACGTGGCTCCCAAGAAGCCAGCACAGCAATTCTCCAGAACAGCTCTGGAGGGGCTCAAAGACCTGGCTGATGTCATCACAAAACCTCTCTCTATGATTTTTGAGTGGTCTTGGGAATCCAAAGAGGTCCCTGATGACTGGATTTTCAAGAAGGGCAAGGAGGACCTCAGAAACTACAGGCTTGTCAGTCTCACTTCAGTGGCTGGTAAAGTTATGGAGAAGATTATTCTGGGAAGTGTTGAAGAACACCTGAAATACAATGCAGTCACCGGTCACAGCCAGCACGGCTTCGTGAGAGGAGAGTCCTGCCTGTCAAACCTGATTTCTTTTTATGACAAGGTAACTCACACAGCTGATGAAGAGAAGCCAGTTGATATAATCTTTTTGGAATTCAGTAAAGCTTTGGATACTGTCTCTCACAGGATCCTTTTGCACAAAATATCCAGCACACAGCTGGATAAACACATCATGTGGTGGGTGAGCAATTGGCTCACGGGTTGAGCACAGAGGATAATAGTCAATGGGGTAACATCAGACTGGTGACCTTTCACTAGTGGGGTTGCACTCTTCAACATCTTTATAAATGACTTGGATGCAGGACTGGAAGGAATACTCAGCAAGTTTGCAGATGACACAAGACTTGGAGTTGTTGACTCACTCAAAGGCAGGCAGGCCCTGCAGAGAGACCTCAACAAATTAGAGGATTGGGCAATCATGAACCACATGAAGTTCAACAAGGGGAAGTGTCAGGTTCTGCACCTGGGATGGGGCAACCTGGATGTGTGTACAGACTGGGGAATGAGATGCTGGAGCGCAGTGCCATGGAAAGGGACCTGGGGGTCCTGGTCAATGCAAGTTGAATGTGAGTCAGCAGTGCCCTGGCAGCCAGGAGGGCCAACCATGTCCTGGGGGGCATCAGGCACAGCACTGCCAGCTGGGCAAGGCGGGAGATTGCCCCACTCTGCTCTGCACTGGGGTGGCCTCACCTTGGATATTGTGTGTAGTTTGGGGCACTGCAATGTAAGAAAGATATTAAGCTGTTAGAGAGCGTCCATAGGCAATGAGGATGGGGAAAGGCCTTGAGGGGAAGCTGTATGAGGAGCGGCTGAGGGCACTTGGTCAGCCCTGGAGGAGACTGAGGGGAGACCTCATTGCAGTTACAACTTCCTCATGAGTGGAAGAGGAGGGGCAGGCACTGATCTCTTCTCTGTGGTAACCAGTACCAGGACTCAAGGGAATGGCCTGAAGTTGTGTCAAAGGAGGTTCAGGTTGAATATTAAAAGGAGGTTCTTCACCCAGAGGGTGGCTGGGCACTGGAACAGGCTCCCCAGGGAGCACCAAGCCTGGCAGAGTTCAAGAAGCATTTGTATGACACTCTCAGGCACTTGGTGTGACTCTTGGGGATGGTCCTGTGCAGGGCCAGGAGCTGGACTCGAGGCTCCTTGTGATCCCTTCCAAATCAGCATATTCTGTGATTCTGTGAAAGCCACCCCTTTTTTACACCCCTAAGGGTGATCTATTCACAAGCAGAGGGGGTACAGTCATGGGGCTAGATAGGATAGCTCATACTACAGCTGCCTTTGTTGCTCCTTCCTGGCAAATACCAGAAGACATTGCTTGTCTAGGCTGATGGGAAGGCATATGTTAACACAATTAATTAATTTGCCCTAGAAGATTGAGGCCAGGCCAGGATTTGTCCCTTTCCCTCAGTCTGATCTTAAGCAATGGAACTTCCACCATTTCCCATGGGAGACTATTCCACAACCTAATAGATCTCAATGTCAGGAAGTTTTTTCCTGATATTCAGCCATAATTCATATCCATGAATTATGAGCTACTGTCGACATCACATCCATTGAGGCATTCCTAGAGCCTGCTTCATTTAAAATTATATGCTCTAGTTATGCAGGGTTTCTGTGTACTAGGGCAAAATGCTTTTTCTGCAGGTTAATTCATTACTATTCAATTTGTTAACACTTTTTTTCTCAGTGTGAACAGTCATTCTGAAGTTGCATACCCTGTAGTAGCACAATCCCTATTTGGGAGCAGAATCACAATATATAAATATGACAAAACAACATACCAAAAACCATCCCTGTAATGACATATTAGTCTGTTCCTGCAGATACTCCAGCATTCAGTTAAATGAAAGCAGTAGCTCATACAACACCTGGTATGAGACAGAAAGCTTAGAAAAAATGCTTCTGAAGTATGTAATAAATTTTATTTCTGTCTTAAACACAGGGAAGGTGGGGGGGGGGGGGGGGCCGTAGGGAAAGGGAAAGGGATGGGGAAGAGAAGGGAGAAAGGAACTTAATCAAGCTGTGAGAAAATAGAGGAAATTGAAAAGAGAATTACTTTCTTCAAACAATGAGCCACTACAATGCAATAAGGACATACAACAGCAAATAAAGTTGAGGATGCAAAATGTTCACCTCTTGTCATTATAGCACTTATAAAAATTGAGACAGCTACAGCAAGCTTCTGAAATCTGTATTGCAAATAACTGTGTACAAAGCACTTCTGGGAAGGAAACTGCCTTCTCTTTTAAGAACATTTGAGACAAGAAAATTTATAAAACATGTTCCAATTTCTCAAAAAAACCTTAGGATTTCTATGAGAATTTTTTATTATTACATTTTACCCAGCTATCAGTACTTTGCCATCCTGTTTGCAACCCATCTGTACGTAAATGTCATGTTAGATACTGAAAAAGGGAATGCTTTCCAAAGTAAGCAACTATAAACACAGCAGAGTTCATTTTTATCTCCATACATGCCTAGCTCCCATTAATGCTACATAAATCCCAGAGCAAGTAGGTAAGAATAAACACATAAATTTTACCTGGAATCATCTAAAGAACAGAAAGCAATATTTGAAATGAGCACTGAATTTGCAGAGTACCATATAATTTTGTGTGAAAGTTATTCCAGATGGATGATTTTTTAGAGATAGTGTCCAAAACGTATTGAGGGATCTGCAGAAACAGATCTGGTAAGAATATTTTGAAGGTATTTCCTTTCACTAGAAATTATGTGGTTTTGCTGAAATCTGTATCTAGCCAGGTGGGTCACTTACTTTGGACAGAAGACAGGACAATGCAGCTCCCAGTTTCTACTGTCTCAGGATATGCATGTTCATAGCAGACAGACAATGCCCAGAGGCTGAGATGACAAAATGCTGCAGATCCTCCAGGGCAGCATTAAGCTCACGTATCTACACTCTGCTGATCACCTGGGTTTGCTGGTGAAGTCACAGCAACTTGTTATTTGCAGCTAGGCAGTTTCTGTTTTGCAGTTAGCCTTGCAAAGCTTGACAAAACTTTCTTTGGTGGGGCTGTGAAATACTCATTGGGACATACACAAAAGGTCTGCAAGCTAAAAAACTGTACTCTGACTTAAGCAAACCAGGGACTCAAACATCAAGTGCATGCCTCTTCCCCAGCCCACAAGAGATGCTGAGAAGAGAAGGGATGTTCTCAGAAGGGAATTGTGTCCTGTTCTCTTTTCTCACTCAGGTTTTCAACTACAAACGGTCCTGGCTGAGCACAGGCAGGGAACAAGACATTTGGGTAACACTTCTGGACTCTACTTGAAAGTAACTGTTTGCCAACAGAGTTTCTGAGGATGGGAGTGAGTAGATTCAGGCATCTTTGTATGTGCAAAAGGAAATGAATAGCCTGGTTTCCAGAGAGGTGGGGGTTCACAAGTCCATAACAAATGGCTGAAAATAGCCAAGAGAAGCTGAAAAACTTGAGGGCTTCAGCACAAACAGACTGAATGCAGTCATAAAACTCATTGCTTCAAAAACACAGCATAGCAAGATATGAAGGGACTTGGAACACAGGAAGGGAAAGCTATCCAGAATGTACAAGACACCACACTTACAAATAAAGCACACCATAAAGAAGATACACACAGTCAAGTAACACCTGTGTAAAAGCAGAAGCTAACAACATTTGTAATCAAAAGGAAAAACACACACAAGAAGGGCTGACATTTCTTGAAAGTTATCTCCAATGGTAGTGCAGAAGAAAACACTATTTAACACACAAATACAGCAATCATTGTGAGAACATGGTATGTTTTCACTAATTCTTACGACCTTTGTCTTGCTCTTAGATATGCAGGCATGCACTGTTAATGGCACTTGTTCGGTTGAATTCCCACGCACCAACCTCAGAATGGAAGCTGTGGTTAACCTCTGGTATGTCATGTGAAAAAACACTCTTCACTGTATTTATGTTTCTCACTTCTATATTCTCACTTCCCTGTCCGTGTAAAATATGTGGCTTATTAGCAGTGTATATGACCACCTTGAATTAATCTCTTAAATCCAGGCTTAAAGTTGGATATGCATACCAATCAGTTAAGTTTTCTGTGTATGAAGCTCTCTTCCTTTGTGACAATATTTTCTTGCTTTGAACCTTTTTAAAAGGGTCTAAGGATGGAAAATGTAGATGAAATTTATGTTTAAAATTAGCTTTTAGTGCAATCAGTGTGTTTACTTGAGGAGTATACATACAAGTACGTGCATATATGTGCAGGTACAACTTCTACATATATCTACCACATTTATTATGTCTGTCTAGTGGCTAATATAAAGACTACTGCCTTAGCAATATGCTAATGCTTGCGCAAGCTTTTCAAGGCAGTGCTGAAACCATCCTTGACACAGCACTGAAGCAGAAGCTGCAGCATCCCCAACTGCTGGATAAATGGAGTAAGAGAGATGAAATTTATCAGGGCTGCCAAGAAGTGCTCATCAAGACACATTTTTTGACTAAAGTGTGCAATATTCTCACAAGTGATCAAACCCTCCTCAC
>JAWWEU010000081.1:109412127-109434627 GCA_035583155.1 Acropternis orthonyx
AATCCAACCAACCAACCAAAACAAAACCCCAATCAAACATAAAAAACAACAACAACAACAAAACAAACAAACAAAAACAACAAACAAACCAAAAAAACCACCAAAAAATGGGGGTAGAAATTAGAGCAAGCATTTATCAGGAGAACCTGTCCATCTGATTTGACACAATTTTTGCAAACATCACTTATTTTATTCAGTTACCTTGATTTGGGGTAAATTGAAGGAGGAAACCTTTGCTTCTAACACCCTATCATTCTTCAAAAAAGTAAAAGCTTTACATGGGGTGAATATATTTACTTAAAAGACAGCATTTCCAAAGGCACAATATGTGCTAGACATCAAGTGGTACTTAAGCTGATACTTAAGTCTTTGAAAATTTCTCCTGGGAACCTCTGATGTGAGCCATAATCATACTGTTTGTCTTATAAGTAACCAGCCTGGAAAAAAAAAACCTCCAACACATGAAGGACTGAGAAGTTCTCAGTCTCTCCAAAGCCATTTCAGAAAAATGAGGAATAGGAGTTTTGTTATTAAGTTGCTCAGGAAGGACAAAGTATCATTATGTATATAAAAAGCTGACACAACACCACAGAACTGCCAAAGAAAACAGAAAGAAGAAAGAAATATAACCTACTCCAGCAGAAACAGGTTCTCTCACGCTGACTATGACATGAAGAAAACCATTCTACCTTCCTTTTATTTGACTTCTCTTTGGATAAAATATATAAATAATGATGTTCATAGGGTTTTGAGAATCACCACTATGTCTAAGTGCTGGCTTGACATTCAAAATTTTACTGAAGATGGAGGACTGTTGCACTGTCACAGAACATATTCAAGTGAAATTTAAAAAGTCAAAATGACAGAATAAAAAGATGTTGCATTCAGACCAGACTACCTGCAGGAGACTGTTTCATGCAAAAACAACAGCACAGCCAACCTGGGGAAGGAAGGAGAAGGTGGACTGCCTTTATCAGAGCACTGAGGATGAAAAGGTTACTAGCTGCTCGTTATGATCAGCAAGTCAGAGGAAGACAAATAAATGAGAACTCCTTGATACTGTGTGATGCCTGCTGGCAGAAAGGAGAGGGAAATCAAAGTGCCTGATTCATTGTTTGCCTTTACACGTCCAAACACAGAAGACTTAAATACACCTAGCAAAGGGTAGGAAGGTCAAGATAACACTAAAAAAACCCCACAAAACAAAACAAAAGCAACAAAAAACCCAGCCACCAAACAAACAAACAAACAAACAAACAAAAAAGCCTAAGGGATAACTAGAAGAAGTATCCTTAACAGAGATGCTGGTCATTCTGACTAAACTCTATCCAGTCTGGCGATGATATGGGTATCTTCCTGTCTTTCCTATCCAAATATACTGTCTCATTGGACAACAATACTAACTTTTACACTGGATTAAAATTTGAACCTATTGCAATCCCTAAGCATAAATACATTATTGTCCGTACCTATATTTGACACTATTGTGATGTTCACTGAATCATCTCTAAGGTTCACCCAAACGATGTGGTTAACTAAGGAGGTTACTGAATGTTACAATTAACATCTTATTAAAAAAAAAAAGAAAAAAGTACTGATATGAAAAAAATATCTGCTGCAGCTTCACATGGATGGAAAGTGCCGTGCAAGACTTCAGTAATATTTCCAGTATTTTACCCTTTTGTGCCTTAAACAAAATGGAATTTTGCATTGAAAGAAGGAATTGCTGTATATCTAGAAACCTGTAAGACACAATTTCTCTTCTAGTCATCACTTCTAATCAGACAGATGGATAAATTGCTATGGAAAAAAACCCAAGAAAACCCCCACCTAAAACAGCGACTGCATCATTTTTATTTATTTCTTGCATGCTCTGTTCACATAGCAAGAAATTTAATTCCAGTTAGATCATTCTCTTGTGATATTTTTTTCTTTCATTTAATATATTTTTAAAATGCTTAGAAGCATTATGACAGAAAATCATGTATTTTTTGCCCTGGTTTATACCCATCATCCTTACCATTACAACAAGACAAAAGCATTAAAGTAAAATTAATCATGTCAAAAGATTTTAGCAAAAAACAAGGGAGACCATGCATAAAGCATCGCTTTGTCTAGTGTGAAGTCACGCTCTGATTAAAAACATATAATGAAAGTGAAAGTAATACATCA
This sequence comes from Acropternis orthonyx, assembly GCA_035583155.1. Taxonomy (NCBI): domain Eukaryota; kingdom Metazoa; phylum Chordata; class Aves; order Passeriformes; family Rhinocryptidae; genus Acropternis; species Acropternis orthonyx. Next base: position 109,414,300 of record JAWWEU010000081.1, read on the forward strand.
TTGCCTTAGCAGTAGGGTTTTTGGGAAAGCTATGCAATTCTGAACACAAAAAATCTTTATAGGCTCTGGATTTTGAAACTTGCAAGTTCTATAGAATCATTCTAACAAACAAAACATTGTTTTACTTCCTTAAAGTTTAATTAATCTTAAACATTGCAGTTAAAACAAACAACCAAAGGAGTTCTAGAATTAAACAAGGACTCCTGGCAGGACCAGAGCTGGTAATTAAAACCGAAGCAGCAGTGGCTGGTTTGGAGCAGTGAGGCATGACGTGGTGACACGGAGACCCCCTCAGTGCCCCACATCCAGTAAGTAGTTATGAAGACTGCAAAATATCCTGGAATAATGAAACCCCATTAATAGAGCAGAACTTTTGCTGTTACTAAGGACTGTCAAACATCCATAAGCTGTTCCTTTCCTGTCACTGGGCAGTGGTAGCCTGTTTCTGCTACATGACATGTTTAGCACTCAGTTAAAAGGTGAACTGGTGTTTGTGCACATATAGGCAAGCCTGAAAAGTAACCATGCAGTGAAGATATTTGCTGTACTTTGCCATACGCTCTGTAAAAGTGTCTATTTTGTTCAGGCACAACTGTGCAGTAAGTGTTTCAAATTAAACAACAATGTTCACATTATGATGTGTACGAAATTATATATAATCTCAGACTAGGATTGTGCTCACATCAAGTAAAATTAGGTAGCAAAAGATGTTTGTAAAATGTTAGTTTCTCCTTTTTTTTTCCTTTTCTTTATTTTGCCTCTATTCTTTGTTGTTAACATAATAAAAATAACTCTGAGAAAAACCAGATAGGAAAAATACACAGTAATACTAGACTGTGAAAAATCTACCGATCCCTTGAGCCATAGCATTCTTGCCTATAGATGATGACATTAAAAAATTGGAAATGGGTGCATGCTTCCCCTCCTCTCCCGGGTCTACGAACAAGGCAAGTTGTTTTCCTGATACCTTTAGAATTACCCCCATTAGTACTGATGCATTTGGTGCTTTGGCTAGCCAGGCAGAGAGAGGTGGGCAGGATCCCCTGCCAATAGATCTAGTCTTGTTGCGGAAACAAAATGAGATTGCTACTCTCCTGAGCCGTCATACTCGATAGCTTGCACTGTTTCACCTGCAACCATCTTCATAGCTCCAACTGCAGTGCCACAGTGTACATGGAGTCAGGAGTTTCTGATGGTTGATCTTCTTCTGTTCCTCATGCATCACACAAGGCAGGACAGGGAGCCCTAAGCAACTGAGTAGTTGTAACAGCCACTCTCCACGCTGAGAAGGAAAAAGGCAGCAGGCAAGCAGCTCCCTCTCAAATGGGTCTGCAGGCCCTGATGAGTAACTTCTGGGGTTCCTCTCAGTGGAGGGTGACAGGAAGAGATTCGGGCTCCTCTCATCCATCTGCTCCTCAATGGTCCTGTCACTGCACTCAGGATTTAAGTGTGTTCAAGCTTCTTTCCCACCTTCCCTATCCCCAAATGCCACTGGCACAGAGAGTAGAAAACGAGGAATGTAGATGCGCTTGGAGGCAGGGAGAGGGAATTTCTGTGCACTTTTACATTGGATCAGTAAGCCTCTAAGTGCAAAACTTGCCATTTTGGTGATGTGTGTGGGAGCCTACTGGCAGGCAGAAGGTTAAAGAAATGACTTTGCAAATGTTTGCCTGGTACAGCAGGAAATCAAATATACCTAAGGCAATAATAAACCAGAACATCTTAAAATATCAGACTAAAAGAACTGAGATTCTTCCCATCACAGAACCTCATGAGCAGGACAGCTTTTTCTGCATCCCTGTTCAGTAGGGAGCAAATTCTTCATTTGCACTGATGAGTTGAGGGTGAACTGCAACCTCAGGACTGACAGGACTGTCTAAACAAGTGAAAAAAGAAAAAAAAAAAAAGAAAAAAAACTCTTTTGCCTTTGCTGATGATTATATATTTCTGTTAACTGTGGACTGAGAGAGAGGTAAAAGGGTAAAGAAGGAAAAAAAACGTACTTCTTCCTAAATTGCAAAAAGTACATGAAAAATAAATCTAGAACAATGTCCTTAAATTGCCATATAAATGTCACAGTATGTTGATACAACACCATGACTGAACTATCACTATGTTATAAGTTGATTAGTCCATGGTGTTCCCTAAAACTTCTCAGTCACAGTTCTTCAAGTCCCTGCACTCCTATGTTTTAGAGTCCTTCAGTGGAAAGGACAGAACAAAAGTTCTACTTGAACTTGTCTCCCATTCTCTCTTATATTAAATTAGAAAATAAAGGGGATACTTGAAGCTCTTCCACATTTTTTTTATTTTTTTAATAGTTATTGCTACCATTTGGTGAGTAGCAATAATATTTTCTAAGAAATCACCCTTCTTAACATTTTGCCTCTTTCAGTGTGAAAAAACAGGCACTCTTCTCTGTTCTTCGAACTGTAGGCCAGGTCAAGAGGGTATCCTTTTCTAGAAGGATTTGTAAGAACAGGATTACTCACGCCACAAGAAGGCTGTGTATTTGACAGCCATTGTCTCAGCCAACACTGAGACAGATCCTGGGACATTCAGGACTTCCAGTGTTGAGCAGCAAGTGCTTGAACATGAGCTAGCTATGACTGTAACAGATGCACTGATTGTCTCTTAATCACACCATAAAATGCTGTGTGCATGAACCATAATGGAAAGAGAACTTTTCTGCACTATTTCTCAGAGGTAACACAGAAAAGTCTACATTCTCTACATAAAATTATTCTTAAACATCCCTCAATGCCACCACAGACAGTGGTGTTATTCAAATATTAGTGACGGACCTTCAGCCAGAGGATTTAGGCATCATGCCTCTGGGTAGTTTCCCACAGTCTTGAAGACAGGATCACAATGTAACTTACACACAATGTAACCAAGAGTTGAGCAAATTTCATTCTTAAAAAATTTTACGTATCTACCAGCTAGGTAAGACTCAGAATAAAGCTTTTGACTTTAATTCAGTGGACAGTTCATATCCTGAAGAGATCCATTCTTTCTGCCCCTCCTGGTGAGCCACTGGATTACACAGCAAATGAAAAAAAACAACCTGGACATTTCTGCCTTAGGCAGTATCATTGATTTTTCACTGACTTACTATCTTCAGAATTTTTTTAGAAGTAGTGCACAGAGGTGAGTATCATTATCTCATTATTCTGAAAAATGTGAAGCATAATATGTTGCCTAGCACAGATGCTGTAGACTTTTCTATGTACAGTTCATATAACTGTTTGTAACTGTCGTTCTTACACAATACCCTCAACTATTAGTCCAGGTCATCTATACCTAAGCAGTCTTTATGTTGCACCACTTTGTGAAAGGCTCCTAAAACTTCAATGGGAAAAAGCAATTTGCAAGGGTATTATTTCAACTGTTTCACAGCAGTCTTTTGACTCATTTTCATCCTAACCTGTGGATATAATATCAACATGGATGTATCCCATTACAGGGCTTTGGATAAGGGAGAAGAACAGAATTCTGTAAAATGTGTTTTACTGAGTTAAAAAAAAGAAGCAGGTTTATTAGGAAATCCAGGTTTTACCAGTTGTCCAGTTGTAGAAGTATGGCTTTGATTTATGGATCAAAATTGCTCATTTATTATTTTATCTACACTGCTTTGGGCAATTTTGACAGTTAAAATTTAGTTTTATTGACCAATGCAGGGAGTTTAGCCACAAGGGGACTAATGCACACACAGCCTGCTGCACTCAAGAAGCTATGCTTTGATTCCAAGACCAAGTCAGGCTGGGAATCGCAACCAACATAACAGTAAGTTCCAAATCTCAATGCTCGAGGCAAAATACTTACTCTAAAACACAATCAACCTTTAAAAGAAGGTGTGAAAGAATTTTGTAATAGCAGCTTCCGTGCACTGTTTATTGTAGCTGATATATTCCACCAATGCTTCTGTCAGCAATGGACGCAGAGTAGTACAGAGGAAACCTTTCTTTAATGATTGTGGACAACAGATAAAGCTGGAAGAAGGAAATGAAAATGCAAAAGAGAATCAAAGGTGTGCTCTAGTACTGTGGCTTACCAGGGATCTGATTCGGAGAAAAATGCCTTGAACACTGCCTTTTTTTTTTTCCCCTAAACCAGATTTTATTCATATATACATAAATATGCATGGATTCATGTTGCAGCATGAAAGACTTACAAGTTTACTTAAAAAAACTTACTGGAATGATTTTAAGCCAATGTTAATTTAGGCCTATCCTATTATAAAATTAGCATCTTCTGCAATCTCAATTTATTGCTCCATTGTGAAGCCCCTTGTGATACATAAACAAATCTCTGAAGAGAAACAAATCAATAAAGTGTCTAATTTGATTAACCATGTTTTTAAATTCATCAAGACAACTCTACAAAAATAAACAACTTACTTGTCAGTATTTTCCACGTCTTCTTTTCATCATCATAATACTGAACCAAATTGCTGGGTAGTCGGTCAGGTCCGGGAGGCAATCCTCCAACCAATAACAGCATTTTCTTATTGGAACGAATTCTTCACCCAAAACAAGAGGAAAGATGAACAACCACATTACTGAGGAGTATTTTTAGTGGCAACAAAATCATAACCATCAAAAGAATGTTCACTGCTTGCAGTTTTCTGTTTCATTTTTTTGTGTTTCTTTTCCCAATCATGTCTCAACAACTTCTTGAACCAAGCAGAAAAATGATCAGAAAAGCTGCGTATCTCTCTACTCATGAAATAATAAGCTTCCTTTATGCAATTTGTTAGAGGTTCATTCTAGAACGACCTTTTTCTTATATTATCCCTTTAAATCATCACTCTTTACAGCTGAATACACATGAAATGCTCTGGAGTTGTACTAAGGTTAAGCATTAAAGTTGCATGTCAAAAATCGTATTAGTCAAAATCATTATTATAAGCCATTCTACACTCAAAGAACCTTGAAAAAATTAAGGTTATGCAGAGAGTTTGTGAGCCAACTCTTTAATCACACACTGAACTTCAGATATATAGTTTAGTACAATTAGCAGCACTGGGCTAATGGTTATGGGTTAAATGCTACTTACAAGCACTTTTGTTTGTTTAATTTAGTCCAGACTCTTGCTTTCACTCTCGCCCCCGGCTCCCCCCCTTCTCTTTGCTCTCCCCCTGTGCACCACTGGCTATAGCAACACCAATTGGTAAAAATGAGACTGTGATGTTGTTGTGAGCCTCCCCAGAGTGGAGCCCTGCCAATGCTTGCCACTGATCCAGCGGCATGAACCTGCTCAACTGTGCAAAGTCACTCTAATTCCCTCCCTCTGTTTTTCTACCTTCGCCCCCAGGGGGCAACCACTGAAAGGAGTGACTACCCACCCATCAAGAGCTGGCAATTCGCTGCTATTAACCGTGACCGTGATTCCCAATCTGCCTGGCAGTTCTTAAGAACAGGACTGCAATGTCTCATCTGCAGTAAAAGCGGTTATCTGCACCCTGGCCTCCAACGCTCCACCTGATGAACGTACGATTTCTTTGCAGCATTAAGGGATTTAGCACAATGGTAAGTGAAAACAGGAGGGGAGGCCCAGACCCCCAGATGAGCCCTGAGGCTTTAATAGTCACTTCACATATAATTGAACTTTCATCAGTTATACTAAGCTTGGGTGAGATAACACTGAAATAAAGGTCTAGCCTCAAAATGTTCCTGTTAAGTAGCAAGGTGACGTAGCCTAGAAAACATCCATTGATACGAATAAATGTGCACAAGGACCATACATTTGATAGAAAGCACCCTTGTCAAACACCAACATTTTTCCAAGCATGACAACTCTGTGTGCCAGTCTGCAGCAAACACCTCTGGCTAAGAAAGGCACCAAACACCACAAATCAAAGCCCCACCACAGCTGCACACAGCGGGGTCAAAGCACCATGCAGGAGCTCCAATCTCAGCAATGCACTCTGGCAGTGGGTGCTTTACGACTGAGGCACACCCATAGCCTCACTCCAACCACTACCTAGAACATGTGCTGGTGGCGCACCAGTTTACATTTGTACCAGGATTGCAGCCTCTCTTGAGAAAAATGGGCAAAATTAACTAGATTGTGCTGTAGATGTGCACTGCCAACCAGGAACCACCTTCAGGAAGGGAGCATGCAGCTGAAGGCTTGATCCACACAATGCTCTGGAATAAAATCTGTCAAATGGCTATCCAAAAGACAACTACAGACTACAAATGCATCTATGACAAGGATAGTCACCTGGCAGGTGGCCTTGTTTGTTTTTAAACAGATTTAAGTGGATGGATTGACAGTGGATGAAACAAAACCCTCAACGAAGGGGCAGGAGTTACACCACGGTAGTGGTGACACTCCCACGCTGTCCTACCCCCTGCTTCTCTCCTGACTTGAAGAGAGCCCTCCAGTCCCTTAGTCTTCCTGACAAGCCAGCCTTTGACGTCTGCACTGCACCTGCTATGTACTGTCAAATGATGACTGTTACCTGCTCACCAGACTGTAGCTGTGTAGGATATCAGGAACCGTCTCATGATCACTGTCGGCACAGACTCGACTCAGTGAGACCAAGCTCTGGGGAAAGCTTTCAAAGGCACTGTCAGCGTCTTGAAACATTCAATCTCCCCGGTAAAGTTTTTAATGAGAGAACATTTGATAAAAGCTATGCAACATGGGAGCATGATAAACTGTTCTTGGTATGAGTTAGGGATGACTGCACATGTAACAAGTGGCAGAGCAAACCAGGGCCATAAGTCAGTTATGCATGGCCATCCCTAACGATAGAGAATAAATTGTTTATTCCAACCCTCCTGTGTTGTATGTTATATCACAATCAACTCCCCGTGTATTGTAAAATTCAGAATGCCCTTGCAAGGTTTACTTGATAAAGGAGTTTATTTTGATTTTCATCTTTCATCTGTAAAGCTCCATTCTAACTCCAAAGCACTGTGAAAATCCAATGAATGGCCAAGGCTCAATAGTTAAGGTGAAGAATTAAATGTCAGATATAACTCTGAGTTTCCAGACTTTGGCAGCTGCAACTATCCTTAACATTACTTTTTCAGCTAAAGAGTCTGAGAAGCTACTGTTTCTTGAGAAGGAGCAGTGCTGCCATATGGGAATGTTTAAAAAATATTTAAGTTTTTTCACGTGTTTAAAATGGGAAGTAGCATAAACAGAAGACCTTAATAAAAGTTTGATAAGAACTTAATAGTCAGCAAAGTCTCTACCAAAAACACAGGGAACTCTCACATGGTAAAGAAGATACAGTGCTTTTATTCAAAATAACTAGTTCATCTTGAGAGTTTTCCTGTGAATTAAGCAAAGATAATAGAGTGGCTAAAGATATGCATGTTTTATACAGATGTGTTTTCCAAAACCCAATTTCTGCTTTTTAAGTTTTGGTATGAATTGCCACAATTTATGTTTTGAAAAAAAAAAAATTCTTTATGATGTCATATTTATGTTCCACATTGCACTGAGCAGTACTGTTGACATCTTAACACACATTCTGAAATATGAAAAACATGCAAATGATCACAGCTTATATGCAGAAGACTTTCCCAAATATTAATAAAAATGTAATTCAGTGAAATTCTACAATGAAGACAGAATTAAAAAATATGTGTAATACATCAGCAAGATAAAGTTTCTCCCTTTCTTGTATTGTTACATGTTTGCTATTTGGATAACTCAAGATTACAATGTAAAATCCTCTTCATTTTATCTGAAACACTCTTTTTTCATAGTCCTTATTTCACAATGTAATACAGTATTCAGTAACATACCGTGGTTCACAGTGCCCCTGCCAAGGATATTTTAACTGTCTTAAGTTCAATTAACAGTAGCGTGTCTTGGTCAGGGAAGGCTAAAATAATATTCACTGTGTACAAACAGGTTGATGTCATGTCAAAAAAAGCGAAGATAAATCTACCTGTATCTTATCTCAAGAGCATTTCTTATACCTAAATTCCAAAACTCTAGTTCTCACCAATGAACATGCATGTGTTGTTATTATTCTGCACACACTTTGCAGTTTCTGTTCTGCTAAGATTTTAAAACACTTAATTCACCTTAATTAAGTTCCTGGGTACCTCATGTGGTGTGAAATTCATTTTTTGTGCATACAAGACTGGCAACCAAAGTCTATTTCAAAGTCAACATTTTTGAACTTATATGGTTTCCCTCTGACACATAAACCTAGGAATTTGAGTACTCAGGTAAGTGGCTTCATCTTCAGAGATACTGAATGGCCATCAACATGATTAAGTCCTACCTCACTTCAAAGGTAGCAGTAGATGCACATCATCTCTAAAATTCAGGTCACTAGCCCCTAGGCTAAACCAACCATAAATTCACATAAAAGGCTGAGCCCAAAGAAAGTTTATCAGTTCACAAGGAATCAGTAGAAAAGACTCTAAGAGACCTCACTACTCCTGACAACCACTCCTGCTGTTTTTCAACCTTGATAGCCTTATGTTAATGGAAAACACATGAATGGGAAATAATCTTCTTGTACATTGTTTTTCTTTATTAACATATCCATCAATCTTGTACTGATGGATTTTTCTTATCTGGGCAATTAGTAGAAGTACATTCTACCAAAGCAGGGAAGAAAACAAGCCCCAACAACAGGTTTGTTCCAGACTCTTCCAGTTTTTAAACAATGCAATAAGGGTTCCCTCTCTGCTCTGGGGAATGAAGAGGAAAGAATACAATCATGAAATGGCAGTACTTTGGTTCTTAATGCATCCAGTGTGGTGTTACACATCAGAAAGAAAACTGCATCTTAAGATGTACAGGTGATCATGGTCATGAGGGAAAAAGAAATAAAGAAAAGTAAGACTATTGAACTATACTTAACTTGGGGCTATGGTAAACTCCAAAGCCTGGATCATTAATTAACTGCTAATACAGGCTATCACTATGGCTTTGAGTATGGATAGAGCCAGGTAGCTCTTCAGGCAGCGAGTTGACAGATGTGATGGCACACGTTGTTCCTGCTTCAGTGCTGACCTTAAATGCAGCAGAGCCAAATCAAACTTCAGGTGTTTGCTCACTAAACTCGGGCACAAACAAAACCAGACAGAAGACCAGCACAGACCCAGCAAGAGCAGGTGAATGTGCGGTGAACTTTACTTACGTCCACAAACCTCGCTACCTGAAAAGATTTAAGAAACTTAAGTCTGACAGTGATACCGTCAAAACAAGCAGCAAGAATCTCAGAAAAAGTGGCTGTATTAACCTGCAGCAGAAACAAAATATTTCAGAGATGTTTAGGTAATAGACAAAGAGATACACACTATCCCCATCAGCATTTCAGTTGCAGACCTTTTTTTTTTTTTTTTTTGTTAATACTAAAGACTTAATTTAATCTTCAGAAATCAGGATGGACCTTAGCAACTCTTTGGATACCTTCAAAAGGTATCTGAAGGGGTGCTGCGTCCAACAAAAATGTAATGGAGAATCTAGCTGCAGTGTGAAAATGTGAACTGATGCTACAGTCATCCTTTTGCCCACGACTAAGAAAATGTATTGCCACATGTGATGCAATCTTCAACAATTACCTTCCTTGCTCCTGGGTGGGCATTTTAGTGCAACGAAAGTGTGATATGAAAACTGCTTGTTTCAATAGATTTTGGCTTCAATAGTTGACTGAAAAGATAGCCATGATTGGCAATACATGTTTCATAGAGAGGAAATACAATTATCCAGGAGTTTAATGATGAAGTTGATGAAAGCCATAAGGTACAATGTAAAATTTATTTTGGACAAAGGAATTTTGTGAGGTTTTGTTATCACATAAAAGGAATTAACGAACACCACAACCTATAGGTCAATAGGCATTCAGAATCTCTTCCAAAGCCTATAGCACTGTCAAGGGAAGGACCTGAGCTCTCAGAGTCAATAGACCAAGTCCTGCTGATCAGACTCCTGCTGGAACTCTGACCTGCCAGGAATATATTTCTCCTCATTGATGAAGTACTTGGTATCTTGATTTTGTCAAAACCTAAAGCATGATAAAATCTCCTACAAGTTATGACCAATAAATTATTTAGTTCTTCAGTTCAAAGAATGTTCAAACATGTACTGAGTATATGAAAGTTGCTTTATGAATGGATTTTTCTGATGCTTCTAAGCTGCACCTACAGTCCAAGGCACACTTGAAAGAATGTGAAAGAACTTTCTAGCAATACTAAAAACCTGGAAACCAGTCTTATCATGAAGATTTTGGTTTTCACAGTTTCATTCTCAATGCGGGCATGCTTAGCAGAAGGCCTCGAATGCAAGTTTGCATTGCAGCAGGAAAAAAAAAAATTAGTCACTGTTTGTTTTAACAACAGTAATTCCTTTTCCTCCTAAAACTCAGAAGTCTAAGGGTAAATGAATCTTTTGTCTGACAGGCTACACTTACCTGTTACAAAGCTACCTTACAAGTTAAAAGTTTCCTTTATTTCTAAAGTTGCCAGATAACTTCCCATCCCCTGTATTAAAATAAATTAGAATCTGTTTGCAGCTCTGAATACCTGATTTTAATTTATGAATCCAATCCCACTACTGTTAGCAGTTTAGAACAGTCTCTAAATAAACCTTTAAGAGTTAGCTTCCAGCTTTTAGCTGGAAGATATTTTAAAGTCAATGTCCCTTCCTTTTGGGACAAAAGCCTCTGCCACAATAGGTAGCTTTGGGGTGGGCAACTATCCTACAAGAGTCACATCTACCAGCAGCACTCCTTTGGGAAGAACACAGAGGAATGTCCTTCTCATCTTTGTCTCCCTGTGTTACCAGTCTATTCTTCATGTTGACAGGAGACTGGTACCTGTCCCCAGAAGAGGCTCAGTAGCTTTGCCATCGGGAGTCCTTCCAAGGTTGCTGTGTTCATACTGTTGTTCATTATAGCTTGAGACTGGCTTTAATAGGTATGTTGCCTATGTAAGACCATGAATAGTACTTCTGTAGTGAGAATATCTACACAAATAGATAATTTGAACACAAGTCTTTAAATTCACTGAGATCTGACTGCTAAAGATATCCTCACTAGCCACATATTGAGTATCTGGAGCACTGTAAGGGATGTGAATCAAAGGAATTCTACTGGCAGAGCAAACTGGTAAATGAGACATAAAACCCTCCATGTCATGAATCATATCAGCAAAACTATGCAAACAACAATTTTCCATAGTGATGGAAGTTCTAAAAAACCTTTAAGTAATTCACTTTATCCTGAATACTTCTTAAAAAAAAAAAAAAAAAAGTCAAAGCCAAATGCTTTTACAAGCATTTACTTCCCCACCACATTTTGTTTGGCCTTTTTTTGCGTTTGGTTGGTTGACTTGGAGTTTGATTTTTTTTTTGGGTAGTGGGTTTTTTTTTTGTGTGTGTGTGTTTTTGGTGGGGGTTTTTTGTTGTTTTTTTTTTTTCCCCAGAGATCATAAAATGGAAATGCTTTATAGAATGCTTCAAAGTGGTCAAATCATCCTTTTTTTTTTTTCCTTTTTTTTTTTTGCTAGGAAATTTCAATCAATTCTTGGTTTTGATTTTCAGACTGAAAAGTCAAGAAGGTCCTTTTTTAGTTTGATTCTGTATCAGATATCCATACCAACAGGAGGTCTCTACATCAGAGGCTGTGTTCTCCCCAGCTGAGATTCCTTTTCTTTAGAAAGCCAAAGGGTAGAAACACATCTTGCTGCTGGCTCACTCAAGGTAAGACTGTTTACCTTTTTGACTGCTTTTTTTTCCCCCTTCCCTGAAAGGAGACAGCAGTTGGGGAATGCAGGAAGAACCTGTGGCACAAACTTCTATTTACTTCCAGCTTCACTGCAAACCGTCTGCTTCCATAGAACTTGGCAGCTGATATTTGCTCAGTTTATTGTCTGCTTTCCAAGAATACAGCAAGTGTTTACTACTAAGTACTAGGCATGATGGTCTTTAAAGAAAATTTCAGGGAGGCAACAAATAGGAAAAATTATGCCAGGAAGTATCTACTAGTGGTTTTCAACTTCCCGTATTCTTCAATTTCTTTAGATGGTCCTTTGGGAAACCTGTAATATCAGACAGAACCTGTTTCAACAAAACCAACAAGAGAGATGTTTACAGAGCAGGGGAGTCCTGCTCAAAACCTTCTTTCAGGATTCCTATTAACTTCCCTGCTCAATCTTTTCAGGCCATGCAGAGCAAAGGATAATAACAAACCTGGTTCTGATTTAGAAAACTGCTTGGATTTCAAAACACAGGAGTTGTTTCAAAAGATAAAACAGTGTTTTCACAGATTATAAGGATTTCTCCATAACATGGGTTTAATAGAACCAAAGCTTTTTTCCTGGCAAACTGTTTTCTGCTGATTTTGTGTTCTACGTTTGCTCTCCTTACTCCCCTTGCCCTCAAGGCTCACTGTGCTTTCTCTTCAAGTACAAATCCAAACAATTACACCATCACAGCTCTGTTCCGTTTACCACTCAGCAGTTACAGACTCAGAACTTCCACATTTACTGCTAGAAAGTAAAAAACTATAGTGACCCCAGGCCATAACACGCCTTTTAAGACCCTCTCCTTTCTATCTTCTCTCTTCACATGAAGGGGATGTATATTGGGCAAAGAGTGAACAGAAAAGTCTCAGATTGGTAGCCAAGACAGATATGTGTGATGCTTATCATGATCCTACAGTGCTCCATTTGTAAAAGGTACACTGTAAGTATAAGTCACTCCAGGAGGACTTTGAGATGGAACCTCCTTATCTAGACCTACATACTTTTGACAGGACAGTCATGGATTGTGTTGCCAAAGCATAGGCAAGAACAGCACAGGACCTCATGGGGGACAGCTCTGCTTTCAGGGAACTGCATGATCTGTAAATCTGCTGCATAGATTGTGCTGCTGTCACAGGTGGTGGAAAAGTGAGTTTTTGCTAAAGTGTAGCATTGGAGTTCCCATTTTCATAGGCACTTCATCATCAGTTTGAGTGGCTTAATAACATTATTTTTTTAACCTAGTTTAATTTTCCCTCTAGAACAAGGTGTTTTGAAATCCAGTGAAAGATTTCCCCTCAGAAAAAGAGTTTGGAGATGCAGATGCACCAAGTGCTAAAAGGGGCAGGGTGACACAAAGCCAAGGAGCAGCACAGTCCAGTGAACTGCAGCAGCCTCTGGAGATCCAAGCTGAGGGGCCTGGAGCAGTGGGTATATAAGGTCAGGAGCCTGGTGGAAGGGGCACTCAGGAGTCAGGGGTCATGGTAACACAGGATGCAAGAGAAAGGACAGGTGGAGGTGAAATTCTGGTAGGCTGGATCCATGGAGGAGCCCTATCACCTAAGGACATAAATCAGGAGGGACTACCAGTTCACAAAGGACACTATCCCAAATAGTACCTCTGACTGGGAAACTGGCTGGCAGGGCAAATTATCTGCACAAGGCACTTGGCAACCCTTCTTCACCTACAGCAGCTGAAATGATGGCCCATAAGAAAAGCCATTAAATGCCTTTCATGAATTGTGTTTCTCCTAACAAGTACTATAACTGAGCCAAGAAACTGGCTATCATCTATGCCACTACAGCTCTCAAGGATTTTACCAGCCAGGACATACGCGTCTTTAAGAAGGCTCCCAAGGACTGTCCTGACGCATAGCAGAACTTTTAGGACGATGGTGCTGCCTCTGTCCATAATGTGAGCTCCAGGCCTCTGCCCTCTTGGAAACTTCACATCTCTCCACTTATCCTTCAGCACAAGCCTGTCTCCAAAGGCAAATGAGCACACATCAGGTAAGCAAAGAAAGCAGGTGAGACTGAACAGGATTAAACTGACTCCAGGTCTGTGGTTCACTTCCCCACAGCCTCTAATGTGTCATTCTCCCTTCTGCAGCTCAGCTGAGAGAGTCCTGCCACACGTATAATTTCCTGATATTAATTTGGGGGCAAAAACCTGATGCAAAGCCCACTAAAATAAACCAGATCCTCACATTCACTGAATCCACACTGTAATGCAAAAGTTCAAGAATTCACATACATATTTTTTATCAGGATGTTAATCTGGGATCCGAAATATTTCTCACTTGAAATTAATCACGAGTAAGACTATTAGTAAAAATCAAGATAGTGGTGTCACAATCACTAAGGGAGAGGTAGGTGGTTGTTAACAGAACACACAACAATGCCTTTCAGTGAAAAACACACAAATTTTTTTACAACCACCAGACATCCCACCAAGACTCTACAAAAATCTCAATAGAAAAAGAAGTCACATTGAGCTACAGACTGTGAGATTTGTAGACAAACACTGTATTCAAGAAAGAAATTATTGCATTGCAAGAAACTGTAACCAATTTCTTCAAATTTTTAATCTCCTCTGTGGTAAGTAAAAGACTTGGTACATATGCCTTCAACATAAAAGCTACTGTCTCATGCTGTTCAGCACTTTACATGTTCCTTCTTCATCAGTAGTTACCACCTCCCTACTGAATGAAAACTGGTCCTATCATCTTCATCACCTGTCACTGTTTAATTTGCTATCACTTTCACTAATATTGCCTAACCTTAAATAGTCTGGAATGACACCCTCTGAAATTAAAGAAAAAAACCCAAACAAACCATCTCTACAATTAGCTTTAGCAGGACCAGAATTTGCACTTCTAATCTCCCCAAGGTCTAGTAGTCCAGGGAACAAAAGCATACAAAACCAGCTGGATCTGTACATGCTGGGACTTCGCAGAACCCATAAAACAGCATGGCCGGGCTTAGCCTTCTTACCTCTTTGTCTCTTTATTCCCCACCTTTCTCTTGTGCTCTTTATTTCTGTAATTTCTGCCTATGGCTTTTCACATCTCATGTCAGTTAGTTGATCCTCATCCATTTTCCCTCTCTCACATCTGAAACAGCTTTTCCAGAAACTGGAATACTCAGCTGTTACTGACAACAGATGCTTCTTCTTCCAAGAATTAGTTTTCTCCCTTTAGTTTCATTACATGTCTTCTTTTTATCTGCCAGGGTCTTTTTTGTTTTGCTAGTTTTGTGTCCTGTCTGGTATCCTATTCTTTGATTTTTCTCCCTTTAAAACTATTCTTTTCTCCCCTCTTCCCTCATTTGTACTTTCTCGCTTCCACTACTTATATGCCACTTCTCCTCTGGAATATTTAAATTCCTTTCTTTTTATGTGTTTTTCCTTCTCTCCCAGTTTTACAGTGCTCAGTCCCCTTTGCCCCCAGGTACCTGATGCAGCCATACAGACATCTAACTGCTGCTCTGCCTGCGAATCCTGGGAGGAGCAGACCAGCCCAAACGCCCACTGATGTGGAGAGGAGCTGCGTGTGTCCTGCAGCCGACAAACAACTCCCGGGCCATCAAGGCCTGTCTTTTCCCACTCACCCTACCTTCTCACGCCTGTCTGGAACAGAGGTCACTGTAAATAGTTACAGGCGAGTGAAACCATAAAATCATGGCAACGGTCTACAAAAAGGTTACAATATTTAGGTAAAACATTTAATAGTAAGCCTCACAATTTAAATATTTTTTCTATAATGGTCCATTGTCTGTCTATAGCTATATTGTGTGCTAGCACAAGCAAAATTGAAATTAAAAGCTAAGTGTTTCATAGCAGTGATGTTTTCTCAACCATTTTCATTGTTGAGGGTAAACATGGAAGCAGTAAAATCTTTCAGTAGCTCACTCATCTTTAAAAATTAGTATCTTTCCAGCAACATAGTAATGGTCTAACCCAAAACTTTTTAAAAATTGAAAATACATACCATGTATTATATAAAACATATTGTATTACACAGTAAAGCACAGAGCCATTTTAATCAACGTCTACCCAAATGCATTTTCTTCCCAGAACTACAGAAAACATGACACAGCACAGAGCTACCTGTGTCTTTCAGGGACAGACCTACATCATTTAAGCCTAGTGTTCAGGGTCACTCATCCCACTCCAAGTCAAAATCAATTATGATTTTTTCTAGTGACATCAAAACTGGCTGTGCCTCAAGAGGCTTTAACAGCAGCTTGTATGCTGAGGCCCTGTTGAGGTGAGGATCACTGAGTCACAGAATTACTAACTAAATGTCAAATCAAAGCCAAAACACCCACCCCTTGTGGTGAAGTCCTAAGCCTCAGAGTGCACAGCAAGGTTCACAAGACAGAAACATAAGTTCTCAATTTTTTAAATGATCATCATTTAGTTGCAGTCCTTTGAATATTAATCTTACAAGAATACACAAGGCTGTTAAAGCATTACCTTCTCTTAAGAAATTTCATCAAAAAGCCCCACCCTGTTATCCCTGCAGATAAACTGTTTTTCACTGCAGCACAGAAGAAAACCTGGGTACCTACTTAGCCCCAGCTTCACTTGTGCTAAAGGATCTGCATTTATGGCACAAACTTTATAAATAACTCTGTTCACAGTGCACAGACTGGCTCTTAGGAGCCAAAATCACTTTCCTCCAGCCCTGGCCACAGGACTAGATTTATAGTTACATTTTAAAGGAGAATCACTGCATTTTGAGCTTCCCATTCCATTAATTTTCTTTAAGAAGTATAAACAGCCCTGATGCCAAGGTACTCCAAAGTGTGCATATGGATATGTATGTGACATATCTATACATGTTTTGGGGTTTTTTAAGTAGCATGTTTTAAAAAAAAATGTTATTTTTAAAAATGCAGGAAAGTTATTGGTAAGTTCTAATACTGCGTGCAATCCTCATTTCTTCAACACGCAGGAAGCAGGCGGCTATGGCACTGGACTGCTTGTATTTCTCACCAACCCATACTGTACTGTGCAGTAGGTATTACACTGCACAAGAGGAACAGTTTATCTCCTTCTAAAGACATGTGAATCCTTTGTGAATGACCTTTCATTAAATTCCAAATTACCAAAGTCATCATTACTCACAGAAAAAAGTAATCAAAGTTTTAAAGTCCTTTTCTGTGCAATGATTTTTAAGTACTTGCACACATACTTCACTGTTAGTTACCTTTAAGATTTCCTTCTGCAAAATAGTAACTTAAGATTTCCTTTCTTAAAATAAAGTTTTACAGAATGAATGTCAACTTATTGAAATGGCTACTTTAAAGAAACTATAAGTAACAGAAAGGACAAGCTCTGTAGTCTTGGGTATGTTTCTTTTGTTTCTTCATTCATGTTTAAGAGGGCATTTGTACACTTAGGAAGCCTGGCAAAATCTTAAAGTGATTAAGATTCAAAGATGGGCTTTCGTGACCTTTATGAATATCCAGGAATACCATCCAAGACCAAAAATGAAAATATAACAACTGCACTCTCTATTACAAAGCATTTCAACATCTCCAACATTTTAACATTTGGAGTAAGTTCTAACACCTGCTTATAAATAAATCTGAATGGTTTTGCTCCCATTTCACTGCGACTAAAGAACCCAATCAAGACAAGCTAGTTACAATGTTGTTATTAGACACATTAAAGTTGAGAAGGTGACAATACATTTTCACCCACTGTAGTTAAGGGTCTCTTAAACACCACTGTCTGCACAGATGTCCAAACCTATTACAAATAAAAAATAATATAGTATTTGTAGTATTTGGAGTCTCCCATAAGTCATTAATTGCAGCTTAGAATGTAATCTAGGACTACTTAAAGTGCAATCCCTTTGTGTACACTCCCTCTTACAGGGTAAGCCAGCTCCCAGCAACAGGAGTATCAGATTCTTGCAGCATCCATGACACTTGTAAGCATTCAGTGGTCAGAACACCACTACATATCCTTCAAATGACATGGACCACTGAAGCTGGAAAGGTATCTTCACTGAACCAAGCTGGCTGGTATCTCAGCAATCCACCAGGACATGAGCATCAGCTTGCCCCCAGCAGCGTGCAGAATCTCACCTGAGGAGTTGGTGGGTTTTTTCATTTTTGAAAGTCAAAAGTTTGGAGTATTGAAATGCAAAGGGTAGGCACCAACTTACAACAGTGGCATCTCAAAAATACTGTACACTGCAAAATGCTTGTATTTTTTTTTAACTGTAGGATTTCAGAGAGAGAATCCGTTAGACAAGAAGGTGATAAGCATGACAGAACACTAATATAAGTGAGTTAGCCAGAGGTAATAAAAGAAGGCACAGCACTTGCAAAGTTAAATCGTTGTGGTACCCATTACATGAAGGTATAAAGAATCCTCTGCATAAATGCTAATAGAGTGTATTTTCTAAAATATTCAATAATGTACTAGTCCTTTTCTTGCTGATAAGTCATTAGTAATATACACCTATTAGTTTAAAAGTTGAATAATATGAAGTGTGGTTTGATTTCTACGCTACCACACCACTGTATAATACCAACACTGGAAGATGGTATTATCTTTCCATTTTTGAATAAAAGTATAAACATATTTTAAGAGGAGAAAAATAAATTTCGGGTCTATTTACTGCTTGTTAAAACTACATGCTGTGCTTTCCGTTCCTGACACCAACCTCATATTGCTGATCTTTGACATCCTGATTCGTTACCTTATTAAATGAAAATAACTGACATGTCATAGGTGTAAGGACTACGAAGTCACAAGTTTCCACGCACAACAGGGACATCACCCCTTCACCAGCAATACCAGGGTGTGCACGGATAATGTAGTTATTTACGAAAATAGCTAATTAGATTTAGGACTTTGCTATTACAGCTTAAAACGCCCTGAAGACACAACTTCTTGTTAAGGAGTAACAATGTGAGAGAAATAAATAAATAAATAAACGTGGCCTGTAATAAACAATGACAACAGGTTCCCAAAGCGCGGGCGGCGGGAGAGCCGGAGGGAGGGGACGAAAAGTTTGGCGGCGCAGGGGACGGGCGACTCGGCCCCGGCCCGGCCCCCGGGGGTCTCTGCCCGCCGGGACCCCCCGCTCCCGCGCCGCCCGCGGGCAGCAGCCGCCGAAGGGGCGGCTGTAGGGCTGCCTCCCTCCCCCGCCGCCCCCTCACCTGCTGGCCAGGCTCTGCCGGCAGTGCTGCCTGAAGGGCATCAAGTGGTAGTTCATGGCGTCCAGCAGCAGCTTCTGGCAGACGGGGTCGGTGCGCATGAAATCCACCGACTGTACCCGCTCCACCAGCTCCGGCGCCGGGATGAGGGCGAAGCGGAGGCGCTTCATGAGGTCCGGGGCGTACTGCATGCGGGTCTCCCGGTCGTGCTCCAGCCAGAGCACGGACATCTGGAAGAGCGCCAGCTCCGACTCGACGGGAGGGGGCAGCGAGTCGAGAAGGGCGCGCATCTCCTCGAAGTTGAGCAACAGCACGTCCTCCACCAGGTACTTGTTGGCCAGCTTCTTGGTCTCCTCCAGGCCGTGCAAGGCGGCGATCTTGCACACCTGCTTGTAGTTCTGCACCGAAATCTGGTCGTTGAGGAACTGCACGCACAGCTTGGTGACCTGGGGGATGTGTAGGATCTTGCTGACCGACAGCACCTCCTCTACCGTGTCCAGCGAGAGGGTCACGTTGGCCGTGTACAGGTACTCCAGCACCAGCCGCAGCCCGATGGACGAGCAGCCCTGCAGCACCAGGTTGTTGATGGCCCGCGGGCTGGCTAGCAGCTTGTCCTCCGGGGAGGAGGACGGGGTGCCGGGCTCGTCCTGCGGCTGCGGCGGCGGCGGCTCCTTCGGGGGGCCGCCCAGCCCGTCCTGGGCGCCGGGCCCCAGCCCCAGGGCGTGGGGATGCCCGCCACTCCCGCCGCCGCTGGAGAACAGCGATCGGAAGTACTGGGAGCAGGAGGCCAGCACGGCCTTGTGGCAGTGGAACTGCTGGCCCTGGGCCGTCAGGGTCACGTCGCAGAAGAGCTGCTTCCTCCAGAGCAGGTTGAGGCCGTGCAGCAGGTTGTCGCTGTGGCTGGGGTCGAAGGTGGAGGTCCTGTCCCCGGATCTGGACATGGCGAGCGGCCTCCGGCACACCTGCCTTTTAAACCCTCCTCCAACCTGAGCAGAGGGGTGGGAAGGAGAGCGGGGTGGGGTGGAGGGGGGACAAACGGGACGACACAACAATAAACACAGAGCTTTAGAGGCCTGGAGGGCGCATCCCGGGTGTGTGCGCACGGGTGGCGGGGGCGCAGCCGGGGACGGACCCCCTATGCCCACCGAGCCCCCGCCCTGGACACGGAGACGGACGGGCTCGCTCGGAGGGGCCAAAACTCGGGAGGGAGGGCTGGACGATTTATTTTTTGGCCTCTCCCCTCTAACAACCCCCTTACCCCCGCCTCGGTTTCTCCTCCCTCCTCGGTGCAAACCGGGCTGGCCTCCAGGGGAGGAGCGAGGGAGCCGGGGACATTTTCAAAGCTGAGCCACCCCCAGGCCCCCTCTCCCAGCCACCTTAGCAATCACACACACCAAATAATCACACCTCCCCGCTCTAACTC
>JAWWEU010000081.1:109439627-109442753 GCA_035583155.1 Acropternis orthonyx
GCCGTGCTAGCTGTTTGGACAGCTCTGAGCACGGGTCCTTTTTGAGGGACAAGTACTATACACATAGATGAGCCACAGCAGCATTGTCTGTTACCAATAACATTGCTACTCTTGCCAAACATTCTTGTATAATCCACTCCGACGTGGAGGTCTGTAAGCTTGCACTTCTGAAGGGAGACCTGGCGTCACAGCACTGTTCCCGGAGTACAGATGAACTACCCTCTTCATCCATTGCCCATCAGTGTAGGTCTAGGAGCAGGGCAGGAGTGAAAGATTTCAGGATGTTGCCGTGATGGTTGTTAGGTCCAAGGCCCGCAAGTCTGGACATCTGGATTCCCACCACTGGCACACAGTGATTGTACCTACACTGGCTTGCACACTTTGAGGTTAGTGCCTGGGAACTATTCAAAGCTCATAAGTGTCTTCTTGTTCTCTGAAGAGGCCTTTTCCCTGGAAAGCAAGGAGACATGAGGTGTTGGAAGGAGCTGGGCAGAAGAGAGAATCAAAAGTTATCTTGAGTCTAATAATATAGACGTAACAACCTTGACCCAGGTGCATTCTTTAGTATTTCTGTGCTTCAGTTAACAAATGGTAAAAAGGGTTTTCATTAGTGCAGTCCAAGGCTCTCCCAGCTTATGATCCATCGGTGCTGCTGAGTGCGTCTGGCCAGCTCCAGCCCCAGCTGAGTGTTTTTGAATGTTACACTTGTGATGCCAGTGACTGCCGCAACCATGTGGCTGTAGAGACTGGTACAACTGGCCCCAGAGGTGCCGCATGCATGCACGCATCCTGATTGCCTGTGTGGTGTACTGGTTAATCCATGCCTGCTTGTGCTTTGAGATTCCTCCAGGCATAAAGTCTGGTTTTATTTATATGCACAGAAATGTTGTGGAATATTGTTTCTGTGCCCGAATGTATACCAAAAAAGAAATTTTAGTGTAACAAAGAGTCAGAGTACCATGTGGTATTCAGACTTTTGCCCTGTTTACCTAAAGCTCTGGTGGGGGTGGACTGGGTGCTGCTACACAGGACCCTAAATGAATGATCATAAGAGCATGAAAAAGCAAGTTTTCCTCCTCTCACAGTCCCCCCAAAAGGCAATAGAGTAAACTACATAAAAAAAAAGAAAAAAGTCACTCAATGAAATGCTGTGCAATCAAGATGACATGAATAAAGTTTGTAGAAAATCAGTGGAGCTTCTGAAAAATCAAAATATAAGGGATCTCCTCTGAAAGAGTTATTAAAATAACTTGGCGTGGGGGAGGCAGAACTCAGAACTGTTAAAAGAAGCAGCTAAGCTTGGGGAAATTGCAATCTAAAAGCAAGGTGGATTAAGCAAATCCTTCTGTACAGAACCATGCTACAACTGGGAACCCTCTAACCATCACTCAGAAAAGCTTACGCTCTGGGACTCGATTTTCAGGCACATAATACGAGCTTTAGTGATTGTGTCTGCACTGTACTCCCAATTAAGGGATACTCTCTTGTGCTTAAGTCCATTTCTGTTCAGGAAAGTATTTAAGCATTTCTTAAACTATATTCTTAAGTACTCTCTTGAAAGGGAATGCCATCCTGATGTGGGACATGTGTCTGCATTTGCCATTCAGTTTGACTGAGTTTTCCCAGCCTGGTGCACACAGGACTCATTGCAAAACTAAGAGAAGGATACACTGGTGGCAAGTGACACTGTGATTGCTCTAAAGTCACGGTCAAGCTCGGTAAGGAGCCATCCCCATGTGGGACAGTGCTCCATCCCAGCTGCTTGTTTCTTGAGGCAGCATTTTGAGGGAAAGGGCAAGCTTCAGAGCAACAGGAACTAGCTGGATTGCAATGGTCAGAGTACATTTTTATACTGAAGTAATATATAACCCATAGGTTTAATGTGGGTCTCATAAGCCCCAAGAAAGCACTATCAGTTTTTCAGGGGGCAGGGGGAGTTGCAATAATTTTTTTAAATTCCCTTTCTAGCAAAGTCTGCTGACAAAGACTTTTGTTCTCCCTCAGATCCAAGTGCTCTGGGACAGAAATCTTTCCTGTAGTGCTCCCTTTCAACTGCCCCAAAATTATCTCCTCCCTTGGAATGTAGCAGAGAGGAGTCATTGAGTGCCCAATTCCCTGTGAGGAAATAATGGTGTAAAATAAAATATGGTGTTAACTTTGACTACTAAGATGGTTATTTATTAACTTAATTTGGGGGGCATATGTATAGAAAAGCAAAGGAAATATGAGCTAAGATTTGTGGTTTCCCCTTGCTTTACCGTATCTTTCTAAGAACACCTTCTGACCTGGCTGCTTGAAGAGTAGGGCTGCGCTTAAATAGTACCATCTTGTTCTGCTGAAGATGGGAAAAAGGTGATCTCTCTATGGAGGTAAGGTATCATTGCTTTCTCAGTAACTCAGTAACTATCACCATTGTGAAACAGTCAATATGCTGCTTCTCCCCCTTTTCCAAACTGTATTTTTAGAGTTAGAACCTCCTAATGCAAGTTAGTTTGCTAAGAGAAAAAAAATGGAAACACAAGACACGGAGACAGGGCTTCATGAGATTAAAACCAGGTAATCTTTAACTTCATGTAGTCAGTGAAGGTCAAGCGATATTCTCCTAACTGGTGTTGACCCTCACTGGTTGGTGAGGGTGATTTTGGTGAAATGCAGTAGTGGCTCCAGCTTAACTAGCTGCCCAGATAAACAAGGACCTCTGTCTTGTCTCCATTAGGTCCAGTTGCAAAATAGCAACCTGAGGTTGGTGTAGCATTGTAAAAATAATTTTTTTTTTTTTTTGGTCAAGGATTATATAAATTTGGTAGCAGATATTCTGAATGGAGAGAAAATGGGAGAAGGAAAAGGATCCCTTTCCTTTGCTGAAGTGTTTCTCTTTCTCACCAAAGTGGGCTGCATCCAGCTTCATGGTTCATGTCTGGCCCCGGCAGTAGAAACTATAAAGAACTTATCACTGAAAGACTGACAGGGCTCTGCATGTTACCAGCCGGCTGTTTCAGCCCAGCATCTAGTTCACATAATAAAAGCATCCTTGCATTTGGCTCTGAGTAACATTGCCTTGGAATACAAGCAGATCATCTTTGGTCTACTTTGGCATGAAATTTCCTGTGCTCCTCCTTCTGCCCC
>JAWWEU010000081.1:109442780-109500280 GCA_035583155.1 Acropternis orthonyx
TCAAAGATTTCGGTAGTGCTGAACAGGAAAAGTGAGGAAATCAATGGTAGCTCTATTTCTGTTGTATCAAAGGATTAAGAGGAGACTTTAGTTTTCTCCATTTTCAACAAGCTCATTCACAAGCCCTATATAGGACGCAAAAACTCCCCAGGTGTTAAGATAGATACAATTAATTCTAAAAAATGGAGATGAAATAGAATAAAGCAATACTTGATGCTGGAACCCAGTCATGAGAATTTAATCTCCTTTTTTTTATTTTTTTAATTTTTTTTTTTTTTTATTTGACTCAAGTTGCCTGGGTGATTTTCAGGTACCTATTGCTCACAAAATAACATCTTCCTGTCTGCCCAATGCCTCATATTCATTTACACAAAGATCTAAATAAACATCCCAAGTATTCTAGAGCTGAGAAATAACACTGGAGAAAAATGAAAAAAATCTTCAATTTTAACTTTATTTGAATACAGTTCACCAGCAGACACAGGTTCATTGCTGATATAAAGGGACAGTCCTAGTGGACCCAGTGCCTTCTCACACAAGCTGTGAATCTGGCCTACTAGTATTTTACTGACGATAAAACTGGGAGATAGGCAAAAAGAGAAACATCCCTGGGCTGAGAATTTTTTTTTTCAAATCAGATATATTTTAGTTACAAGAGATTGCAAAAGTGTTCAAAATAATAAAATTTTAGGATTTTTGTGCTGCTTATTTCAAGAATAGCCATAATGATTTAAACTGAGTATGATTAACAGGAAATTTATATATTGCTCCTTGACTTTGGTTTCAGACCTGAATGGATTTTAAGTGTCAGGCGACAAGCTCCTTAAAATGGGATTAACAATGGTAATTCTGGCTTTTTTAAGCCATCATGGCACTATTATAGCATCCAGGCTTTTTCACAGCCCCTGGTCCACTGTCAAGAACTCCCAGTGACAGACACCAAGACTAAAGCTAGGGCAGTGACCCGAGTTATTTTGGAAGTTACAGCTCAACATACAAGATTTCATGCAGTAACTCTGATGACAAAAATTGAATTTACCACATGGAATCTCACAACATATTGTGCGGTAACTCAGAAAATAACTTGGGTTACCATTGCAAATATATATATATATATCTAAAATACACATTAACAGCATTTATAGACACTGATCTATTAAGTCATTTTCCTACACTACCTTCAGACCTTTGTATGAAGCAGAAAAACCATCATTAAAGCTATGGTTTGCCAGACAATTACTTTGTCAAATCTCAAGAAATTGCATAATAAATTGTATACATGCATCAAATATGAACAGCAGAGGGGTATAACAAGCTGTGTATTTCCAGTCCACTTATTCTTTCATCTAAACAGTAGCTCTTGTTTTGAAGAGTAATCCTATGTTCTTTTCAAGACATAAAATGTACATATACATTTATCTATCAAACTAAGTAGAAGTAATTGTAACACTTAATATGCACAGTAATAAAGAAACGCATGAACAACTTCTTTATTAATGTCTATTGATTATTTATGTTTTCAAATAGGCAAATGTAGCTACTAATATTTTATCAGGTTAGTCTATATGTGCATTTTGGCTTTACCTGTTTATTGACAAGTTTACTATCTACATTATGGGTATTTTTATTGCTGTACACTCATTTGCTATGCGCATAACTGAGGTCAGTTTACGAACTGACTAGTGTTTACTCAATTTGATTACTATGTAACATTGCTGAGACTATTCTCCCTTTGGAAAATTAACTGTACAGGGAAGCCCAGTAAATCTTTACTTAAAAATTCCAAACTTTAGATTGATTTCAGCAGTGGGTCTGTATTGATCTAAAAAGCTTTGCGTTCCTAACTAAAAACTAATCTTTATTTCACCCTTTAGTGACTGCAGCCATAAATATGTTCACTCATACTGGAGTTTAGTGGATTAATGGTTATTGGAGATTGTGGCTTCCAACTGAGGTTGGTAAACCTTAACCTTTGGAGGACAACATGAAGGCATTTACCCCTTGTCATCTGTAATAGCTGGGTCCCTTCCTGACAGTTACCTGAGTGTTAAAGAGGAGGCAGACCAGGCGATAGGAAATAAAGTACTAGCAGCTCACTTTATCTATCTAATCACTTGTTGTACTGACCACTGTATCCGGACTCTTTCTGATGCAAAGGCATTGGAATGAGACAATTTGTTTTGTCTGTGATACTAGAACTCCAGAATTTCCAAGCACTAGAATTAGTTGTGCCTCAAAATTTATAGACAGAAGTATTGTGTCTCCTTTTATTTCACCATATTCGAGGGAGATGTTTTATGTGACTCAGGACAAATCTTTCTCACTGTCTCTGACAAAAGATTTTCAAAGGCAGTTGGTAGGAGACATTACCTTACATTCCATTGCAATGACTTATTAGTTATTATCCAAAACACAATTATACTAATTGTTATAAAAACCGTAATTGCATTAATGTCTTAAAGTAGGGTTTATTCCAGAATGTCATGTTCTGAAATAGATGTCAGTTAGCACTTAAGTTATGAACAAGCCATCCCTACAAAACTTTAATTGACTCAAGTCAGCTTACGTTACTCAAGAAAGCAATGTGAGGGTAGAAATTATTCCCACATGTAAGGACTGAAAGATCTGCCCTAACTTTTCATTAAAGAGAATAATGATTATTGAGAACATAAAAAAATTATTTCATTAGCAATATGGAGAAGGTTTCACTGGAACACGAAATATACAAAACGGTAGATGTCAAGTGATTATATTAACAGACACAATTCAATATCCATTGTTCCAGAAAATATACTGAGCTTAAAGGAGAGATTTCTTCTGTAAGAAATATTGACTCGACCCTGCCTAAATTCAACGGAGAGATTTATTTTTCATAAGCAGGTACCATCTTGTGACAGTCACTTCTATAATTATTCCCATTTGAGAGCATAAGGGATACTTGTGTCAAAAAGGGTGCCTGGTTTTTGAAAATGGATCTTATTTTAAAACCTTCCTTTCTATTTCTATTAATTCTTCTATTTTTGCAAATCAAATTCCCAGGAAGGGAGATTGCTTTTGTAATAACATAGAATTGCAGTTGCTGGCAGTTGTTGCAAATGATTCCAGGCAATTTACATCCCTCGAGACATTTCCCCAACATCAAGGTAATCAGGGCCAGTGGGATATAATCTGAGAACAATTCTAACAACAAGTTTCCCATCGTGGACCAAAAAATTCAGTCCCAGGGGACATGGAAGATTGCTCATTGTGCTTTGACATTCACTGCTAACCCTTAGCTGCAGATTTTGCATCTGTTTTGTTTATTAAACTAAGAGCATTGATTGAAACATTTAAACAAAGGTAAAAAGACTGTAGGAATACCAGATATCTGCAAGGCTGAATGTTGCCCTTATTTTACCATTTCATTTGTCTTACCTTTTCCTTCTTCCCTCAGTACTCTCTGACTCATCTACCAGCTTCAAATTGTGTCAGATTTCACTCAAGAAGGTCAAAATTCCCAGAGTGCATGGCATGGGACCCCACTGTTTGCCATCCT
Source organism: Acropternis orthonyx (assembly GCA_035583155.1). Taxonomy (NCBI): domain Eukaryota; kingdom Metazoa; phylum Chordata; class Aves; order Passeriformes; family Rhinocryptidae; genus Acropternis; species Acropternis orthonyx. The sequence continues at coordinate 109,446,316 of JAWWEU010000081.1, forward strand.
CATCTGAGAAGGAAACAGGATTTCTGGGGGTCTTTTATAAACTTTGGCTAACAGCAGGACAACTGGGACTTGTACAGATAATCTGAGTTTTAATAGCAAAGCATGGGCATTATTTTTTTTTTTTGTGAAGAGCACATGCCCACAGAGTATCACAGGCATCACCAAGTGAGGGGGAAAGTATTTCTGGGAATCTTTGTTAAACCTCTAGGAGCTCATCACTAATGGTCATCTAACTGAGATCAAAGTAGGGCCACCTAGAGTAAGACTGCTGTTCTCCTCAGAGAATGCCAAGCTGCTTAGAATATTATAGGAAAAATTCAAGGAAATTAAAAATGACCACATCATTTCACACAGCAGTAAATATGTCATAAGGGTTTTTTATCAAATGGACTTGGTGCACGTTGGGCAGTAAGAAAATAGATTTGATCAACAGGAATAACTGCTCTACAGCTAATATGATCTACTGAGTCACAAATCCTCTTTTTCATAATGCTTAAATACGGATTTACATGATGGACTATAACAACGCCAAATGCACCATTTATATTTATCATGTAAATAATGATGAGTTTTCAAATTAGAATGCAGATCAAAATAGCACACTAGTTATTCAAATGGCTTCATGGTTTCAAAGCTTTTTTGAATAGTTCAGAAGTATCAACTATTAGACTGTGAGTGTGCACTTACTGAGACCTGTGTGAGTAATGGGCACATGAAAGTGGCCCTGCTGAACTCAGTAGGTTTACTCAGCTATATAAAGTTGCTTATGGCTGTATTTACCTGCAGGAGAGATGTCAAAATCAATAAGGACACTTTATTTTTTCTTATCAACTTTGAAAAATTCTGTGAGCTGAGCACTAAGATCATATTAGCATTCACCATTGGCTTCCAGAGGAACAATTTCTGTGTCCAAAGCCCATGTGATCACTAGTTTGATACTTTTTCTACCCTTTCCTTCATCTACAATTCAGTACTTAAAAAATATAAAAGAAACCTTGCCAGGCTGCTGTTTAAGTGCATGCACCCTCAGAAATCCTGTGCTACCCTCTCTCAGCCTGCCTTTACATCCCTCAGCTGCATAGTAGCACTCTGGCTTGTGTGTGTATACACATACATGGGGATCTATGGGAGTCAGTAAAAGTCCTGCATTTGATGTTTAAATCTTTAATAGTTAAGCAATGAATTTTTCTCCACCTTGTTCAGTGTTGCTGGAAAACAGACACATTTTCACCTTTGATACTAGGATCTCAGCCAGGGGTGGCTTCTGTATTTCTCTGATGCTAAAAACTAGTCTTGTGCAAAAGACCAGTACAAAGGTCTTACAAGTCAAGTTATTCAAGTCCTTCCTCAGCCCTGAAAATCAGTCCTGATTGCTATAGTTTGCAGCTGACAACAGGCTTTTGGCTGCGCCTCAGTAGAAAGGTAAGGTCTAAAAATAATCGAGGTTCAGGGGATACTAGAAAGCACAAAGGTTATTTGGCATTGTCTTTTCTCAGTCTGTACCTATCTGCCCCTAAACAGACAGAGTCCATCCCCTTCTCCTTTCTGTGAGTTAATTATAACTTGCATTGAGTAGTGTCACGGAGAGAGACATAAAAAGCAGCAACACTAATAGTACTCAAGGGGAACTTAGCAGCTCTACAGCAGAACAAAAATCTCCCAGCAAAGAGTTGTGGCAATAAATGAGCCAGTTTGATACCAGTCAAAGTCCACATGCAGATAGATTTATTTGTTCTATATTGGCCATGCTTTTCCAACTTCATGAGACAAGGCTATTTCTGCAGGAGAGATTCCACATTTAGGTTGAGAGGTAGCATGTCCCTGTAACATAATGCATTCCCTGGCCACTGCACTGGCAGCGAACACTGGAGTTCAAATGAGCTTTTGCAATTTCCAAGAGTGAAAGAGAAAAAAAGATTTGGTGACAGCTTAAAAATAAGTATTTGAACTTACATTTCAGCAGAGTTGAGGGCATGTATACAGGGGTGTCTTGTTGCCTCTGTACCTGCTTAAGACAAGTCAGACACAGCCAGAGGCAAGCAGCTTATGTGCAGTGCCATGTGAGGGATTCCCCAGCCTGGATACTCCTGAGCTCCGTGAGTGATCTGGGACCATGGGCAAATCACAGCACATTGCAGGGGGCAATGCAAAACAGACCTGTGTTTAGCTGCTTGCTTCTGTTTAATTTATTTGTGCTGGTTTAGATGTCAGGCAAATTCTTAAGGTCAGTAGTGCCTTACTCAAATCAGCAGCTAGAGGTGCTCATGAGTTTGAGTGCAGGTAGCAATACGAAGCTATTCGTAGATGGAATCGCAACCAGCCCTCTTCCTTCCTTCCTTTGATTACTACTGTCTTATCTAAAGTATCATATTCTTCCACCTGAAGTTCAGATGCAGTCCTTGCTTCCTTCTCCTTTTCCTTCTCATTCTTCTCCTTTTCCTTCTCCAGTGACCTTTCTCTCGTCTCTTCTCAGCAAGTAGTTATCAGGCTTCTCATTAGTGGTCTGAGCATTCTTTTACTCTTCTGGAAGATTAAACCTTGTAAGAGGAAAATGGACATTTTTTTATTGAGAGAGCCAACACAGCAGCAGAGCTGCATGAAGAACTCACTGGATTTATTTAACTACCTTTTACTGCAGACTTTACCCTTGTGATGGCCAAAATCCTATTTGTAAAGTGTGCTGACAACCATGCTCCTTGGTAAAATGTGAACACAATGACGCCAATGTCAGTTCAGAATCTATATCTTTGAGATATCTATTTTCTATGGAATATCTTTATGTAGTAGAGAGCTTGAACTCATGCTGTGAACTCATGCCCATGGCCTGGATCAGACACCACTGATAAAAGGAAAAAAATGTTTCTGAATCTGTAAATAGTTGTCCCCAGTACCAAAACAGTCTTTAGTTTTTAAGTCTTGAAGGTCTGAAAAGGTAAGAATTATCTCTAAGGCCTGGAATTTGTAGCTTACATTTTTTTTTCAGGCTGCCTCTTTTTGAGACATGCCTCCTGTGCAGTGTAGTTGATGGGGAGTGTTGTCTGTCTAAACAAGATGTAAACCTTGTCCTTTGACTAGAGAAAAGGCAGCAGAAAACTTTGCAAGTCATGGATCTGTGAGAAGTCTGACTTCATTTGTATGTGTTTCCTTTTTTTTTTTTTTTTTGCAAAAAAATAAAGGTTTTCTTTTGGTCCTTCTTGCCAATTTCTACAGCAGTGAAGATATCCAAGCCTTCCAGACACTCCATGGACTTTTCTCCAAATGGAAAAGACCAATAAAGTGATGAAAACTCTGATGGAAAGGAGAAAATGTACTAAATGCTGATTAAACACAGAACTGTGCAAGAATTTACCATGACTTCCTGTCCTGGTGTTCAAGTCAAACTGAACTTGTCGACTACCACTTGGTCTTCTAAGGTTTGTGGAAAATAAACTGTCCTCCTGTGAAATTGCGTTGGACAAGCACCAGATACAGAGCTCCCTTCCCCCATCACCTTCCTGCCCCATTGCAAAGACTTAATGATTTACATTGTTCACAGAATCACTCAAGCAGGCAAAGTGGAATTCCACCTGATCGGTAACAGGGTACTTCCTATCTGAGCTGGAGTGTGAGCTGTTTGTCAGCTCTCCCAACATGCAAAGAGCTACATGGGAACTGCCAAGGTGACTATAAATTTAAGGGCAACAGTCTGCTTTTATTTTTTTTTTTTTTTGGTGTGTGTGTGATCCCATGTTAAAAAAACCCATAGAGAATGCCATTAAGAAGGGAGACAAAGTGAACGTACGCACATCAACACATTATCCAGTCTCAATGGCACATGGTACATTGTCTCCATTATCAGACAAAAAAACCTCACAAGAGACAGAGATCAAAGGGTTAGCTTTTCAGTGATCTTGTCATGCAGCTTCTTAAATGATAATGTAAAGGTTTTAAAAAACATTTACCGTAATTTCTGCTAAGTGTCACAGCCTAGTGAACCATTAAAAGTGAAGCAGCTCACTGAACCGCGCGGAAGTGAACAGATGGAATTCCACCCTCCCTCTGCTCCAGAGCCTCCTCGAACAATGCAAAGTCTTCTTTCAAATCTCCTCCTCTGAGCTCATTACCCAGGGCAAATATGTGGCAGGTTCTACTGCCACAAAGGCTGAGGCTTGCTCTTCTTCATGGCCAGACTGTGCAGTAGAATTGTAAAAAAACTAAAATAAAAATTTCCTCTGGTTTCTGCACTTATGCAATCCTTTCTTTGTTCCTCATTTATACAAATGTTTTGAGAAAAGGACATCCTGATTTGATCTTTCCAGGGTTTTATGGGTCACTGTCAGTCTTGTTTTCTTCAGACTTTATTGGGGGGGGAAGGCTTTTTTTTTTTTTTTTTTGGTTTGCACCTCCATAGTTGAGAATTTTCTAGAAAGAAAGATGTAGCCCTGCTGTTGCACTTGCTTCCTCCTTTTACATCCTCCTGTCTGCTTCCCTGCATAGGTGACAAGTAATTCACATACAGGTATGTGTGATCTTGCACTCTCCCTGCTAATTTTTTAGAGTGCTTAATGGGCTGATGGAAATTTGGTTCATTATCACAGGGCTGAAATTTACACTGAGTTTTGTGGGTTTTGTGAGCACAGTGTGAAGCATCTCCTCAGGCCGGTGTACAGTAGAGACTAGTAGGGGTCCTGCAAGCTCCAGTGGGGCATTTGAATCAGTGGTGCAGCAGTTGCAGAGAGAGGAAGCTGCGAGGAGAGATGAGGGATGCTTAATTCTTGATAGGTGCCAAAGGGTTTGAGAGGAGAGGATTCTTGCAATAAACTCTAGTTTCATTCAGTGTCAACCTCTGTCTCCAAGGAGATGGGTGAAGGATGTCACACAAGGGGTCATATCTGGACCCTTTTCACACCCCACCACAAAACTGAAAGGTCCACATCTATATGTGGATTTGGTAAGCCTGAATTTGGCTGGGTTCATTTCCACAACGTGTAACTGAACAAAATCAACCCTTTTCATCTTTAGCTGTGACGCAACATGTTGGTCTTGTTCTGAGGCTTCCTGGAGAATATGGAGGACAAAATTTGTAGCTGAATAAAAAGAAAAGTACAATTAAATTGGTACTTTTCTAGATTCTGAGGCTGTTTGATAGTCATCTGTGCAGCAGAGGAAAAGTCACCATTTTGTGCTCAGCTTAAGCACACTGAAAAATCAGAAGAGTTGTCTTGAAGCTTGGGTGCTAGTCATGAGGCCTGCTTTGAAATCTGGATATAAAAAACACCTTGGCATATTGAGCTCCCCACCTTGCAAGGCTGAACTGAAATAAATAATTCTAGTCTTTCTGGATACTGGAGAAGGTTGGAGTTCAACTTCATAACCTGCCAGACTGGTGATGTGGGCTGGGAAATACGTGACTGTGGGTAAGGAAGAAGGAAGGCTCTGACACCTCCTTCCCTGGGATAAGCAGCAATCCCTGTCACAGGCTGTGTACAGCAGCAGGAGATGCTGCCAGCTGAACAACATATCCCTACAGGGGCACGAAGTGCTGCTTAGCCAGGCATGACCAGCCTGGGCTCTGCCTGGCCAGGCTCGCTGCTGACTGCAGCATGCTCTCACCAAGGGCATCCTGTTTCTCCTCAGGAGGAGGCAAAGCACCTCCCTCAGCACATTACCCTTTACCCAACCTCACAGCCTCTTGTTTTCACAAGCTTCTGCTGTCTGTCCATCTCTCTGCTGGGACTCTTATCAGGCAACATCTTCCAGTTCCTTCACAGGGTAATATTTATGGAGATTACTTTGGCCCTCCCATCACTAGTTGAGCAGAATGAAAAGGTACCTCTCTGGTGTGAAAAACTCTGGTGTTCAGGAGAAGATAGAGTGTTTGCTCAGAAATGGTAGCTGAAAGCACAGGTACACCAGGAAGGACTGAGCTTACTGGGAGAGATTACAGCACCATCAGCTGGATGCAGCAGCTCTCCGAGGAGTGACAGAGTATCCGACCACATCTCTGTGAAATCAAATACATGTACTTGAATCACATCTCTGACCATTTAACCATTTGGAGGAATTTGTATGGATCAAGATATACTTCTCCATCTTGAATCTTCCATATTGTCACAGCAAGTGAGAACAGCTACCATGTTGCCAGGGTAGACTCTGCCCCAACTCTTCCACAGCCACTTCTAAGTGGTCCTGAGCACCACAAGAGTGGGAGCAGACCCTTCTGTATGAGAGTTGCTACCCTGGCTTCCTACTGCCAGCAGCTTCCTTAAGGCTGCACTCCCTGAATAGCCCTAACTCCTGTCCTCACTGTGCTGCAGCCACAGGAACTGCTCTCAGAATGAAAACCTGAGCACTGGTCCTTTTGTTTGTAGAAATAGATACGAATGAGTGCTCCATGTTTCATTATCATCTTTCTTTTTTTTCTTCTTCTTTTTTACCATTTACATTGCATGCATACACTTGAGCAACTTGGCTTCAGTCTTGATTGAAATATTAAATGGATATTATTCATTGTTGGTATTCTCTCAATGTTGTTCTCATTCATTTTAAAACTGCCAAACCTTCTCATTTTTCAAGGATGCCTGGCCTTTTAAATAAGGAAAGCATTTTGATACCTTTATTACATTTTTTGAGGCCACATTAGCTTGTTTTTGCTTTCATTTTTACTTTGATGCTAATAAACCGAACAGAAATAGCAGTCTATCCATTTCTTAAATACTGCATGCTTTTCCATTATTGTCTACAAACAGTTGATTCCAATCATCTTTCTTCAACTCATTCTGTCCTCAAAATTATTGTACTTTTATAACCATTCACAAATATTTTCAGAAGTATTTCCAGTGTGATTATATTATAACCTAGCCCTAAGGGTTTATTATCTTCTATATTATTCATTTCACCTAGTCTCATTTCCTTGGACTAAGTCCAAAATAGCCCCTGGTCTTGTTGATTGCTCCTCAAACCGGAAAAAACAGTTTGGTACTGCACTGAGAAACATGCATCCATCCTTAATGACTCCACTACTGCTATGCCCATCAATGTCACTATAATTGAAATTCCACTATAGTCACTGCCTCTGCCTTTTTACAGCTTACCCCTTATCTATGTAAGCATTTCCTCATCTACTACTTTGTTTTAACCACTTCACAGGTGCATGCCAGTTTTTTTCTTGGACTGCTTCATACCTTTAAGAGGTTCTTATTCATGCTTCATATTTGTCAGTTATTTGACAAACTGAATGGAAAAGAAATAGCATTATAAGGAGCACATTACCTATTTTTGGATTTCCCTTCAATGTGGGAATAGGGCATCTCAGACTATTTGGCAATTGTGGTTACTCAGGTACAAAAGAACTCCTTGAGCGTAAACAGAGGGAGAACACTCCCCTTCTACATTTAAGCCACATATATTCTTTACTATGTACAGTTTTTCTTGGAAAATTCTGGCAGTAAAATAAAGCAGAACATTTAGGATGCTTCAAATAATACAACCCTTCTCCTGGTGAGCAAACCATGAGGGGGCTTCCTGACCCTAACAGTGTTGCAGTGCCAGCAGAGAGAAACCACTCTTCCATTGCTTAGGCATACACTCAGCCTTTGAGAGCCTAATTTGGCTTTTTATATAAGCAGATCTTCTTTAAACAGAATTTCAAGTTAGCAATGAGCCCTTTACGCTTGTAATTTGGGGGAAGAGAGAGCCTCTCCCATGATTTATTTTTAAAGAGTAAGTTTTAGTCTTTACATGGTATGCTGAGATCTTTGATTATTGAGATGGGTGAGCAGAATAGTTTACTTTTGAAAATGCATAATCTCACTGATGATATTGCTAAACTCTGTGAGATTTAAAAGGAAATATGGTGCTGCTGAGACTCACTGAAACGAAACCTTCACAGGTCTCAAGGTCCCCTGAGCACTGACCTTGTCAGTGGGGGACCTGAGGGGGCCCAGATGTTGCTTTAAACAGCCAAGCCTCACTAATGAGGATGCAGGTAAAATAAATACCAAAGAAGGCTTGAGGGCTGAGTACCTCTGTTACATGTTGCTGCCTGTGAGCAGAAAGGCTCTGCTGTATCGCTAAGACACCCAGCTGATTGCCATCCTAACATATCCAACCCACAGCCGTGGGAAGAACTCATCCGTGCTTCCGAACCAGGACCCTGCTTCCTCAAGGGGCTAAGTCTGCCGAGCCCTTCACTCAGTCCCTTCAAAGTGGAACCAGCAGCAGCTCGCAGGGCCAAGCTGACACAGCTAATGGCATTCCTTTTGTTCAGGCACCGGGACTTATTCAGGGATGCTGCACCTGGGGGGTGTTTCCAGTGAGCAGCTCACACCAGGGTGCTGCCTTCTCACTATCTCAGTACCTTGAGAAGTTGTTCATGAAAGGATTACAGTGCCCCTTCATTTTTCATATGCCTGCAAGTGTAATATTGTACCTAACCTAATATTGGGGCATCGCCCATTCTGCAGTGCATGTCTAGTGTTTATTTCAGTGTCTGTCAGAGGCCCAGGGTTACAACTATTGGAGGTCCAGATGACATCTGGCTTCTCAGCTCCTCCAGAATATTGGCTGCAGTGTTTATCAGTGCATTATTCATCAAAACTGATGATGCAAAGTACAACATGCTGTCTGCAGCTCAGCATAAGAGTGGAAAGAAGTTGGCAGAAATGCCTAGTGTTCTGTGAGCAGCATGTAATCAATAGTCTGGGTGCTTGTTCACTTTATGTTGATGACTATTCCCTCTGGTACGTCTTTGTATATTTTTTGGTTCTCTATATTGCCAGCTGTGCGATTTTTTCATTCTCTTTTCTTGATACCAGCTTTGATAGAACAGAAGGGGCAACCTTTTGTGCAGTAGGTGTCAAATCAAATAAACTATTTCCACAAAGCCTGAAAATGAGAGTCAGAGAAAAAAGATTTAGTTGAGAATTTCCATGACAGACTGATAATTCTTCCCATTTACTTTTTTTTTTTTTTTTTAAGAAAAAGAGAAAGTTGAAGCATAGTAGAGGTAAAAACTGTTTTAACTGTCATTAAAATTTCAAACTGAATTCTGCTCTCCAGGTAAGGTCTAACAAACTCCAGAGTCTTAAGTGAAGTTACTCCCACTTACACCAGTGTAAGAGAGCAGAGTGTGAATGCTTATCTTTAATGCAAGAACTTGCAAAACAATAATCAGGTTCTCAGCTGGGGTAAGTTGGCAAGTTTCCATTAAAGTCAATGGACCTAGGCTGATTTACACCAGCTGACGATCTCCCCCAGTATCTACTATACTAAACAACCACATGCACACACAAGCCACTGTTTATTTATTTCCAGTGTTAGACCTGCATATGGATTTGGTGCTTCAACAACCAAAGAACAGTGGAGGTGAGTCTTTTTAAAAAGGCACATTGCAGATAGGAACAGTCTTGTTTTTCTTACAGATCTCCCCTTAGCATGTGGATATCGGCCTGCAAAGTCTTATTATTCCTGTCCAATGCAAAAATTTTAAAGAAGGGTGGAACTAAAAATGGCTGTTTCACTTGTGGCCCAAAACAAAATAGCAATCTTCAAAAGTTTGAAATGGAGGCTGGGCACTAATTCTCATAAGCAAAACATAGGGGAAGCAAAATAAAACAAGATCTTGCTATGTCATTTAATGACTCTTTTTTGGAGGGCTTGCATAGTTTTTGTTTTCCAGAGGCGTTCACAAATGTGTTAGCCAGCAGTGTGTGGATCAGTATGCACTGTGGCAGAGTGGGGCTGCTGTTCATCAGTTATCTGCCATTTTCCCAAAGCCACACAAGGCCAAACTGTGCATTGAATGGATATGAATGCTGCTAGGTCTGAACAGTGGGCCAGTCCCAGAGCCCCGTTTAGCCAATATGGTGTATTTTTTTATAATTGATCAAGACTACTGATAAACAGTAGATGTTGGTATGGTTGTCTAGGTAAGAGGAGCTCAGATTAGAAAATGTAGGAATGTAAATCAACAGTTTATTTGTTCTTTCAGCAGCAATCTTATGCTTTCAAGACTGAGAAATGTGCTGTATGGTGATTAAGAAAAAAAATAAATAGAGGAAGGATAAGTTTCAGTCTTGGGGATGTTTGTCCAGGCAATGTTACTGGAACTGAAGTTGAAACTATGTTCATGATGCGGTATAGACTCAATAGGTACCATCTGCAGCTCTTCTGTCACAGCATGTGTTCTTTCTGCCTGAGACAGAGAAGTAATAACTTCAGTTCTATTGCCATAGCTAAGTAACTTTCCAAGACTCACTAGGGTCATGAATACAGGCATTAAGGGCTCACATGGAGATGTGGGGAATATCAGAGGGCCTGTCTTGTACCTACTCTGCCTTGAGCATTTGGAGATATTTTTTTAGTAGCTGCAAAATCCCCTGTGTTGGTACCAAAGAAAATGATTGGATAAGAAACACTCCCCAATTCAGAAGGAAGGGAATTGAAGAGATTTGGTACTTCTGAAGGTTTGTAGCATTAGGTCAAAAGACAAACTGTCCTTGAGGATGTGCAAGACTGAGGGAACATGGGTTATGCTGGAGTTGGTATCTCTGCCTTGGCTCTATTCCACATGCTTTCTGCAATATGTGGAGTATGTCCTGGAAGCATAATCTTTCCTAGAGGAGAGTTCTGATTAGCTCGTCAGACTGACCTGCTCATCTTATTTGTCTCAGTTCAGTAGGCATGCTGCTAAGCTCAGGCTTTTTGGATCTCTCTGAGTCATGGAGTGCTCTGGCACAGCACATCTTCTAGGCTGGGAGTTAAAGAAGTGACAATGCTAGAGGCAAGTCATTTTTGAGAACCATAGACGGGAGGAGGAAATAAAGAGTGAAAGTGGGTCACCACTGCTATACACTGGTCTTAGATTTGATTTTGATCACAGCCTGTCACCAAATTGTGCCACATTTAGCCTTCTCCTTCAGGGGACTGTGGTACCAGAACTTGCTGTGGGCAAGATGAAGGAAACAGTTTTATTGTGGTTACCCATAAAACATTCAGCAAGACAGAGTTTTATTGCAGTGACTGTTTTGCCTGGATGCAGACTGCAGGACTTGGACTGGAACAGTGAAAGAATTTGCTTACAGTTGCGTAGCAGGTCAGGAGTTGGGTCAGGCCAAGGACCAAGAGCATGTGATGTGGTCTATTGTCTTGTAATCACTAAACCATTTGTCACCCCTTGCTCCTGTACTTTTCAGGCTTTCAAAGGCTGAGCACATCTTCAACAAAATCAGAGAACAGGAACCCATCATAAACCTTGCAGCCTGAAACTAAGGGTATATGCTTGCATAGTCCTGTGGCTTTCTCCTCTCTGCGGTGTTCTTTGCCCTTCAGGGAACTCCTAGATCTGTGTGAAGTGATACTCCTCCTTTCTAGGACACACACAATAGAAATACTAAGAACAGTGACATCTGAAATATCCTTGTTTGCCTCCAAGTTGGCAATTGAGTGTTCCAGGGATGCTTACATATTCAAAATATTTCTTGTTCCAAATAAAGATGAAAATTTCTGAACTTGGGTTCTTGCTGGCATGTAGGATTGAGTAGTTTCATTTCTTACATACGAGCAATTTTAAAGAAAGTTCTGGTTTAGCAAAGTGCTTTGCAGTTGTTTTGCTTTGTAGACTGAGGGATCATGGGCAAATAGGTAGTTTTGAGAGGCTCTGGATTCACACATTCAGAAAATAAGGTGGGAAAGCAAGTGAAGACCTTTGGGACATTTTCTGTAGGAATATATCAAGTCATGGAAGTAGTATATTCCAGTGGAAACCTGCTCTGGCCTATGTTCTGGTCAGGTTTATTTCAGTAAACTTTTTTCAGGGCTCTTCAGGGGACGAACAAAACTCCACCATTGCCAGCTGACTGAAACATCATATCCCAGCATTAAGTTGATTGGATGGTCCCACCAGCCCAGTGTGAAGAGCCAAGATTTATTTTTATCCCCTTTTGGTCTGTGGCTTTAATGGCTCCCCAGGGGCCACACCTTATGCCAGGCATTGCTCCTCAAATCAGTAGGAAGCTGGAGCTTGCTTAGCATCACAGCACACCAAGGGTTCCCAAGTTATCTCACATCCAAACATGGACTGGGCCCCCCTGCTTGACTGCTGAGCCTTACTCAGTGGTAGGAGCAATAGACACCGTGCTGCAGCCTGCCCCATGGACCCTTTGCACCTCCTAGCAGCTGCATCAGCCTATCTGGCAGGTGCAAGTACCATTGCCTGCTTCCAGTTTTGAAGGCTTTTCTTGCAAGAGTACAAGTAGACACTTAAATAACTGGAAACAGGCTCAGAAGGACAACTGAAACATTTGTCTTCCTACCTGTTACATCCTGCAGAAACCTTTCTACTTTTGAAGAGGGTCTCTCTTCACCGTGCACAAGGAAATATTTTCCCAACTTCACAGATTTTGAAATTTGTCAGCTTAGAACTATTGGGCTGGTGCTTTGTACTGGGGATGGGAGTATAGACTGTCTCACATACCTGCTCACTCACATGCACACACTTATATGGACACACAAATCCTCCAAGTCAGTAATATCCTGAATGACTGGTAGGATCATAGCTGTTATTTTCTGAGGATTAGTGAAAAGTAGTCAGAAAAAAAAGATATTACCTTCCATACTGTTCTGGTTTTAAATCAAATCTAAGATAAATTTAGAGTAAAGACTAGAGGAAAAAAATGTTTAGCTTTCTGGGACTCTTACTGTCAACTTCCATCTCAGATCCCTCAACTGAGATGGCTTTTACTGTATTTTATTATTAAGCAAAATCCAGGTGTTGGAATTTCCCAATTTTCACTTGTTGTCACTTGCAGTCTGACTGCATTTCATGCTGTGCTCTATCCACAGCTGTTCACCACCTCCCTAATAATTTCTTACACTTTTTAGAAATGTTGCTCCAGCTGACATCTGTCCTGTAGGTGAGGGACCCCCTTCTCCCTCCATGTAACCTCCTCACAAAGCTGACCAGCAAACAGGCACAGAGAGGTGAACCCGCAGCGCACATCCCCTTCCTGTCACTCAGGACACTTTCCACCATGCCTGGCCCAGCAGTGCCCACCTGCAGCTTGCAGTCTGGACCAGGTTTTCTGCCCAGCATCCCAAGGTGGGGACTCCAGCAGCTCCCCAGCAGCTCTGCCACCCCTTCCCTGTCCTCTCAGTCTCCACATCATAAACCCATCTGTGCCATCTTGGTTTCCCCTTCTTGTGTTTTATGACATCTGGGCCATCTCCAGATTGAGAAGGCTGGAAGAAAAATACAAGTGAAAGGTCATTTGGTTCTTTTTACACTTGTAAAATTATATATGACATCAAGTTTTGAAGTTCAGAGCAGCTTCTGCATGGTATAATCCAATTGCCTTGACACTAAAAATAGTCCCTAATGCAGCTCCAGGTGAGCTGAGCATTGGTTTCCAAAGGTGTGTTTATCACATATGCCCTGAAATGAAAATATACCTATTTTTCTTGCTAGACATAAACAAGATTTCTAACATTACCATCAGGAGTCATTTGCTGGCCAAATATTCTCAAGGGTTTTATTTGTGAGAAAAAAGCTGGCAAAATTATTCATCTATATGGTAGTGTCCACAACCTTGGGTCAAATCCTACAGTGCTATAGGTAAAGAGAGTCCCATTAACTTTGAAGTGGGAATATGACAATGAATTGAACAAAGCCCTTAGAAATTGTCTGTTTGGATATTATTTGTCTAATTATTTTCTAATTATCTAAAAGATCATCTAAAGTACTTTATAAGCTTCTCATAAAGCAACCAAAGTTTGTTATGCTACTGTTAGGATTAGTATGACTTACTATCAATAATAATGTGAGTATGTTAGAGCATAAAGTCAAGTCATCTAGTTTGGTGATATATTAGAATGAACCTCAGGGAAACGAAGTCATACATAGAATTTTGCTGCAGGACCAAGATTTTTGAGGGGAATAGTGATTTTGAGCGACTCAGGTTTAAAAAGTTCAGAGCACTATTCAGTTAAAAAAATAGACTAATTTAAGACACTAACTAATCTAATACTTACTCCAGAAAATACTGCTCTATTTCTCACAAGAAGGGAGGACACAGATTCCACACTTACCTTTTCAGGAGCTTTCTCTATGCTTAAATAATCTCATAAGAATATTTCTTATTTAGGAGTAAAATTGCAGAAGAAAAATTCACTCAGTAAAAACAAGCAAACAAACAAAACCCCAAAGCCATGTGAAAGGCTTCTGTTTTCAGTGGCATAGCTGTGGAATGAATCATCATTAAAAACAAAGAAAACAGTTTTTTTAATCTTATCCACCCCCTTTGTAAACTGATCAGTTTGGATAATCCACTTTTTAAAAAAATGCATCTACACATCAATTACCCAAACACTTTAGAATGCCATAATCTCATCTTGTCACCAGAATGTGAAATCCAAATGTCATCCAATTCTATCATAAATGACATTTTGGTGCCTTGTGCTAGATATTGTGCGATATCAAAAACTCCCCAACTTTTTTTCAGTTCTTTGTAAAGACAAAATTATGTAAGACAAAATAATATTTATTTTGTAGATTCATCAGAAAGATAGGTGGAATTGTTTTTATCAGAGACTGGGTAAAGACAAAGGGAGTTTTAATTTACTTTATAAATTCACAATGTAAACTCAGTGTCTAGCTGTAAGTGTTACAGGTGTAATATTTCCAAAGTACATTTTTGACACATGCATACATGTATTTTCAGCAGCAGGTCTGTAGACATGGTTCTGTATGGGTAAAAATGGAGTCTGCTAAAGGCACAGTGGAAAATTTATCCCTAAAATATTGATTACTTTCCTGGTTGTTAAATCATTATTAAAGCAGGTTGAAAACTTGTTTGCAGTCTCTTGTAATACTACTTTTGTCACAAATTACATCACTTTTTAACAAGATGGATGCTTCCAATGCTGGGGTATGAAACGCTGGGTGCAACTACAAAATTCAAAAAAAAAAAAAAAAAAAGAAAAAAAAAAGAAAAAGAAAGGCATTTCACTGTTTATTCATGATGACAAGTGCTTCTTGCACTGTACTTCCATGTTTCTGGCATCTGTAATGCAGATGTAGGTTTCTTTAAACTCACCAGCACAGGGCAGCTCCAAGGAGTCAAGGCAGAAGAAAGCTTGGCACTGCACAGCCTGCTGAAGCATGTGGGGGGCTGAATTCCACCCTCCCCATTGCTCCAGTCCAGTGAACTGCATCCTTCTGAATGTTCCCTATGCTGTGGCCACCGGAATTACAATAAAAATATTTGCAAAGTATTCTTGAGTTGTCTGAAGAAAGGGTCTTCATACAGAGAAGATGCCGGGCATAAACCTTAAAGCCCTCAAAAATATTAGTGTGGGGCAGATGTACACATGCAGTAGCATCTCTTCTGCTGCTTAGAAAGGAATAACAAATGCACAGTATTTGCATAGAACATGATTTGCTGAAATGGGATCAGATAGTCATATGATCCTTTCAGACAGCTGAATGAAGTGGCGATCTGTTATTGCCCAGCTCTCATGTGCTACCACTGCATGACTTTCTGTCATGGCCAAAGTGATACCTTTGGAAAATGTTTCAGAACCTTTTAAAATCCCTTATTCCTTTTCAAGGAACAAAGTTGTCAGCACAGCACTCTGTTTCATTTTTAGCATTATCATTGTTTTCATCACAATAAGTAAGTTGGCCACGGCTGTAAAGACAGGGATTTTCCTCTCAAGTCATGCCTGGCACTATGCTTGTTTCATATTCCCTGCTCCATAGGTAAGCAGCAAGAGGTGCAGGCAATATGTTCTCTCGATTGATGAGAGTAAGAGATATGTAATTCCAGTTATTTACCCTAGAGTAAACAAGTGCAGAGGGGCAAGGAGAACCCTCTAAGGAACCAGTGAAAAATGTAGAACACCACACACACAGAAGATACTGTTATTTGGTGTAAAGCACTATGAAATTCTGAAGAATACTGTCATGTGAAATAGAAAAGGATTTTTTAAGAATTATTCTGCATTCAGGACTCCAGTGATCTTCTCATGCTGCCTGTTGAGCTGATTCTCCTTAACTGGCACTGCCCTTAAAATACCTTCTAACATGCTTTTAGCAGGAAAAGTGTTTGTAGGACATGGCAACCAGCTGTTAGGCAGACATCTGTACTTCAGACTCCCATGCTGCCTCTGAAATGAACAAGATTTTATAGGTCTACCTTGAAGTGATGTTTTCTTCTCCCTTTGACCCTTAGCTTTTATTGTCCTCAGAAGTAACTGCAACTCTGTTTAGTGTCCTGTGGTTTATCTAAGGTCTTGGGGAAAGAACCATAGAAAAATGCAATGAAAATATTAAATAATATAAATAAGAGCAGAAGCCAGATGAATGCAAGCAAAGTGCTTTTAAAAGAGACTTTTTCTTATGGCTGAGGACAAAGAGTTGTGAGATGATGCCTTGGAGCATGTATTGTTGCTCTTTATGTGTTGCAGTGGGAAATCAAATTTACCAGAACAGTAGGAAGGGTGGAAACAGTGAAACCACAAGCAACACTAGTATATACAGCTGAGCCACAGCACCCAAGAGAACAGAATCTGGGTCACAGCCATGTCTTACCTTACAACATGATGAAATGCCCTCCGAGGAGCACAACCAATGACCAAAAAACAAGGAGAGAGGCTTTTGGATACTCAAAAGCCTCAGGAACAGCACTGCAGTTTCTCTCTGAGTTTGAAACCTAAAGCTAATTCCTAAAAGAAGAAAGCTGTGTCAGGAAGGGAACATCCAGACCCCTCCAGCTCTTTCTTCTTACTGCTCTTTGGCTTTTCAGTGGGTTTTGCACCAGATATGAAGCTTTATACCTTATCGTAATTGTCTGTGTGCAAAAGGTACCTGCATTTTGCCAAAGCATGAGCAGAGACATGGAGGCCATATTTAGTCTGCCTTTGATGGTTATGTTTAATTTAGTTTGCTTTTCAGAATCAAGATCTATAGGGCAGATGTGTCTGTGCAGCATTTAAGGACTGAGCTCCCATGGAAAGTATGACATAACATAATTTTCAAAGCAACCAAGTGTCTGCACCTACCTTAAACTTCCAGAGGAACTAGAATTGCTCAGCACATCTGGAAGAAGAAAGATGTTGCTACTGTAATAATGTCTCTGAAAGACACAGGTTAATAGCTCTGACTAATTTTTGCCCCATTAACACTTTCCTCCCTTACCAGAGCAGGGAACCCCACAGCTTCCCAGACACAGCCAGCACTCCTCTTTGCCCCAAACAAAGCCAACAGCAAAGCAACAAAGCCTATAATCCTTTAGTGTATTGTCACATAAGGTCAAAGCTGACCTATTCCTTCAGTTCAGCTTTAAAGATATTTTGGTTAGCAACAATAAAACATAAGCATTGCACAAGGCTTTCTGCCTCTCAAAGTTTCCCTGCCCTGTACAACCCATCCTTTGTTATGTCCTGACCTCAAGGTGACACAGTTCACAAACTGCTCTTACTGCAGCAGGGGAGAGGCTCTGTTGCTTTCCAGCACAGTTTTGCAGGGTCTCTGCTGACCCTCCAGATTGGCCTTTGGCAATACTTTCATGCCAGTTTCCCTCTTTTCCTGAAGCCTGAGACTCGCGTAAGAAAACAGCAGCTTTGTTCTGCCCCAACAACAGTGCTGGAAAGGGTTAATTTTGCACTGTCTGTGATAGGGAGAATTCTGTGTAAACACTGCTGACATTTCATCACTGGGATTTGTCACAAGCCAGAAATAAGATCACATTCACCAGTTTAAAGGCCCTGAAGAAGTGTCACTGGCATCTCTGTGCTTAAGGCTGCATTAGTTTCTCTTGTTTTCACAGATTAAGAACATCCACAGAAAGTTCTGTATGCACGGCTGAAGCTATTTAAAAACTTTAGAGGAAATGTGAGGACAGACTAGAAAAATGCAAAGCAACACATGAGAGAGAATAACAGTCAAAAAGAATACATTTATTAAAGTACTCTCCTAGAAAAAGAAATGGTCTTCCTTAGGTTTAGATGGGAACTCAAAAAAGTCTATCACCAAAGCCAAGGTGGGGTTTTTTTGGTCCCTTATCCCTTTTTGCATCACTCTACTCAGACAGAAGTGAAGGATTTAGAGTAGGGGTAAATGACATGAAATGCATCTTTCTAATGCTCTTCAGTACCTGGGTTTCCAAATGGAAATCTTGTCTGGAAGTGAAAAGCCCCAGGCTGTGCTAAGACTCTCTGGATACTCCCTCTGACTTCTACTGTATGACTAAAATGAGATGAGGACAACTGTTCAGCAGTTTCTCTTCTGAGCTGCTGAGGAGAGGGGCTGTAAACTGAGGGCAAACCTTGCCCTAATAATTTTAATAGGTGACATTTAAAGCACAATATAAATTTAAAGCAAACAATACGAGCTAAACCAATACAATATAATCTATGATTTGTAAGTGCTGTTGCTAGTTACTCTTTTTGTGCAAGTACTGTAAAATGACAGCCAGCCCAGGATAAGTTAATGCCAAAAGATGGGTTTGTGCTCCGAGCTCTGCTATGCCTGAGCTAATTTTCTGGGTAGGAAAAGCATAAAAACTACAAGTATCCAAGAATAAGCAACGCTTGTAAGTTTTCGGCAAGGAGATAATGAGACAAGTTCACCAGTTGGCTCAGCCCTACTGATCCAGACACAGTGATGACTCCTGGCAGGCACAAGGGTGAGATATAGGAAACGGGTCACAACTTTTAATATCAGAAAAGTGGGATTCAAGGGGGAAAAGACTGGGGTTTGGATATCAAGCCGTCTTTCCCAAAATAATATAGGCTGTCCTGAGCCATGGGGAGCTGAGTGCCCCTAGGCTTCCCCCTCCAGGCAGTACCACCACAGGGGAAGGAGAGCTTATTCTGGGAAGCCATTAGGTCTTTTCCCCCCCAGTCTGATGCACATTAGGACCACCACCTGATCTTTGCTTTCAGGAATGAAACCTGGGCCTGCAACCTTCACAAGGCAACATTCACAGGCTGTGGTGATCTATACTGGTGTCTATAAGCTGTTAAAATGAAAGGTTTAAGTCTGTATTCTGCTTAAATAGCCCCAGGAAGGAGGAATATCAGGGTTGGACACTTTTAGCTCCAAGGAGTGAAATTTTGTCTTGGCACCCAAAGATGACTGGTTCTGCAACACCCTAAAACTGCAACCCTGTTCTACACAGAGCTGTATGAGGCAGTCCATGACCACATGGGTAGATGGAGAAACTAACTGGGGGGCTAGGAAGCAGCAGCATATACACATGGCTGTTGGTGGAAGGGGCAGATCTATCCAAACTGCACACAGGTGAGACTCACCTGCAAGGCTGCACAGAAACATACTGGCACCAGCCATGGTGTGGTGGATGTCCACAGTGGGGGTTGGAGGAGGACTTAAAAGAAGCTGCAAATCTCTTTTATGTCCATCTTGGCTGTCTGCCGTGAACCAGTGCTTCCTTGTCCTCCCAGCTTCCATGCACAGTGCTTCCCTAGCCTGTAGATCCTGGTGTAGACATACTACCTACACTCTGCATTTAACCCCATCACTAGAGGTGCAGCAGACACCACTTTGCCAGCTCACCATCTTCTACCAGGAGTGAGGCAGGGGCTAACACCATGCCCAGAGTCAAACATGCCTTGTGAAAGCAGCACAGAATATTCACACAGCTGCAGCATCACACCTGCTTAACAAGGAAGAACTCACAGGAGAGGATGCTGTGGGAAGGAAGTCTGTGGAGGCCTGTGTTGGAAAGTACAAGATAGGAACTTTAAGAATTTAATCTCTCAAAGAGCCAGTTCAGGGCTTGGGGCATTGAAAGGATCACAGAATCATAGAACTATTAAGGTTGGAAAAGATCTCCAAGATCGAGTCCAGCCTTTGACAGAACATGACCATCTAAACCATAACACCAAGTGCCCCTTCCAGTCATTTCTTGAACACTTCCAGGGATGGTGACTCCACCAACCTTCCTAGGCAGTTAATTCCAATGCTTAACCACTCTTTCCTGATGTCCAGCCTGAACCTCCACTGGCACAATGTGAGGCCATTTCCTCTCATCCTTGTTGCCTGGGAGAGGAGAATGACTCCTGTCTTGCTACAACCTCCTTTCATGTAGTTGTACAGAGCAATCATGTCTTCCCTGAGTGTTGTCCTCTCCAGACTAGGCAACTCCAGCTCCCTCAGCCACTCCTCATATGACTTCCTCTCTAGACCCTTCACCAGCTTCATTGCCCTTCTCTGGACTCGCTGCAGCACCTCAGTGCCTTTCCTGTAGTGAGGGCCCAGAACTGTACACATCTCTCAAGGTGCAACCTCCTCAGTGTTTCTGGCACATCTTCTGGATGTCCCAGATGACAGGAGAGAAGACAGAGCCTTTCGTCTCTGGTCCATGAGTTCAAACTTGGCCCACGGTGGCAGACACTAATTGCTATTTCTGCATGAGGGGTGTTTGTATCACTTCATGGTGAGCTCAGGTCAGCCTGAATGGCCAGAAATCTGCAGCAACACAAAACTGTCAGTAAAACTCCTGGAGCTGCAGGAGTCCCTGCTAGGGTATCGGGAGGAGACATGACCTGGGCCTGACTCAAGCCTCTGAGGTGGATGTGAGGGGTCCTTGCAGGATTTTTCTGTGGCTCATGTTGCACTCGCAGCAGCCAGAGAGGCATATCCCCATACAAAGTCGGGTGAGATGTTTTCCCTACCATCAATGTGGTATGTTTCACCTGTCCAGCAACCAGCTAGTGCCCCGCCCCCTAGGAACACACCCACATTTTGACACCTACACGGGCAACCTCCTTTTCATGGATCTCAGTGGCACTCAGAAACTGAAATGGTGATGGTGTGAAGAGGGGAGGAAGCCACTTTGCAGAAATTAAGTACTTGGCTGACGTGGCTGCTGGGCCACATCTGCTAGGCAGGTGAATAGGAAAACATGATCAAGTCTTTGAGATAACTACACTGGTGAAGTAGGACAGCAGAAGCTACCTCCTATTTCAGGTCACACCAACCCACAGCTGATAATATGGGTTAAAAAATATGTTCCTAGTCAGCTTTATAATTTGGATAGACAGAATAAGTGTTGGTTAATTTTTATTCTTGTTTTTTTACTGAGATATAGAAACAAAGAGGACACAATGGGCTAGTGTGAGATGTCACTCTAAATTCAGATGGCTTTGTCCTTAAACAGCAGAGATTTTTTTTTTATCACCACTGACACCTCATATATAGCAAAGGACACCCTGAAATGGTCATTGCTATTTCAAATGAATGAACGTCAGTACACCACATTGTCAAAAGGAATTATGCACAAACCCAGAGTGTTTGAAAGCTGAACTGCCACACAGTTATGGGATTTTATGCATCTGAGAAACTGGTAGCAATAGGAAATAACTCCATGTGGTGTTTTACATGTGAATGTTTGAATTACACATACAACAAGAGCCTTCCATTGTTCACCCACAAGTGTGAGTGTATAATTTTCCCGCTGTCTATTCCCCCCTTTTGTTCTTTTCAGCTATTTTGTGATTAACACTGTCTGGGGAAGAATTTCAGTATTTTCTCTGGTTTAGCAGGATTTGAGTGAGGTTGTGCTGCTGCATGAATCTTTTAAAAGGAGCCTAAGAAATATTTAAGACCTTAGTCTAGGAGGAACAGCTCTCCCAGGCATAATTTTTGGTGCTGGTTGCAGCAGGGAGCGTATGCTGTGAGGAAAGTATTATTTTTCTAAATGGAAGGTGTCAGATGGTCACGCAATGTGACTGCATGTTCGAGATCACTGCCTCCCATCTGCAATTTGTGACGTGTGAAAGATTCTGCCCAAATGTGCTCACCAACTGGAAACCCTCGGCACTTTTTTTTTCTTATCAGGAGAGACCAAGATAACCAATGGTTTTACAGATCAGGGATCCTATCAAATTAATATCATTCTAGGATAAAATCTGCTTTAAATACAACCGCTAAACTCCAGCAAAGTTAACTAGTACATACAAGTTCATTCAACTGATTAAAAATCCCTACTAGTAAAACAAGAAAATATACGTGAAATTTTTTTCAAGAAAAGTATTCTGCTTCTATCTTTTAGCCAAATGTTTGGTATAAAACATGAGAGTCTTTTCCAGCCCTAATTAATGCCACCTAATTATAACACTTACTAGGCTCAAGCCAGGCATTAATATACTGTGAATAGTTTCTCCTTGTCCAGCTTCCTGCTGGATCACACAAGATGATTGCTTTTTGCCTCTCTCTATCGATTAAATGGATGCCACTGTGGCTAAGGCAGAGGCTTAACAAAGATTATTTGCCTTTAGAAGAGAATATGCAGCATACTAAGAGGGCAAGGTGCTCTAGACCAGGGTGGTTGGCAATGTCTCCCCTGCCCTCTGTCTGGTAAGGACAGCACATCTAAGGGGTTATGAGCCAGCGAGTCAAACCCCAGCTTTGCCGAAGGTGGGGGCAGGGAATGGCTGCACCTGGACTCCAGGGTGCGTGCTGCAAAGTTCAGGGACTGTATGGAGCAGCGTGTCCAGGGTAGGCTGCTGTCAGTTGTCCCAGTAGAGACAGAACAGAAAATGGTCCTGTCAGGCTACCGCAGCATCCCATCTGGCCAGTGTACAGTAGCAAATCTGTATGATCCTTGCCTGCCCCACAGTTATGGTGTGGCTCACCTAGTGTTAATAAATCCCAGAGCACCCCAACAAGAGTACTTGGTGAATTCAGGGAATAGATACAAACCTCATGCAGACACTGGAGCATCCTCCAGTGTTTTATAGTCTGATGAGACAACTACCAGGGGAGAATTTCTCTCATGTGAGTTACTATTTTTGATGATCAGTAAGTTCTTTTCATTTTATTTCCCTTCTTGGTTCACTCAGGAGGTAGTAGAGCAGGTATCTCTGCCAACTCCCTGAAAAAGAGCAGATGTACTCATGACTCAGCACTGAGTGCCTGTCTGAGGAGGGGCTGCTGACCAAGGCTGTGTGATGAACAGGGGCATTACAGATGTGGCTGCAGTCATTTGCATGCAGCAGAGCTATCTGTAACCTAAATGTTGTATATACACAGTGGAACAGGAGAAGGAGATACTTGTACAAATTGATTAAAAGCTTTCCAGGAAGAGAGGAACTTGCCCACATGCCAAGAACCTTGTTATCGCAACTCAGGTTAATTAGGTTACAGGTACCTCTATTGTCTCCCATTACCACACGGACAGTCTTCAGGGAACTGTTCTTAAAGAAGAGTCAGTGAACAAGGTGCAGGTGAAAAGCATTTGAGTATCAGCCCTTCATTTGCTAAATGGTTATAGCAAAGGTGATGACAAACCTGGTATGCATTGCCTCTCCAGAGGAGAAGAGGGAAGATTTTGTCTCTTTTCATAGATGTCTCCACTAGGAGAAATACCAAGTACTAGTTAGAAGTGCAATATCTTTATCTGAGGATTGGAGTGGAATGATTCTTGGATTAGGGAGCCCCTTCTCATGTGAAGCCATCCCAGATATACCCAATGAGCTCTATTTGGTCTTGCTTACTTCAGTTTAGCAGGAAGGCAGTGAGCTTTCTTCAAGTGTTTCAGAGCCACCTTCTAGTTGACTAGAAGCCCTCCTTACCAGCCTGTACCCATGTGCACTTCTGCCTACACTGTTCTTGGGACTCTTCTCCATCCCTGTGTTTGTCTTTTTCTTGCCTTGTGGATGCACATGGCCAGAGGGGAAATATCTCTTCAGAGCCTTTGGTCTCACATACAAGAGGATATACATTTCCCTGACCAGCCTCCCAGCTCTTCTCTGCCCCTGCCCAGACCATATTCCTTTTCTTGCATTTTAATCATCTCTGTATTTCAGATGATGCCTGTTCCTTGCAAAGTGGATGAGTATTTCCCTATTCATGCCAGAGCTGTGTGATGGGATACAGTCCAGGTTGAATGGCTGCAGCATGCTCCTAGTTACACTTTGATGTATTAGTACAGGTTTTTCTTTTCCCAAGTTTAACTTCAACTGGCAACTAAGTAGTTATAGTAAGCAGTATTTAGCAACAACTAAAACATCTCTGTGTTACCAATGTTATTCTCATACTGAATTCAAAACAGAGCACTGTACCAGCTACTGAGGACAAAAGGAACTCTGCCCTATGTGAAACCAGGACACCAAGCCATATCTAAACAATAAACTCCCAGTTTACTGTACAAGAAACAAACACGAAGACTCTAAAACTTTTCTAACCAAGAGGAGTGGAGAGCTTGCTACAGGCACTTCAAAATGAATCTGAAATAGTGACAGTTTTCCAAGGTGTTCAGGCATGGGGGATGATTCAAGACCTACACTACTTTTGTGCACATCTTCCTGCACTTAGTTCAAAGCCCACCTTACCCAAACTTGCTTATTGCTCTTAGTTCATAAGCATTAGGGACCCAGACAGTTTATTCTTAGGAGAACATATAATACTACAGCTCCAAGAGTAGGTCTCTGCCATGCTCAGCACTGATTTGGCAAATCAATACCTTATCCTAAGCCTTCCATCCATCCTCTTTCTCTGCTCTTGCCCCATAGGAACTGATGGCAGCTTTCTGACTGTATTTATTCTTACTTTCCCCATAATTACTTTATCATCCCTCTCACCTCCCTGCTGTAGCAGCCAGCTCACAGGTGATGCTGGTGGTTTCTGTTCAGCAGCCAAAGGGCTACCATGTCCCTCAGAGGTGCTGAGTAAGGGGCTTGCTGTAAATCAAAAAAGTGTAGTAAATATGTTTTGTCGGCATGCTGTGGTAGGAAAGTCAAATGAAAAAAGGGAAAATAGCCATTGTAGTTCAAGGGCAGGAGCCTGGCAAGACATTTTCCAACAAACCAAGACCATACTTAGAAGATTCCTTTTTTTGTTTTTTGTCTTGTTTTTAAAGTCTGAAACAAATCACCAGAACTTTTAAAAGCTCTAATAAAAAAAAACAAGCAGGAGACCAATACTAGGTCACCTACTCTACTCCAAAATGCGGTGAGCTGAACTGGCAAGTGACCAAAGCATCCCCAAATGTTATATACATGAAGTGGGAAGTTTGGTGGAGCCAGCTTTGAAGGAAGATTTTGTATTGTTCAGAAAGTCACCTAAGCATGGCTAGGCTGGAATTCCATCTGTTCAGCTCTGCTCAATGAACTGGGTCACTTTCAATGGTTCACTAAGTTCTGACTGTCTAAAAAGTACAGTTATTATGCTTTTAAATCCTTGAGCTGCAAGGCAAGTTCACCTTACTGGTTTTTCACCATCATCCATGAGTTTAACACCTCTGAAAGAGTGTTAAGGTGTAGTTCACAAGCTAGAAGATGGGTTGTATGGCATATACACTACTAGGGTTTCTGGAAAAGAGATGTGACCAAATTTGCTCACACAATAAACACACTTGTCTCAGAGCAATCCTTGGCAGGACTTTGTTTCCTGAAGAACTAAACTCTAACATTGGGAAAAATTTGACTTCCAAGACACATCTTTGCATTTTAGTCATCTAAAAGGTCTCTGCGCTCTCTAGAACCTTTTCACACAGTTCACAGAACTGCAGAATGTGCTAAATTGGAAGGGAGCTACAGGGATCATTGAGTCCAACCCCTGGCCCTGCACAGGACCATCCCCAAGAGTCACACCAAGTGCCTGAAAGTATCATCCAAATGCTTCTTGAACTCTGTCAGGCTTGGTGCTCCCTGGGGAGCCTGTTCCAGTGCCCAACCACCCTCTGGGTGAAGAACATTTTTCTAATACCCAGCCTAAACCTGCCCTAACACAATTTCGGGCCATTCTCTTGGGTCTTGTCGCTGGACACCAGAGAAAAGAGATCAGTGCCTGTACCTCTTCTTCCCCTCATGAGGAAGTTGTAACTGCAGTGAGGTCTCCCCTCAGTCTCCTCTTCTCCAGGCTGGACAGACTAAGTGCCCTCAGCCACTCCTCATACAGCTTCCCCTCAAGGCCCTTCACCATTTTCATTGCCCTCCTTTGGACACTCTCTAATGGCTTAATATCTTTCTTATATTGCAGTGTCCCAAACTGCCCACAGTATTCAAGGTGAGGCTGCCTCAGTGCAGAGCAGAGTGGGACAATCCCCTCCCTCAACTGGCTGGCAATGCTGTGCCTGATGCACCCCAGGACAGGGTTGTTCCTGTTTACTGTAAGAAGAGCCACAAAAACAGTTGGAAGACATGAAAGATACTGTCTTTGAGGGCAAAAACTTGATGAAGGGTGGAAAGAGAGATGAGAGAAGGAAATATATCTACCTTTGCCAAAATATGAACACTGGGGCTTAAGAAGGTGATCTCTACTTCAAAATATAGAATTCACTTCTCATTTATACTTTATCCTTACATAGATTGTCCTGGTGCAAATGTGCCTCACTATTTTTAGTGTTGTAATTTCTTTTTCCTCTGTACAAAGAGGCTAGTAATATTTAGCTGCCTTCCAAGGGTGATTTATATTGTTGTGAAGAGCAAAATGTCACCAAAACCAAGAGAGTTAAAGAATGAGCACAGTTCACCAACAAAACTATATGGACCTCTAAACAGAATCAACTGAAATCAGCACTTTGGAATTTAATGTGAAGAACACATTATGGAGCCTGCAATTAAAGACTTTTTCCCCCTAGATGGTCACATAAATAAATGAACCATTCAGAGCGAACCAGTTCACTGAGGAGCCAGAAAGTGCACAGCATCAGCTTTCTGATCACCTCCTGACTTGAGTGCTGTGACTTCCAGATCCTGGCCTCCATGCCCAAATTCCTCCTCTTTAGTCCATTTGGGTCACCGACAGATAAGTACCCAGGATGAAACTCCTTGTGGAGATATTTAAGCTGTTAAACCCTAAATGTACCTATTGAGTCACTGCAGATGCTATATATTTTATCTTCTTTCTTCCCACCTGGCAGAGGAAACTGAGGTTCAATTTTAGGACAAAGCAGCAGTGCAAAATAATGATACCTCCCACCCAGGCATGTACAGGTTGGTGAAGAAGGCAAGGTCTCAAATGTTTGGCAGGAAGAAAAGGTCAGTCTGAAGTTGAGGGGGTTCTGTAGTTGAGATGCAGTGGACAGATGGTGCAGTATGATGGTTTGGGTTTTTCTACACAGAAAAAAACCCTGCCATTTATATTGTGGAGGAAAGAATGCAGACTGCAAGCTGCTTGAGTCTTTGCAGGTTTGGGGTTTTTCTAATAAAAAAGAAAAAAATCTTAAAAGAATGTGAAAAGTAGTAAAATACACACCAATGCTGGAATTATTTTTTATATATCAAAGTGATTGTAAGCATTATAAGCTGATTCTCATGTGTTTCTTTCCTAAATCTCCATTTCCATTTTGTGACTAATTGCATTGAGGTTTGCCTCTCACTTTCTTGCATACATTTCTTCAGTTTCTGACCCACATAACCAAGAAAATAAAAAGATAGAAAATAGTTCTTCAGTTATTTTGAAGTATACCTCTAAAGGAAACCTTCAGATACATCTCAAGAAGAGACCACAATATCTGTTTGTTGATTTTATTCTGTTTTCCTTCCTGTGTCTAGACTGATCTGGCCCTACCATTTCATTGTTTGCCCTGGTTCTCTAGTTCTTTTGTAGTTGCTGGTGAGGGGAAGAGCTCTGTAGCACAGGATACTGCATCAGCCCACCAATTGCTGCTCTGTCTTTCGTTTAACCATTGTAGTAAGGACGGAAGTCTCAGATCCGGGTAGCAAGTGAGTGTAACAAATTTGTTTTAACCCAAGACCCGATGCTTCATAGAGTAGTTTCTCCACCCTTGTTTAAGGATACATGCAGTATTTCTCTGACTGAAGAGGTATAGGTTATTTCCCTCCTTTTGCCCATGCAATCTGGTTGTTTTGGGAGAGGGACAGGACGTAAAGCTACCCTGCCCCTTCTGTCTCTTACTGTGGGGATTGTCCAAAATGCTGAGGCTGCCCAGATGAATCCCAAGGTTCAGGCAACTAGAAGGGCAGCAGGAGAAGGAGACGTTTTCTTCAGGGCTGCAGTAGGTAAGAAGTGAACATAATTCATCTGCAAAGTAATAGGAAGCAAACAAACAAAAAGAAGAGCAGTGGTTGACAATAGGTCAGTGTCTGCAAGATGCTAAATATCTTGAATGCTCCTGACCTTCACAGCAGACGACATGATGCATTCTTCAGAAGGTACCACTGGAGCAGCAGGAGCATGTCCCATAATCATACTTTTCCAGTACATGTCCTTTAGGATGTCAGAGCCCTTACAATATTATGTCTCTATGCCCATTATTATTGCCATTTCTGCTTCATAGAAGCAGATGCATTGAAGTGTAAAGAAGAAAATAGCCACACTAGCAAAAACTGTCTCTGGTTTAGGCTCACGAGTTGGAGGTGGAGTTCACATGGCTGATGTTTGACTTCTATCTTGAAAGCACCTAAGTTCGAGAGAGAAGGGAATGAATTCCAGCCCAAGAGTTTGCACTTCAGAGATCTTAACAAGTTACAGTGAGAATGGGATGTACAGTGCCTCTGATAGTGCAGATGCTCTGATACTGCTGAGATGCCAGGGACAGAGGCATTTGGAGAGAGAGCAATATTTAAAAACAGTGTGTGTGATTTACCCTCATTTCAGTCTGATTCCACATTGTCTTGCACTTTGCTGTTACTTATGGCTGCATAATGAGATCAAAGTACACACTGGACAGTCCTTCTGGTTTGGGAATGTCCCATATCTGTAAGTAACATTATGTATAAAATGTTTCTATGAATCAATATAGCAATTGTGATTTTAAATCCCAGTCCCTTTACCAAATAACTCTATTATATGACCAAGTGGCTATTATGAAATAGAAAGAACTTCATGGCTGGTATCTTAAGATTAGTTTCTGGTTTGCTTTTTTGTTTTGTTTGTTTATTTGGGTGGTTTTGGTGTTGGTGTTTGGGTTTTTTGTTTGTTTTATTTGTTTGTTTGTTTTTTCTTTTTAAGGAAGAATTAGACAAGCAAAGGAACAGAAAGAAAAGCACTCTGCACCAACAACACCAGTACTTCCTTCTGAAGTAGCTTTCTTCTGGCAGCTCTGAAGGAAATGATCTCAAAAAAAGTATAGCAGATAAGGAACAAGATGAAGTCATAATTGACAACTGCTCTGGGCTACAAAAATCACATAAGAGAACAGAATAACCATTCCTTTAAACTTCTTTCTGTGCATTAAATGTAGGGGTGGAAAAGCTGTATTAGATGAACAGATTTCAATGTGATTGACATGTGCAGGCAAAGCTGGCTGCCAGACTAAAATGTCCTTGGAATATTGTAAAAAAATGGATGATAGCTTCATAACTTCCAAAATAACAAAGCCCCCACCATTCTGGTTTTATCTAACATGGTGAAGTTATACTGGAATTCATCTAACAGAGGAAGAGAAATTTATGTCTGAAATAAAATCTGACAACTACTCAGGATTGTAAATTTGGTCTGTTTGTTACATGAAAACAGAATACAGCCTGAACCTCCAATGCATTGTCTGTTGCTTCAGAAAAGGTGTACTTTACACCGGCTAAACTATCAGAGCCATGTAATTTAAGCAGAAAAATATTGTTTGAGAAATAGTTATCTTACCAAATTCACATAATTCCAAATGAAAGGCTGTATGAGCTAAGAAAGCATGGAATTAGAAGCACTATAAACAAAAAGGAAAAAGTTAAAAATGGAATGCAAATAACAATGAACATACATTAAGCAGAAAAATACAAAAAAAGCCCCCAGAATCAAAGCTAGCCAACAGGAAGAGGAAATTTACAGATAAAAGAGTTAAAACAAAAATAGAAGAAAAATATTTTTTCACTTAAAAGAGTAAAAAAGGTCTGACCTGAAGGGTGTTTAGAAAGAAAAAGATGAAACTAATAGAATAAACATTTGTAATACAAAAGAGTGGAAGCATTCAAGAATTCTCTCTCTTTTTCATTTAGGGAAAAAGTTTACATCTATATTCACATGATATGAAACTCTTGTTGAACTGTTTCCCAGTATTCCCAACAATATGTAATGCTAATGATAGACAATAATTATGAAATTATGTTTAAAATCATCAGATGTTTTATGTAAATTGGTTAGATGTTTTATTTAAAGTTGTTTTGTTATTTTTATCATTGATTTTTAGTAATTTTACACAACAAACCAGATGTTGCAGAGGAGAAACAGAAAGTCCAGTGTTTGGAAAAGGGTAAGTACTATGGCCCCATTAGCTCCAGGCCTCTCAGTCTGATGTTAGGCCAGAGTTCTGAAACTGCACCATTGATTAATAGATACTTTAGTGCAATTAGTGACAATTAACATGGCTTTATAGAAAACAGTTCTTGTAAAGCTAACTTCCTAACATTTTTATGAGATTATTAATTAAATTGATGATTATATTGATATAGCATATGTAAATTTTTGTAAACTATTCAACTTGGTTCTTCAAAGTATTTGATTAATACACTACAGCAAGAGAAAACTGCTGTGGCACATGTTTAATGCATTAAAACTAGTTAAAAGATGTGTCTCAAAATGTGATTATAATGAACAATCATCACTGACTGTGTTTGTGGTTGCTAGTAGAGTTTGGCAGGTATTGGCTGTATATCATTTAACATTATCAGTGACATGGAAGAAAAGATAAAATCATTGCAATAGGTTGCAGAAGGTGTGATGTTTGGGTCCACGTTAAATAGTGACCCGGAGAGATCTCTGATGCAGGAGGGTCTGATTGCTGGGACAATGGGCACAAAAATCCAGTAATTTTGGTAAAGATGTATGTGTAGTATTTTGGGGGGGAAATACTTGGCTGGGAGGGAACATCTTCATAAGAAAGTCAGGGAAAGAGATGGGAATCATGAGACTAGTCAGCTGGGTTTGGTCCTGCACCTGCTGTGTTCTCTGAGGGTATAACCTGGACACTCTGCAGTGTCAGCCAGAATGCTGTCAGAGTCCTTTGTCCTGCTTATGTGCCCACAACTCAGACAGGTTGATACAAAGCTGTAGGTGGAATGTGGAAGAGTGCCAAAGATAATTACATTATAATTACATGAGAAAACATGCCTTAGTAAAAATAGGCTTAAGGAGCACTATCTACTTACTTTGTCAGGATGGAGGATTAAAGATGTTTCTGAATGATGGAACATTGATGCTAAATGAGTCTTCATATTTCTAGTCAGAAATACAACAGCTGCTGGGGCTGAAGCTGGAACCTTAACACCCATAAAGCCAAACTGTGAATGAACGATTTTGCAGTAATGATCAAATGGTTGGTCTGTCCCAAATAAAAAACATCTCTTTTTCTGTCTTCTTGATGTTGCATGCTGTTGATTTTGCTGTTTAGAATAATAGATTCATTGCAAAGCTAGGTCCAGAGCTAAAGGTAGAATGTTCCAGAATTGAAAGTTTAACAAGTCCTGCTAATAAGCCCATTATTTCCATTTCCTAAGCAAAGTACTGTAGATTTTATTCTGCCCGGGAGCTGGATAAAAACAGCCAGTTAATGCACTAAAGGTCAAATTTTCAAAAGTGCTCTACAAATGCATTACAACTAACTATTAATAATTCTCTCATTTTTTTAAGGGGTCTGATCATGTCCAAGGGAATGCCAGCTACATTTTTCTTAATGTATGAGCACAAGTTACACATAACAACCTAACAACACAATACTGCCTCTTTAATGCTAATCTATTCCTTGCAATCTACTAGATACATGTAGAATCATTGGTGTGTATCAAGAGAGCAAAATCAGATTCTGAAAATATCTAAAAGGATGCACTAGAGTGTACATAATAATGTATTTTAATCTGCCAGGCCTTAAAATTAATCATGAATTCCCACAGAGATTTTAATAATTTTGAGATGATGGTTTTTTGGTTTTTTTTTTTTTTTTTTCATATAGTGATATTCTTGGACAGAGTTCTTGAAATGGTACACAGAAATGGGTGGGGGAGGGAAAAATGGGGGCCATTTTTCAATTACCAGGTTAGCTAAGATACAGATATGAGAGCTACTGTTTAATTGGTTGTTTTATTCTTTTTCTTCCACCTAATAGATAATCAGTAAGGTACCTCAAACGCAAACTTTTATCACATCATGAAGTCGGCATACAGCATAAAGTTTACCTCTTTGGGCATATACTTATGGGAACAATTCTCATCAGCAAATGCCATTCTGAGTGATTTGAAACTTCCTGAAGAAGGTTGCAGTTCCAGGATCTCATCTTATGTTTTGTCCTAAACATTTTTGTCTCTATATTGAAAACAATATGCCATGGCTTTAAGCTAACCAGGGATACAGTTTTTGTCCAAATATCTGCAGCTCCTGCTACTATTCTACCAGAACCACTTTTCACAGTCACAAGAGAAGCATTATAACTCCTCCAAACCCGAGCTTTTTCAATTTTTTGTTAAATACTCTTTGTCATGTTACCATGCATAAAGTACTGTAAACAGCATCATTATTGCTGAAGTTCCATGATTTTCAGGGTCAAAACAAAGGTATTGTTCCAAAAATTACTATTGAGTTTAACAAACAAAGGTATTTTTAACACATGTCAAATTAAACCAAGAGGTAGATGATTACTACACACTGCATTACTGTTCCTTATTAATGTCATAAGGGATCAAGCATGATGAGCAAAACACATTTAACTCCTTAAAAAAAAACCCCAAACTTGTAATTTTTTTAATTAAAGAGTATTACTTATGTTCCACCACTTACATGAATTTGGCAGAGTTGTTTGCACTAATATGCGTTAAAATGGGCGATTACCACAGCAATCACAGTGTGAGACAGCACACTTGCTCCATTTATAAATATACAGCCCTGCTCTTATCTCTTTTTTTTTTTTTTCCCACAGACACACCTGGTTTTGTGCTGTTTTCTTGCTTGTTTGTTCCTTCCTACTAGTTGGAGACAAGAAATATTTCAGACACCAAATATTTGACACATTTCTGGATCTTATGTTAACAGCCTTATGGGCTGTGGTTTTGGTTCCCTGTTTTAATGGTCAGGAGAAGCAAGAGGCAAACAGAATAGTGATGTTTATGATGAGAGGGTAGATGAAGGGGTCGAGGAAAGCAGGGAATAGCTGAAGTGTGTCTGACACAGCAGTTTCTCTTCTGTATCACTATTTTATTTTTATGAGGCTGCAGCAAATTGATAGCTTCTGATACCATAGTCAATAAAACGTTGTGTAAATTCCAGCGATGGGCTGGAAAAAGATTGAATTAAAAGGGAGGTATTGGGTCACATCCATATTTCAAGTCATTTGTGTGCTGCCTTATCTCAGTACTTGGGGGAAACAGTTTCTTCACAACTAGCCACCCAATTAGTACCTGCTGAGCACCCGATGCTTCATTTTCTTCCCACTGTCCCTCTCTTTCTATGCAAACCAATTTCCTAACAGTTTGCTTTTCACCCCATAGGAAAACTTTTTTTCTTAGCAGGTTTGGACAAGTCACAAAAAGGGATTTTATAAAGAAAATTTTCCAAAATCTCCCCCATCCTGGAAAATACTTTTTTGTAAACAGAATGTGGCAGTCTGTATGGACATAATTCTTGCTGCAGTTGATTTAGTGCTTCTGCCAGGATGTTTTCTGTAGGGTCACAGGATTATTCAGGTCAGAAGTGACCTCATCATGTCTTTAATCCAGCGTGGACTCTGAGTCTTCAATCAGGCTCAACCACAAGCTCGCACCAGGTGCTTGGTGATTTCTCTGGTCAGGTCTTGAAAAGCACCAAGAATGTAGACTGCACAGTCCCCCTGGGAAGCCGGTGGCATTGTCTCCCTGTGTTCCTGGGGAAATTTTCCTCCTTGGGTAAATGTCTTGTGCCTGCTGCCTCTTGTTTCCTCGCCATGCATAGTTATAAGAGACCAGCTACATCTTCTTGATTTCTCCCACACAGGTACTGGGGAGCTGTTGTTAGGTGGTCCTGAAGCTTTCTCCTCTACAGGCAAACAAGTCCCAACCCCATAGCCTTTCCTCAGAAGACAATTGCTCCAGCCCCAACCCTTTTGGTGACCTTTCCTGATTCTGGTCCGTTTTGATGATTCCTTTCCTGTACGGGGCACGGAGTGTGATGAGTGATATGAGGCTAATGTAATGTGGTTGTTCTTATTAGCATATGAAAAAGCTGACAAACTTCAAGGCTGGCAAGCACTTGTGTAGCACACTGGCCTGCTGCACAGCTGGGCAGTTGCTGTTTTACTGGTTTTGGGCCAGGAGGAAGAAGAGCAGCAGTGCATCATGATGCCATCCCTTTCCCCTCAAGTCTTGCCAGAAGTTTGCTGCTTCCTTAGTCTACTCCATTACCAAGGGTTCTGGCCAGCTTATCCTCATATACCACGAGTTTCACTACTCTAAAACACCCACTAATACCCTGCAGAGACTAAGGAGGTCTCTACAGTACCACTTTCAGCCATGTCTGTACTGGTAATTAAATCAGAGCTAGGATGCTGGCTCAAGCACAAACCACTCCTGTCCACACTGTTTCACTGTGCTCTTTCATGCAGATAATGCCAGTCAATGCTCTCCCAGTCAGTGTCCCAGAGCAGCCAAGGAGGCATCATTAGCCAGAGGCCATTCCTGGGTACAGCCATGCTGTTCTGGGTGGACAAGAGAGTGGGAAGAGCCCAGGTGTGCAAGTGCAATCTGTGCTATGCTACGGCTGTTTATTTAGTACAGAGATTTAACATTCAGCCTGAGTCCCAGCAGCCATCTTCATGTCACCTCACACAGCTCTTCAAGCTTTCTTTGGCATCTGACATAAATAAATCCTCTCCCTTACTTGCACCAAGTTCAGCTGTCAAAAATGTAGCCTGAGCAAATAATGTAGAGTTGAGCTTCAAGTGGACAGGATAGCTATTACATGGCTCTCTCAAGCACTCTGGGGGCCATTCAATGCCTAGATCATAATTTCTGCTATCTCTAAGATCTCTACAATCTCCAACAACCTCTACCAAGAGGGTCACTCCTACTTGCTTACAGGAGATTTGGCAGAATAGGAAAATCATTAGAGCACAAAGACCCCCTCCTGCATCCTCAGCTGGCCTGAGAGATGAGGTGATGAGATGGCCATATATGATGAGTCTATTTTATCCAAATCATACAGAATTGGATATATCCAATTTACAAATACCACCCCTCCCCCAAACCCAACACCATATCTCCACTTTTGAGAACTGTACTGAAGAATTCCAGAGGTGACTTTTTTTGCCATCAGCCTGACCACATTGTAAACCTAGTACTGCTGCTTTTCTTTTCATATTTTATGAGAAAAAAGAACCAGAAAACAACAAAAATCTTAGAGAGAGATCTTAGGGAGACTAAGATGGGGCTTTATGGACTATTCTTGCATTTGGATTTATTCAATTCTCTATGAATTAGTGAAAAAAATTTGCATCCTTCAGCTGATTTCTGAAAAACC
Source organism: Acropternis orthonyx (assembly GCA_035583155.1). Taxonomy (NCBI): domain Eukaryota; kingdom Metazoa; phylum Chordata; class Aves; order Passeriformes; family Rhinocryptidae; genus Acropternis; species Acropternis orthonyx. Next base: position 109,481,693 of record JAWWEU010000081.1, read on the forward strand.
TTAATGTGCATCATCACATTAATTTGATAGGCTACAATGAGAGCAAGATATATTTAGAGCTTCCCCTGCAAGTGATGGTGTCATAATACTAAAATATAGTTTACAGTTTATGTAGCACCTTTTATGAAGAAGGACTTCCAAGCACTTAAAAACATAAAGAAACAGAAACAAATAGGAGTCTGCTTACCATTGAAATGCAACCTGGAGCTGAATGTAAGTATTCAGCAATGCAGAACAGAAGAGGAGTTTATGACAGAACATAAAGAAAAATTTTGCACCTACCAGAAACTGCAAGGGAAATTTAGCTAAGCAAGATGAAATTCCCTAACTCAGCATCTGGAAAAGACATCCTGCTTATGCACTTTTCTTCCTGGAAAAATGTCTCATTTCTGGCTCTTCGCACTCAGCCTTTTGGACCGTCCTGACTCACCATGAGCAGTGGAACTTGGAGAAGATAATAGGGGTGAAACCAATGGGATTCAATAGAAATTACTCTGAATAACAGATGGGATTTACTAGATAATTATTTAAATTCTGAAGAACTGAAGAGCTAACCTATTGACCCAAGCAGCATTTATAGCACACACTTCTAGGGTGGTGTAAACACCGTGTGGAAAGAGATTTCACTATATCAGATTTTTCTAGAAGAGCAGAATTAAGAAACGTATACATAACTGCCTCACCCTAATTATGATGCCACTGTTAACACCTTCACAATCCTCACCAAAAATCATTACCCCTGCTCACAACACTGGCTCCACATGGCACTGCTGGGAGCACCAGGAGCATGGCTGATGAGCTTGGAAGGGCCCTGCAGGCAGCCTGGGGTATGCTGCAGGATCATGGCAGCATTTCTATGGCAAAGGTTTAAATGGCAGCTAGAATGGAGCTAGAATAGAGCTGCACCTCTGAGGCTGCAATGTGATGGTTGTTTATGAACAGGGAAGTTACTCTAAAATACTTGAAATATGTCTACAATAAGATAAACTGTAACCACTGTATAATCATTTATAAGAGCTAAGCAATTTTTAAAATAACAATCATGAGTGTAATTTATGAATCTTTTATTTATGCGTGTTTAGTAATTACACTATTTTAAATTAATGCAATGTTTACTGAATTGCTAACATTTTGTCCTTTTAATTAGTCACCTCTAACCAAAGCAAGGTTGAATCTAACATATCCAAATGAAGCACATAGCACCATGCAACTTGCTTAAAAAAACTCAGATGTTTACTAGAGAGACCTGGTATCTAAAGCTGTCAGACTGCTTTCCTTTTTCACCTTGTACGGATGCTGTGCCACTATTGTCAAGAAAAAGACAAGTATAAATGACATCAGAATAAAAGCAGAGAGAACAATGTTGAAAGAAGAAGAAATTTTAACAGAGATCTCTGAGAGATTCTTTTTCTGGCCTCAGCTGCATGTACCAAAGTAATCCATGAACAGAAGTCATGTCAGACAGTATTTTGTGTCGGCATTTTGCAATTTAATATATTATTTATTGCTTGTTTAAAAGCGAGGGACCTACCTTCCATATTACCTGCTTTTCTGCATTCACGCCTTCAATGCCACGTTCACATACTTTTGTATGTTGTCTGTTTTATTAGACAGTACCAGTTTTCTTTCTCCATTTCATCAACCCCCAACCCCCGGTTGTTTTTTTTTTTTCAAACTTTGCCCCTTTCTCACAGAGAGATGTTAATTCAGCATAAGACTATGGAAAGCCAAGATGGCATGTTGCTGGGAGAAATGGAAGCATCAGTTATGGCCCTCTCATCATTGAAAGCCATGGAGAAAAGCAAAATAGTAAATGTCAGGGTGGGATAGGACATCTCCCCAACAGGCAGAGCAAGAGACATGACCATGGGGTTGGTATTGCTGCTGAGTAGACAGGACAGGCAAGCAGACTGCTGCAAGGGCTGACACTCTCACTGCTACTGGGGGCAGTGCTTTCCTGGAGGGGACCAGTGGTGTGGCTCCTGTTGTAGTCAGTGGCCCCCTTGGCATTTTGTCCATCCTGTGGTTTTCTGTGCAGTGATTGTGGTGAGAAGATGGAGTCCTGCAGATGAGCTGGGAGGTCTCCACGAGATGATGAGTAAGGATGTGCCCTGCACAGCCTCTGGCTATATGTGCATGTCTCCCTGTCTGAGGTCCCAGGGCACTCCAGTCATGCCGTGACTTGCAGTGAGTAGCTGGCAGAGATACTGGCAGACCCACTCCCCAGTGGCAGACAGCCCATGGAAGAACATGAGTTTTACCATACCTTGTGCAATACATGGTGTTATTTTCCTCTTTCAGCCTTGTAAGTGCATGGAGGATCTTTGCCTGTGGTTCTGCTGAGCGCAGAGGGAAACCTGAAATGCTGCAACCTCCAAGTAGCACCTGAGACTTACAGGAGCAAAGTCATATGTGGACAGAATGAGAGCATTTTCTGCTAAGGTGGTACAGAAACAAACTTGGTCTTTGGTGTTTTATGTGGGTGGATCAACTTGACATGGTGGTGTCTCCCTCCTGTCTGATGGTGGCCAAGTTCAGCTTGGCTTTCACTGTTGAAAAGTCCCAGAGTTTCTGTGGGACAGAGAAGGGCCACAAAGAAACAGCATTTTCTCCCTCTCATCTTGGTTCTTTCCCAAAGTGAGTAATAAGGGGAGCAGATGATCACCACAGGATGATCTCCAGTCTAATTGTCATGAAAGTGCAGAGCTCAGCCCAAGCTTTACTACAACAAGCAGACTCAGTGTGTCCTGCTACCATCAGTGCTGCCTAAAGAGGAGGGCAGTAGCTAGTCCTACTAATTCCTCAGCCTCAGTGATATCCTTACAACCACTCATAGCAAAGGGCCCAGGCATTGTTGCCTGGTGGGAACATCCTGGAGTTACAGAAGAGCAGTGAGATGATTTTGTGCCATGAGGGTGCTGTGCCCTAGGGTGCAGAGAGACAAATAGCATAGTGTATTCATGTGCCCACTGAAGTACGCGCAGTGCAGTCACAGGCTCATACATCTCAATGCACCAACGGAGGTATGTGCTGAAACTCAGGGAAATGTACATTGTCTTTTGCCTGGTGCCCTTGGCTGCCTGGGAGCTGAGACTCAGGGGAGCAGGGCAGCTCCCCAGCAAAAGAGCTGCTGCAGCTGCCCATCCTTAGTGTGGAGAAAAGAGCACTGATCATGTGCCTTCCCCTCCCAAATGCTTCACTGAGGGGATTAGGAGAGATTTGGCTCCTTGCTGTGTGCTGTGGCCTTGTCCCTCCTGTTTGGCAAGGGTTTCATGTGCATTTGAAACAGAGAAGTGAAAAGCAGCAGAAACACAAGTTCTTGCAGCTTCTTGTGTGTGTGCTGGCAGGCACCTTCAATGCGTTGAATCTCTGAGTTAGATCCCAAGCCCTGAATAAGGCAGCCTTTAGACTGACTGTTCTTTGACCTTTCCAGCAATTTTTCAATCCAAGGGCATGCATTTTCTGAGGAGTCATTGAGTCCACTCTAAGGATAACCAGGGCTGTGCTCAGGTACATCCGCTTTATTAACCAGGATTTTATTTTTCCCTGTGGACTTTAACTCATATATCCTCATGCTAGGAGCAAGAGATCTGCACCTGATCTAACCCTGTAACCATTGGTAGCATCTGCTAAAAAATTATGAATTGAACAAATTTCACCAGCACCACCAAATTTCTGATCAGATTTTAACAAAGTACAGTGCATAGGCAGTTCAATTAGTGCAATTTTGTTATAGAATTGTAGTTTTCACTCAAATAATAATAAAATGATTTTTTAAGTAACTTGCCTAAGCAACTCCGCTAAATAGTCTGAATATCTTTTAATCAAAACCTGTTGGAATTGGCAAAATAACACATATTTCAAAGTCAGATACTTTGAACTGTCAATTTGAGGTCATAACCTAATACTATTTGTGTCTTAGTCAAATCAGTCTTTAATAATATACTTTTGACTGTAATCTGCAATTAGTAGAAAGCAATATTGAGTACCTCTAGTAGATAATATTTACAAAAAGTATTTTAAGGTTACAAATATTTTGGGCATATACTGTCCTAGTAATAACAATATGGTCTGTCAAGATAGTATCAGTACCATAATTATTTTGGTGTAACCATAAACCAGTTAGTGACTTTTAAAGGTAGTGAATGTCAATAATACTTTTCAGCACTTCTGGTTTGAAGGACTACCTATGACGTGAAATAACAGAATTCCAGGACTGACATTAGAGGATTTTTATGGAACAACACAGTTCCTACCACATCCTGACTCTGCAAAACTGTGTGTGCTCTGCTGCAAATCCACAAGTGTCATTGTCTTTAATAGGACCATTTGTGTGCCTAAAAATCAAACATGCAGAATTGGAATCACAATAACAGAAAACAGATGCAATGATTAATTACCCAGTTGAAAGTTGTTCACGAATACCGTGTCTGACAACTCTATAAATCCATTGAAATCTGTGTTAACAATAAATGATCAAAGTCTAATACTAAGAGCATAGCCTAATTGGTAGAATAGGAGGGCTTCAATTCAACAGGTATTAATGAAGATGATATTTAGACATTGGGAAAACCTTTTTGGAAACAAGAGCAGTGAAGCGTGGTCACAAACTGTTCAGGGAAAGTATGGCATTGCCACCACTGAGGAGTTTTAAAGAAGAGGTCAGGAAAATTTTCCAGGTCTCTACCTTTTTTTCTGGTTTCACTCATCTGTCTTGTGGCAGAGGAGCAGGCAAGGTGATCTCTGGAGCTGTGCTCCTAAAGACCTGCTCTGTGCGTAGAAGATGATTAGACCCTTATCTAGCAGAGGGGGAGCTGGATGTCATCAACACATGAATAGCACCAGAGCCTTTGTTGTCCCCACAGAGCAGATGTACTGTGGAGTGGATTGATATCAAACAAAATATGCAGGTCAGACACATGAATAAAAGGAGCAGCTTCTTGTCACTGTACCCGGAGGTGTGACAAGTGCAGCCACATGGCAGCAGTCATGTCTCGACCTGTTGCCTCCAGCTGGCAGTGTGGGAGGTGGATGAGTTGCCCAGCACTGCTCAGAGGTTGATGGACATCTCGGTGCAACAAAGGTGCAGCTCCTTTGCACTTCAGTCTCATTTACTCACTTTTGTCATGTAGAGTCTTCATAGCTGGAATGACCTTGACTTTGCTTTCTCTTTGGTTTTCATAAAAATATGAGTCCAGGTGGGAGGGTTCCTGTGAGTATGCCTTTTCAACAAGTAGATGGAGAATGAGAGGGTCTGTGCAGCCTTTTGTGGCTGTTGTGGTATTTATTGTCCAGTACATACTCAGGTATTTCCCAGAGGCTTTACTAGAAAAAGAACTTCTATGCAGCGAGGCAGAGCCCCAACCTGCCTTCATCGAACACCTTGAAAATATCTGAGCACTTAGTCAAGGGCCTTAACTACACTAGAAGGAAAGAAACACACTTTGTCCTTTCTCCATACTGCTTCTGAAGATCTGCATGGAGTAGCAAGGGTCTCATGCTATGTTTTTAATATGTTTATTTAAGGCTTTTTGCTGTACTGTTGAATTTCTGTCCCCAGGAATCAGTGCAGAAGGTGCAAATTATTTTTTTTTTAATCTCCATCCCATGCAAGGCCAGTTTATAAGGCAGTCTGCAAAATGCATGTCAGATATGAACCTTGTTCAGGAAGCTTGCATGACAATAAGAGAGGACAATGAAGGGTAGTTGGCTAAGCAGGGACACACTGAAACAGCTTGAGACAAACCTGAAAATGGCATATTTGGTCTGCTGTGTGTTTATAGTGCTTACTCTTGACTTGTGCAATCTAGTTTTACTGACAGCTGTACTCTGTTACTTACAGCAACTGAAAGAAGTAACTTGATTAAGCTGCTTAAGGTCAGTTGTTTCCACACTCCTTTATTCTATAGCCCCATACTTCACTCCTGTGAATCAGCATGACCCTGGCGCCACAGTGAAGGTGGTGGGAGTACACATGGGGATAAAAGCCCACACTCTTCCCCAGCCAGCATTGAAGCCTTTTTGGAGAAGGGGAAAGAAGATTATTTTGGCTAAGGCACAACCAGCTTGTGGGCCCGTGTTCTGGGGCTGTCAGTGCTGTTAACTGCACTGTCCTGCCGTTCCTCTGCTTTCATTGCAGCCTCCTTTGCCTTTGCCCTCTTGCTTCTTGTTTCAGATATCTTCTAGAGATTCTTTGTCTCCCTCAAATGATCTCTTGTTCATCGCTTCTGGCCAAAAAAATTAGTTTTTCAGTCTTTCACAGATCTCTATGTGAGACCCTCCATACAGTCTTCTTTTCTCTTAAGGATAACTAGCCACCAGTTCAAGGCTGAGGTGACAAGAACAGTGATCTTATTTTGCCTTTCAAATCTCTCACTGCTTGCTCTGGTTTTTATCTACACTGTTGCTATCAAGTTGGTCCTTGTGGCCTGGAACAATTTTGATCTTGCTCTTTTTATATGTGCCAGTACCATACCTAAACCTGTATCCATGTAATTTTCTGAAAATTTCTGCCTTCCAAACCAGTCTACGGTGTCCTACATGGCCTAGGACCTTGTGAGATGTTGACTGCTCCCTAGCTTGTGTAAGGAGCTCCCACAGAACCAGTTGCTACATCTAAGCAAGGACTACCTCACTTTCTCTGTTGCTGTTCTTCAGACTTTGGAAGAGCACTATACATACAGGAGCAGATTCACTTCTTTGTTTTCTTTAAGAGATTGCGTTTGGTTTGGTTTTTTTTTTTCCCTTCTCTCACAGTTACCTATAAAAATTGGCACCAATCCTGCGGCTGCTATGCTGAGTGTTCTGCCTTGCCTCTATCTGAAAGTCCTCCTCTATGCACTCTCCAGCCTTGTGCTGCCTCTCTCTTCTTAGCTTGCAGGCTGTCTGGGCTGCGATTCACTCATAGCTCTGTGTTGATACAGCACATAACACAGTGGTTTCAGGACATATACAGGCTGCAGGGCTGTAAAGAATTCACTGCAAAGAATTGTCGGCAACGTATGAAGAAAGTAGCAGTGTATATTCTGCAAAGTAATGTCTTCGACACTACCATTGGGATCATCTTAAGATTTAATAAGCTGTATAAGTGCTTTGTAAGAACTACTTTTAGGGGGAACAAGAATTTTTTTAGTACCCTATGTTACACATTAAAAAAATAAAAAAAAAAAAAAAAGGAAAAAGGGATGTTGAATAGGTACTATTACTACCCACTTTTACATTGGTTTTGTTCTCTTCCCAGAGACATCCTCATGTCATGAAAGAACTGAAGACATCACCATGTAGGTTTGTATGATGCTTCTGACTGTGCTGTGGATGCTAGTCCCTTGGTAACAGTATCATCATTTGCTGATAGGGTATTTTGGATATCCCTGTCTGCACAGAGATTTCATGGTCAAATTACCACAGGAGCCAGAAATGTATGTAAGTGGGAAAGCGATCTCCAAAGTTTTTGCATCTTAAGTTTATGGAACATCTTCAAATCATTAATAATATTGTAATGAATGAAATGCATAGCATTTTTCTCTCTCTAGTCAGAGATGTGCCAGATTGCTGTTTATCTGTGATCTTCCCAGCAATCTATGAAATTTGAAGCCTGGATTGATGCATATTTAGGTCTTGGAATCAGAAATTTCAGTTTAATGCCACTTTCTCATCAAGTGTAGAGTATGGTGTACATCTCCAGATGGCCTATACAAATGCTCTGCCGTACTTCACTCACTTTTTGAATGTCAAGCATCTCTGGGATTCAGCACATCACCAATTAGCATCTTATATCCATTTGACAGAAATGATTTCTCATTATTTCGTACTTTTCTTCTTTAATAATATTTGCACGCTGAATTTCCCTTCTGAAAAGAGAACGGAAGATAACTGTAAGGTCAGGGACTGTTTGTAAAACATTTTTCTTCTATGCTGTCCTTGTTTAAGCTGGTGGCCATCTCTGTGTTGAAGTTCTCTTAGTGAAGGACACTAATATTTTGGTCTTACACACCACTGAGCAAACACTCCACACTTTATCATTTTATTATTAACACAGGACATGGCCCAGTACAGCACACCCAGACCCTCTCACCCCAGAATCAAAGGAAGTACAGGGTACAAGAAACTGACTTTCCACTTAAAACTGCCCCAAATGCCCTACTGTCACTGATTGCTTCCCTGAATTCCACATTTACGCACAGTCCCTGAAACAGTTAGAGCTGCCATTGCTAACCAGGCTCTTCCAAAAAGTGCTTTTGTACATGTTTGAGGAGCAGATGTAGCATGCCTTTACCAGCCTGCTTTGCCCACAGAATACATGTTGCTTCCACATGGCCCTTAAAGTGTGCTTTTGCACCCCTCCACATGATGCCTGATAAAAGAACCACAAATAGAGACACACCTAAGCAAATCTGACTCTTAATACTGCAATGCCAGAGCCTTTCAGCTATATATATTCAAACCACAGCTGCATGTGACAGAAATCAGCTTTTGTTTAGAAACCCAAGTGGCTCACATCATCACCCAAATCCAGGAACAAGTTTGTTTGGGAAAAATCCATGAGAAGGATTTGCTATAGATCTGGCAGGGCGGGTGACATTATAGTCCAAATCCTTGTTATGTGGGCAAGCTATATTTAGCCTCAAAACTACATCCACATGCACAGATGCATAGGAGTAATTAATAAGATATGCTCCTCTATAGATTGCTCTTCTTAGTTCTTTCACACACGCTTGTGTGAATGTCAAGGCTCTGTAGAGGTGTAAAGGAGGAAGCCAAGGAGCTGCAAGGGTGAGATGGAGGAACCCATATTGTAATTTATAGGGGTTGGGGGGTCTTCTGAAGTCTGCCTTACCTCTGACCAGTGAGATAAGTGACTGGTGCTGGAACGAACTGCTTCCTTGGTGGAATGGACGGTTCTCTGACCGGTGCTAAGCTTGGTTCCACACTCAGGACATGCTGAGACTTCAGCCTGCTATTGGAACGTGGATTCTTCAGAATTCCACATTTGATCCTCGCGATTTCTTCATAGAAGGAATCAATCCATAATTTCCTCACACAGGGCACCATTTATAGCGGGTGGTGGGTTTCTGCCTGGCACTGGTGCTGCATTCCTTACCAGGGGGCGCGGTCTCTGCCCTTCCCCCCTCCACGTGGTTCCCAGGGGATCGGGAGCAGCGGCACAGGACTCAAGGAAAGAGGAGAGGCAAAGAGACTTTATTTCCGGTGCTACCAGGCTTTTCAAGGGAAAGGAGTCATTTTACTACGAAAAGGGGACCCAGGTTAGAACCAATGGGGTAAGGTTTAACAGGGGCCAATGGGAAAAGGGGTTTTACAACAGGGGTTTGGGGAAAGGGAAGGTACAAGCGAGGTGACAATACAAAATCCACCTGTAACAAATATTCATATCACAGTAAAAGTTTCATTCTCTGCATCAGCATCAATATTCCATTTATGACAAGAATCTTTCTATACTTTAAATGGTGTATCGATTACCACAACTTCCTTCAGGCAAACAGTGCCTGCCAGTTCCCAGGGATTCTCAGGGTTAAGCCCTGTTCAGCAGTAGTCTCATGAGAGTATGGGAACACCTCTGAATGCAGATATAGGTGGGAAAGGGAACGAGGCTATTGAATGTATTTCCAAGATGTAAATATTTGCATGGTAGCAATAAAAACAAAGGTTGCTTACCAGAAATATAAACGCATAGGTACCTTTCCTCTGTAACCCTTCTGTTCACTCTGTGCCTTGTGATGAGGGAGGCTGAGCTTGTATGTCCTCTGCTCACAGCACACAAAGCAGGTCAGACAGGCCAGCAGCTGCAAGGGGGAACTGCGGCACGTTCAGAAGAGTTGGGGGATGCCCGGGGCCGCTCAGTGCCTTCCACCAGCAGTGTATGTAAATCTGAGGGGAAACCTCCAGTGGCCTGGGCTGAAACCCAGACCCAAGCCTAGGGTGATGTTGTTTGTGGCATCCTAGAATCAGCTCCCCAGATCAAGCTGCTCCTACCCTACAAGTACGGGGTCATGGCACCATTTGCTCTTTTTGCAAAACTATGGGCTATGATCTCATTCAAGACAGAGATGCATTCACCAGTATTTCACTGCTGAGTTCCCCTCTCTCTCACCTTCCCTCTGTGCAGCTCAGGTAACTTGTGAGTGCTGGTGGCATCTCAACATCATCTGCTCTGTGTCTGTGTATGTGGGCGCATGCAGCTCTCCTCAGGCATGTGCAGCTGGTGGCATGGCCATCAGCTGCAGTGGTATAAAACAGCAGAGGCCCAGTGATGCTCCTGCTGAGATGCTCCCTCCTCACAGCTGTTCAAACAGCAAATGTACCCATACACAGTGCCAGGGACACGGAGTAAAAGCTGTTGGAGGGAGGTGCAAATTGAATGGAAGCACTGGAGGTGACATGGTGAGGCAACAGAGCTAGGACTTCATCAGCTTTTCCATATATTTTTTGTTTTATTTTGAAACAAACATGTTATGGGTAGGCATAGAAACTAAAATGTTTATATATGTCCCTGTGTTCAGCTTCTCAGGTAAAAATGTAAAACGCATGCAAGCAGTTTTTTAAAATGCATATTATGTTTCTGATAGACCAGAACTACTGGAGCAGATCAGATCTCTCAGTTAAATATGCATTCATACATTTTAAAAAAATGTATAATATTGACTATTTCAGATGTAATGGCTCCTGTAGAGTCATTACGGTGCACAGTGCAGGCTCTTTATTTGGTATTGTATCAATTTGTAGGGTGGACTGTCATGGTGTTAATACAGATGTATGTTAATAAGAGTATGGAAGCAGAGAAAATGCTGCATGCTAGTAGCCAGGTTTTAATTCCAGCATTTTTAACCTTTTAAAAATATATTCAAGAATAAATTCTCCCTTTCCCCTCTGCCCAGTGAGCAGGGTCTGAAGTGTGGTCCTTTTGTGTTACATGTGGGTCACCAGCTCTCAGTCAGGGGGGAGGTACACACTGGACATAAAATGGGGAGCTACAATGCAGGGTGGAAGAGTGGGAATTTGGCCTGAAAAGATCAGATAATTTGTGTCTTCACTCACAAATGAAACTGCTTTAAGGCTCCAATACAGAATGTGTGAAAAGATCAGAAAATTACTTGATTTGTGTTTGCTTTGACATGAGCTAAAAATGTCCAATGTAGTTGTACCTAAAATATGAAAGAAAAAATATATTTATTAAGCTCAGATACAATATTGCATGTCAGACATGTGAACAGTTTTTACAACCAATTAATAAATGCTTAAAAAAACATGGTTATCTACAGAAAAACAAACAAACAGAGAGAAATAAATAGCATCTCCACACTAGTTCTCTAACTTCATACTGATGTAACTCACCAGCTCACAGAAGAACCCCTCCATCTAAAGGAAACCAGAGAAACTATAATGATTTTCAGATACAGTTGACAAGAGACCATTTAGTAAACTTTTATTTTTTTTAACTAACAGTATGCAGGGATGTTGTATTCTAGGCTGCTACTAATAATCTCATCAGAATGCAAAAGCAGTGACTGTGTTATAAAATCAATGATCTGTTATATTCTGCAAGAATTTACAAAAGCCTAATGTCATTTACTACACCATGAGAACCATACTTGGATTAAAAAAACAAAAAACCCCAACAAAAAACAGAATTAAAAAACCCCAAATGATTACAGCTGATGAAAAATCAAACTGTTTGCTAATGCCAAGTTTTAAGGTATGATTCATCTTGGGGTTAAAAAAGCATATATTCTGAGTCCAGGAAAGGGAAAGACATTTATGTTTGGGAAAGTGTCGGACAACAAGTTCATCTGAACTGTGGTCACATCACCTGCAGTGGCAACTGGCTTTGTGCCCTAGGCTCAGGCTCTGGGGAACTGTGCCCAAGAAGTTTGGGTTTGTTTTTTTCCTCTGGCATTTCTGACAGAAGAATGAATGCACCATGCCTAGAAATAGGCTTTCAAACAATTGCAAAGGAAGGACTTTTTTTTTTCTTTTTTTCTTTTTTTTTAACAGAATAAATGAAGCAAAACCTAGACAGAACCAAGACCTTGTCATGCACTGAACACATCATCATCATCATAATGGTTATTCCTTTTCACCAGCAATAAGATGTGTTTTGCAAACATAAACTAATTAAGCTCCACAACCTTGGAAATGAGTCTGTAATTTCCTATAAAAGGGGAAACTTAAGTGAAGGCCAGATTGTGACACACTTACTAAGTACAAGTGCTCCACAAGTAGCTCCATTGACTTCCTCGAGACCCTTTTTGGTGTAATGTGTAGTTCAATGAGAGGTATCACAGCCTGGTGTTAAATGACTTGCCTGGAGGCACACGGCGAGTCAGAGTGGGGCCGGCACCAGGCTCCAGGACTCAATTCCATCACTCCCAGGGATGTAAATTGTACCAGAGCTGACTGGAGCCGTGTGCACACACCCAATGGGATCAAAAGACCCCCCATAACTGCCACCTGTGAGCCTTGCTCTGAATCCCTCCGTCCAGGCTGGGGAAGAAATGAAACTGCAAAGAGCTTCTTGGAAACAGGCTGTGATAAGTTGTGCCACTCTGGAAAACGTTGAGGTGCCTCTCACCCTGGTGACTATTTGTGTTTACGATTGAAATTTCTCATGCCATAAAAATTAACCCCTTATTTTGACTAATGGGAATGCAGAAGATATTTGCCTAAAAGAAAGGATTAGAGACGAGAGAAGCTCAGTGGGGCTGAGCCCCTGAGCGACTGTGCCTGGGGCTCTGGGCTGGCACCCAGCAGGTAAAGGAGTGACACTCCTGCATGGCCCCAAAGGCATCCACGTACCATGGGGGGAAACCAGCTCCACTTAGGCATAGGCTGCAGGTGCTGTAAACAGTGCAAGGTTGGGATAAAAAATATCTGTATAAGAGACATTGCACTCCCCACAATGAAGAACTGAATTCTGGCACATCCTACAATTACAGGATACAGAAAAATGAGAAGTGAGTGGCATGTCTGTACTTGAATCAAGGTTTGAATCACATACTTTGAAAAGAGGGAAGACAGGTTCATGTTGCACAGTGAGGACTTAATATCACACTAAGGAACTGCTCTTTGAGAGTAATAAACACTGACCACCACAGGTCTACTCTTAGAAATAACTCCTGAGCAAGACATTGGAGGCTGCAGCATTGCAGTCATACAGGCAGGTCAAGAAAAGGAAAGCAGTCCTGCCATTTCTGAGCTTCTGTGTTTGACACAGGCTCTTCAAGAATGTTCTGTGACATGTCCTAAGTATAGTTTTCCAGGTAACAAAATGAAGAGGCTGATATTTCAGGTGATGCATCTCTGGAGAGCAGACAACCTATAGTATAAATACAGAATAAAGGTTTTACACTTCCAGACTTGCACATTCTGGATGTGCCCAGGTGCTGTACACTGCTGCCAGCAGAGGCAGCTCATCCTTTGAGGTCCTCATTGATTTTGCTTAATTTCAGAAGGACTCTGAAGACCAAAGAGAGAAATATTTACTTGCTATTCCAAGATTTCAATGCAACTGGTTGTCCGGTGTCATGTGTAAGGGGATGCATTTAATAGTAATTTCATTTTCTTTCATGTCAATAAACAGAGAACAGATTCAGACTTCACGCAAGTGGACCAACAAAAACAAGGGAAAATACTATTGCATTTGAAGTATGCAGATGGAGAAATCTACATACATTCAAGAAAGTCTTAGCTCAGAATAGAGTTTTAGGTCCGTTTTAATGTTTAACTAAAAAAAAAAAAACAACCAACAACACCAATGTGGAGTTTTCTTTTACATAACAGTGTGCAAGTTTGGGTTGCATTTCTTTCCATGTTGGAGGCCCATATGGCAATAAGTGAAAAGATCAGAGCACCAACAGCTCCGGAAGGCTGTGTTTTCCCCAAGCCTTCTGAGACATGCTTGTCCTAATGTCCCTTTTCTCCCTCCTCCACTATTGCTATTTTCATTTGCTGACAAGCCCAATGTTAAATATTTGCTGGAGTTTTCATATCGATAGTACGTTATATTGCCATTACTGAACAGTTTGGGGCTTTGTGGCTAGCTACCATGACAATAGATGCACAGCCTGGAACCAGTTTTAGTTAATTAGAGTCAATCAATCCAAACTTTGCTAACTTACTCATGTGAAACAATAGTATAATGAACCAAAGTCTGCAAGATGATTGGGAAACACAAATTATTGCACCCTGATAAATTAAATGTGACTATTGCAAAATCTTCCTTCTAAATGAATACTCAGAGAGTGAATGTATGGGTGAATAAGCATAATTTACAATACAGAAAAAAAATTAAAGAAGCTGTTATAACCCCACTTCAATGTTTTCATTTTTCTTTAAAAGAAATAGAAAGCCAGATTGCCGTATATACGAGACCAAATGGGTATAACCTTTTTAAGATTAAAATTTTTACACCAAATAGTTTTATGAAATACACACCTCACAATTTCCAACCTAAATTTCACAACACATGTGGAGTCTAAAAGGTAGAATCATTCTGTTTTGTATGTCCTTCACAACTGCTTCTTTTTCAAAGCTATTTGCTAAGCATTTGTTTGACCTTGAGAAAAGAAAGCCCTGAATATTGTCAGCCTGGGATACTGCTCTCAGACAGACTTTCCTCATAGACAAAAGGACTTTTTGTCCCCCTTTTATGGTGATAAATGTTTCCGCAATGCTTGGAGTTCAGCTTATGGGCCAAAACAGGATTCACCTTCCCTATCTGTTTTCTCTTGATTTTCTAACAGTGGTATTTTTAGAGTAAAAGGATCTAGTTGATAAAAACAGTACCAGGATGGTATTTAAACTTTTGTATTAAAATTGCATTTTGGGTAGTAAGCTGGCCTGTAATAAGTTACTCCAATGGTTTATGGCATTCACAGGGTCTGGTATTTCTTGATTCACATGTCCTTCACCTGTGCTACAATCTACAAAAGGAGACCTATTGCAAAGGACCAAGTCCTGTCCTAAAGAGATCAGTATATAGAGATGCAGTAGATGAAATAGGGTGTACACATGGACCAGCTGAGCCATGAAAGACCCTCAGAATTAAGGTACATGGGATTTAAGGAGTGGCTTTACATGAAAGGGAGAGGAACTCTTGTATGATGGCTTCACAAACCAGCATGAAATTTGAAAAGCTGGATGTATCAACAAATGTGTTTTCTGTAAATATTTCAAATTATTTGTTTGATCAAGTAGCCCTTTCCAGAAGCAGCAAACTATTCCTGCACATTGATGTAATGACACAGGCTTGGGGGGAAGTAATTTTTGTGGGGGAGAGGGCAAAATTTCATCTATTCTAAATAAAAAATTAAGAAGCTCTTGAAGCTTATGGGGTGGGAAAGTTTGTGCTTGAGATTGCAGTTTTTTCCCATATGTCTCCAAAATACCCAGTCCTGAAGCTTATGAGCAATTACATTGCTGAATTACAGACATATTCGGTAAGAAAGATGGCATCTTTTCTGTCCCTTTACAGGAGTAATCATGCTTCTCCTTCCATGTCTATTTATATATTATTTTTCATGAACTATGCCAAAGTTGTACATTGTTCCAACCATAAAAGGGCATATTAGGAGGTGTTACAAAGGAATAAGGCTGATGGATATTTCCTCTCCTACCTATTTCAATGTTACTTGGATTCTCCTTCTATTCAGAGGCTAATCTGAATTCGATTTTGAAAGAAGATA
This sequence comes from Acropternis orthonyx, assembly GCA_035583155.1. NCBI lineage: Eukaryota > Metazoa > Chordata > Aves > Passeriformes > Rhinocryptidae > Acropternis > Acropternis orthonyx. Next base: position 109,497,391 of record JAWWEU010000081.1, read on the forward strand.
AAAATCTGGGTGTTGTGCACACATGGTTCATTTCCAGGCTGCACTTTTACCAGCAGTTCTGGATAGGTTTAAGGAAAAAAGTCCAAAACCTGAATCATTTAAGACTCTGCAAATTGGACATTTGGCTAAAAAAATCCAAGATATCATTTTTACATATCACAGTTGGATTCCTAAAGCTAAGGCTGTGAGCTGTTAACAATGAATTCAATCAAAACCATCTGACAGACATTTCTAAAGCAGTTCAGAAGATCTAAAATGATATCTTTCTCTGCAATTCAGTGAAGGGGTCAAGAAAACTAGTAAAATAAAATGTGAATGGTAATAGGGAAAATTTATTAACACCTGAAATAATTTACAGTATAGTTTTTTCAAAACTTTTCCTATAAGAACTTTTTTACAGTAATTCCCTTCCCCTTCTTTCTTTTCTGCTGTGGTCTGAATTTTCCTTCCCACATCTGATTGCAAACACACCTGAAATATAGCTATATTTCAAATAAAGGAAGTGGTGAAAGTCCTCATCTAATATGCTCAGTAAATGCATAGATTTGGTTACAAGCAACCAGTATTTTTCATGTCTGTTCTAGCATGACTGTGTATTAGTGAGGCATGTGAATTTTATAAAGCAAACTTCTGCTGTTACAGGTATTGGTAGAGAAGAATTCTAAAAAGAAACAAAGGAATAAAGTATATGGAAGCCATGGCAAATGAAATACAGTGTTATTAAGTAAATCTGAGATGATGGATCTCAGGGCTTTGGTCAGTTTTTTGTTAGAGCCTAAAATAAGGTACTTTAGTTCACGGAAGTAAAGCTTTGATTTAATATACAACATGAGTCTACGCAATGCTGTTTTGTACATATTTTTGGGGAACTCACTTCTTTAAATATCTCTTGGATGGGAACTCATCTGAATCGAGTTACCTTCACTGAAATGCCTTTGACTGAATAAGCCTCAACATGACCTTGCAAATTTAATTCTTCAGTAGAATAATGATGAGAAATTAAACCATCCATTTCACTCTAACTTTTCTGTACTCTTCACCCTAAAATTACTGCTTGGCATTCAGATCCTGTATCCCTCCCTCCACAACCCTTTTTGTTTTGTTTTAAAACACAGAAATCATGATACAGAGAGAGAATTATTGCAGTTTTCCCAGATGGGGACAACCACAAATGCCTATCAATATCTCAACACTGCTGTGTTCTTTATATATGCCTTTTTCCTTACCCATCATTGACCTGACCATGTCCTTTTGCAGTTACTTAATAACTGTGAAGTCTTTGCTGATAGCATGCTGTTCACAAAATAGGTTTCTCAACCTTAAATATACAATAAAAATACCCTTTGCTTACTTTACACTAGTCATACCAGTGAACACAATTCATATTTGCATCTAAATTTCTGTGCAGATGCAAAGTTTAGTTAGCCCCCGCAATGTACACTAGGAATGGGACCAATGATTATGCACAATTATACCACTGTTAATGACCGTAACTAGGAAATGGGTGAACATGCTTTATTTTCTATAAATCACACTGGTTCTTCTCTCACCTTCTTCTCTTCCTTGTCAAAAATCTCCATATCATGCAGTTAAGATCCAAATTACTGCAACAGGGGGTCAAACTGCTGTCTAACTAATTCTTCCATTTTGTGATAACTATGTCCTTTCCTAAATAAGTTACCACTTAATGGAGTGAACGGAATTTACTGTATTTCTTAAAGTTCACTGAGGGTCTGATCCAGATTCATTTGAATGAATAATCATCATCTGAGAATACCTATGGGCTTTGTAACTTCAGCCAAAACCTACACTATCTAAAGTTCTACCATGGTCTTGTCAGAAATCCATGGAGAATTCAGAAAATCTTTTCCATATTTGAAATTTATCCTTAGAAGTAGGACCTGTCCATTATTTCTTGATCTTCACCTAATACAGACTGGACACTTTACCAGAATGACCTGGAGAATTGCAACTAACCTATATTTTCAGATGTTAGGGAGCCTTTCTTTCCCAGAATGTTGCTACAGTGTATCACAAAATGCCAAGAATGTTTACAAAAATCTTGAACCAAGAACAGATAGAGTAGTATCCATAGATATAAGAGCAAAAAGTAATAATGTCATGCTTTAAAACTGATTACTATTACAAAAATGAGACCACATTATTAAATGGGAGTGAAAAAAGGGGAAAAAAGGGCCATTGATTGATGAAGTTTCAATAATTCATTAGAAGTTGCAGCACACGTGGGTGTACATATATGTAACTAATTGCTAAAATTGTTATAAACATTTATACAATGGATTGTCAGTAAGACATAATCTAAATTTTTCCACTGAAGGTAAAAGCATGCATTTGCAAATGGAAATGGCAGATCGTAGTCATGATCCACTGACTATTGACAGCAAAAGGAGTTAACTTCAACGTCTATTGAATCAGCCCGTCATTTATGATTATTATTTATTCTTTTTGCTAAATGGATTCATTACTCAGGTTGAATATACAATAGTTGGCCTTCTGTCTCACAGAAAACCTTGTTGTACTGTACATGATGACAATTCTATTTTCTGCTGTGCAACAGAAATAAATGGAAAGTTTAATTCAGAAATTAAATTCAGGGAATTTCAAGATATAGGTGCAGAAGAATTAAAATGGTGTTTTCCTCCTAAATAATAGGAGCTTTCAGTTCTGAGAATAACAGATCAACACTTTGTTCCTCCTACAGCAAGCCATGAACTGTTTTAAATATATAGCTATATATGTCCTGCATTGCTAGAAAGCCTCTCCCACTGCACTCAGCACATAACAACAGATGGGGCTAAATGCCTTATTCTCACACCTGCAGACTTTGATGCATATATCATCTTTTCAGGTTATTCTCTTGTATGGTAGG
>JAWWEU010000081.1:109512437-109537344 GCA_035583155.1 Acropternis orthonyx
AAGGCAGAAAGAACCGTGACTCGCCAATCCCGCCTGTGGAGACTTTCCACTGTGCCATTTGCAACCGGACTTGCCTAACTCGCATTGGCCTTTTTAGCCATCAGCGTGCTTGCAGCAAGCATGGGTAGAGCCCTTCCCAAGTCTTCGTTCACGAAGCCTAGCCATGATAAATAAAATTTTTAGAGATATTTTGATTGTTTGTCCCAGATAGTCATGACACACCTCTCAAACAAAAACAGCTAAGCTCTCACCGAAGCTCAAGGGTTCCTAAAGAGTTTGCTAGGAAGAACGTGAATTAATTATTTCTGGATTTTGAAACACTTTAAGAGGTCTTTAAATCACTTCAACTAATTTTTCTCTAATAAGGACTTCCCCCAGCTGTAGGTAGGGCTTAGAGCATTACACCTTGTGAAAGTTGTAAAGCATTTGCTTTTATAGGATCCATTCTAATTTTTTTTTTAATTACACTATATCAAAAACTTAGGTGCTTGATTTCTTTGGTAAATTTTAAAAAATGACAGGAATGGAACATACACTATTACCAACAAAATTTCAGAACCATGTGGCTCTTACAAGGCAGTTTGCCCATAATTAGTAAATGTTAGCTTGATCTTGGTAGGTCTGAAAACTACAGTTTTACAAACTTGAACCTGGTGATAGGTAGTGCTTTGTCAGCAGTAGTATCTCAGGACTGGCAAGGTTTGATTTGGGCTTGGGGGCTTTAGAGTAGAAGTGTCCTGCCTGTGCTCTCATTTTGCCCTGTAGATGCTGCAGGAAGACAAAATGGCTTGATATGAATATGACAGAGCAAGAGCCAAAATGGACCAACATTAAGATTTGGAGAAGGCTTGTAAGGATATAAGATTTAACTGCAGAGAATGAAAGCTGTCAGTGGTCTGTTAAGTGAGGGTAAAGACTAGAATTGGCAAGTCTCAGAGGCTGGGAGGCAGAAGAAGACAAACACAGGGTGGAAAAAAAAAAAGTTGGAGGCTGGGACTTGAGGAAGCATCAAAGGAAAATAGAAATCAACAGGCGGTGCCAGAGAGAGTCTAGAAAAGAAGCTTGAACAGAGAGCAGAAATGGCTGGGCTGGAGGTCTGGGAATGAGTCAGGCACAGGAAAGTCTGACAGTCATCTGGGATGAGATGCAGTGCAGATACTGGGTTGGGAAAAGCAGACACTGTAAGCTGGAAGAACTTTGACTAGACAAAAAGGTTGAGCAATCAATTAGTGACTAAGAGATAGACAGCAGTCTACTACAGTTGTTATTTACTCCATTGGTTAAAGTGGCAAAGAAGTTTATTGGCACTAAATCTGTTGATGATCAAAGTAAAAGTCAATATGGTTTATAATTTTGGAGATTTTGGAGTCTAAGAAAAGATCTTACAAGAAAATTATTAAGATTACAAAAACAAGGTATGCAATTTAGAAATATTAGGATTGCAGTTATTTATAGAAAATTTAGCATATTTTGTGCAAACATTACAACACGATTTTAGTTACATCAGTAAAAAAGTAAAATTTATGCTACTTCAAGAAATAGAAATCCAGTTGTCTACAGATTCTGGAAAAGGCATCAAACACGACAACTTCAACACTTTTTGAAAACTTCTTAATTCATGATAAAGTGTTTCAGCACATTTTTATTCCATCCAGTTTTAAACTCTGAACTTCTTGACTGGGGAGTCCAGAGAATCTTCCTACTATTAACCACAGATTTTAGGTGTGATCATACTGGTTTCATATCATATTTGCTTCATATAATGAAACTTTTAAGTGAAGCCATAGAAGAATTGAAACAGTTAGATGTTTCTATGCATGCCAGGAAATGTTTGTCATTATATGAGACTTTGGGAATGATGTTTTGAAAAATAAAGATTTTATGTGAAGCAGAAGAAGCTTGGCATGTTAAGGCATAAAGGCAAAAGTGGCATAAAAACCTAAATGCAGCTGAGTTGTGCCAAGTTATATGTACACTTTGCTTCAAAATGGTAAAGGAAATTTTGTCAGAATAAAGATATTGGAGTTTTGCCATGTGATAAGCAGAATCACAGACCATGAAAATGAGGCAAAGAAATCAAGCAAGTTCTAGTTTCTTCTATGAGTTTGGTTTATTTCGAGATGACTTTACATTTTCTCACTGGGAAGGTCAGTTTCATCATGCAGCAACAAAATAAATGGTCATGAATATTTAGTGTGTCCATTCCACAGCATGGAGCTGCATTTCCCCCCAAACGTACACGATACGTAAACTCAAAGAATTTGCTGAATGCTTGTCAGGGTCAAGTCAATCTAGAAAAATCTAGACAAAAACAATTGCTTTAAGAATTCAAATAAAATGTCAGACCATATTTTGAAGGATTTCAGATGTTATTATCCAAAATTCATAAGCATTTGAGGGGAAAACCATATATTTTTAGGAACTATATACTATATGCTGATTTCCAGTTTCTTTAGAACCTGATTAACTAAGTAGCACATTTTTCAATCCATAAGCATTACCCCCAGGAGGAGAAGCAAAATTCCGCTACACTGTACAAAACAAATACTTGATAAATAATTAATAAATCCAGAAAATCTTAACTTCAGTGTTTTAAATGGTTCCTATGAATAAATGTGACTAAACACAAAAGCTTAGAACTAATTAAAAGGTGTGTAGCCACGTCCCCTTAAGAAACATTATCTGTCATCCAACCCCATATGTCTCCAAGACAAGGCAGAAACAGCAAGACTGCTAAACTGAAATCAGCAGGCAAAAAAGACACAACTGAGTGCAATCAGCATAAATGGTGATAACTCAACCCATAACAGAGAAAAATAAAAGAGAAGGCATACAGATTTTGAAGAGCATCAGCCCTGAGGGACACCATAACACACCTGTGTTAATAAGTTAGAGGAAAAAGATGTACTTAAGTTGACTACCACCTGACAGCTAAGAAGCAAGTTAAGAATGTGTGGCTTTCACAGAGCAAAGGGGTAAACCTGCTTGGAACATGCAGGATTCCAGTTGGTCCTGGCCTTTGTGGAACTGCAATGGCTTTCTTGTAAGGAAGTGAAACAGCGTGTCATGAAAACCACAGGTTCTGCACAGTCAGTAAAACATTTCCTCCATTATGAATCAGTATCCACTGAGAATGCTGCAGTAGATTCAGCAAAGTTTTGAAGCCTTAGTAAAGAACAGTCACTCCTTTCTCTGGTGACCTCTCAAAATTGCTCAAATAAAGACAAAACAGGACAGTCCAAAACTCTCTTCTGGTGTAAATTGGTGTAGTTCAGTACAGTGGAATTTTGAGCTACAACAGCCTTGCTGAAATGTTTTAAAGATTTCAGGACAATTGAGTAACTTGAGTAAAACTGAAAAAAATGTATAAACAATCACAGCATTCTGCAGTCAGAGTGACAGACACTGGGTTGATGTTTCATTCCTTCATGCCTTATATAGCTATTTCCATGTGATGAAATTGGGTAAAACTGCTACCAACTAAGGAGTTTCTAAACTCTAAAATCTGATGACATATTCTTATATCACTGGTGTGCAAAGGTGTTGATCCATTAAAAATTAAACCAATAATCTTACATTTATTTAAAACGGTACCTTTGTCATGCCTCCATCAGAAAATGTATGAACTACTTTAAAGTTACAATGTAACAATGATACTATCTGTTTTTGTAACACTTTGACCCTCAATATAATTTTGACACAAATATAGTCAAGATAAATCATCTAAAAGGATGGTCTAAACTGAAGACTGTTAGGATTAAAGCAGAGGCACAGCCCAACTAAAACTACATCTGCCATCATATATCATTTTTTGCAATTAGATAACTAATTGAACTTACTCAAGAGCCAGGATACTGAAACTCCAAAACATTATTGGAAAAGAAAAAGTAATTAACATAATAAATACCTTACCTGTATACTTTTGGGACAAAAATTTTACATTTTTATCAGTTTTTTCTAAAATAAAGAGATTACTTTTAATATTTTGTGCTGGATTAAAAATTTATTTCATAGCTGTAGATGAATTTTTGAAGGCTGAAATTCTGTAGCAAACCATAGAATACCAACTGTGCTGACAGAGATGGTAAAATACCTGAAAAGCCCATCTATAATGGAGCACAGAAAACTTTCTTTGGCTACCACAATTATGGTGAAGTCTCTTTTCAGAGCTGTTCTACACGTATGTAAGCTTCCCAGAAAGGAAAGAACAGAGCATTGCTCATGGGCTTCTGAGGCACTTTTAGCATTATCTCTCAAATAAAAAAATATCTCTAGATTGTAATCTTTGCTACTGGTTGCAATCATAATGCAGTGAAGAAATTTTTAAAACTTGAAATGGATTAGAAAAACGATGAGGTACACCAGAAGGTGAGACAGTCTTGCTCTACAAACAGCCCTGCACTTTGCTTTGCAAAAAAATGAGCTAGACAAAGAGCCAAAATTGGAAGTATAAATCAGTTCCATCATTGATCTCTGCTCTAACATTTGATTTGATTGCTAACCTATTTGCTATTTATATGGGAGAATATCTTCTCCCTTTTTTTAATATCACAATTTAAATACTCTATTTTAAAATGTCATTTTCTTCCAGAAGTACATTCACAAAACATACACACACTAAGTAATCAGTTAACTATTCCTGTTTCCAATGTAAATATTAAATATTGAAAAAGCTAAATGCTTACAAAGATCATTATAAACTTCAGGAAAATATGTATTTAAAAGTTTGATTGAAATACAAGGTGTCTAAGAGAAATTAAAATCACATTTTGTTGAAAAAAAAAGATCTATTCATGTCACTAAACACTGCTAGTGTTGATAAGTAATGATGAAACTCTGGTCAAATCTGTCTTCCAGTCTGAGGCGGCTCTTTATTTTCACATCACAATTCTCCCAAAACTCTGCTGCTGTGTATAACTGGAGAGTGTTGCCAGTTAAAAAGCACCTGGTGAAAAGGCCAAAACCTCCTCCATTATCCACTTTTAAGTCTCCTTTTGGATCTCACCCAGGTCACGGCTTCTGTAAAATATTAGAAAACACTTAGGCAGCCAATGTACTGTATCTACTGACTCTCCTAATGCACTCTTCCTCTGCTGTTCACCTGCTCCTGCTTGTTCTGGTCAAGGTAGTTGCTGGGACACAAGCTCTTGTGAGCGGGAATCACCCTTTTGCCACACACTTCTCAGTGTATTCTCATCCTCATGCTTTAATGTAAGGTGGTCACCAGGAACAACAAACTGCATATTTCTGGCTGAGAGAAAAGGAGGAGAGAGAAATGACTGTTGGATTTTATTTTGGAAGCATATGCCACTATGATGAAGGTCGTCAGTATAAGAACTCAATTGATAAAAGAATGGATTGATCTGACAATAACATAGATTTACAGACACCAGTCCATATACAATTAAACCACTGCCAAGGCCTCTAAAATATAAAAACATCATGTTGCTGGAGGGAAATACTCTTCTACACACCTTGGTAATTGCTCTTTTCTGAACTACTCTCCATTTTAATGTTATATTTTTCCCTTGGTCATTATTTTAGTTGTAAGTTATTATCAGTCAAACCACATAAAACCATAGCAAGAATATCAGAACACCAGAAAAGGATTACAGTATCAGAAAATGAGGTACTGGATAATGAAAGCAGATAGGAAACAGAATGCTTTCCACACTTGGAACAAGACATTGTCTTTGGAAGGTCTGAGTTACTCAGATTTGAACCCCCCCTAATGCTGCTGGGAGTTACTCATAGAAGCTTAGTTTAGGCCTGTTTCTAGCTGGTTGAGTTATTCAGGGTGACAAGATTTACAGACACAGCTTCTCAGCAGGAACAGCAAGCATGGAAAAACATACGCTAAGGTGAAGGTTTTCTGCAAAACTCATTCATTGTTACATGGACTAGTTTTTGACAGAGGAGTTCAATTGTGTATGAGGTTTGCAGTACAGGTATTAAAATATTGCATAACATTAGATTAATGTAAAGATTTGTGTGTGAGGAAACCAGCTGCCACCTGTGGCTTCTACATCACTGCAAATGTTATTCATGAGCTTTGGGCTGCACATAGATCATCCCTGTTCATCTACTCACTACTGGAGTAGTTCAACACAGGAGAGAACAGAAATCATCCCAGATATGCTCTAACAAAAAATTAAAAAGGAACTTCTCCAGTTTTTCAAATCTTAAATGAGGAATTTGAATGGAAAAAGTGTTTTCACTGGCACAGAGACCATTGCAGTATTTAGCATGTATAACACCCCCAAAATTCTATGGAATTCCATAAAAGAATATTAAAAATCAAAAAAATCATTACTAAAATGTAAAATTTGATTATATTTTCATCTATTTTTTTCTTGACTTTCTGATTTTAATATGATTAGAATTTTCTAAGTCTTTTACCTACATGGAACATATATAGTAGAACACACACTACTCCATAGAACATACACGGAAATCTGAAATTCTAAAATAAAAATCCTCTCAGTGAGATATTGAGAACAGATCATGATGCTGATGCAATTTAATAAAATTCTAGAACTTATTCACTTTAGATTTTACTTTAATGCATCAGATATTAACTGTGAAGTGTAATTACCTAATATTAAAATGTAATAAAATTGTTTCCGCAATCATACAACAAAGCTTGACTGTTACAAATTAGACAACAGAGTTTGCAAGAATATGCTGCATTAAAGTTGCATCAGCAATATAAATTCTTTCTCAAGGAGTAAGTCTGAAAAAATATTTAACTTAAGTCTTTTAAAAACCCTTCACAAATACCATCTGGTTATGGCCATTAACTTTGGGATGAGATTGAAAGAGTGGCTTTGTAGAAATATAAATAAGATACTGTAGCACAAGACAAAAAGAACAAGAACACTTCAACTATAGTGTATAGTAGTTATTTTCCCTAGTAAATATATTTATCTGGAGAACAAGACATAAAATGAAAAACCATACATTGTTGGAAACCATTTTTAAATTTCATATCCCCACAATGTTGCTTTTTTACAAATAAGGGGAAATCATCATATAACTGAGTTAGGAAGGTACAATATTTCAAAAAATTAGTCTTCTTCCAAAGAAATTAGATACAAATACAGTGAAAATGACAATATTGTTTACCACGGAAATAATATTTGCACAAAACAGGACACAAAAACATCTTCTAAAACAACTGAGCAGCAATAGCAGTGCCACTCTGTGTTTCAAATATTTATAGTCAATATATTTATAATAATCTTCTCAAAGGTTTGCGAGAAATAAATCTAATCTCCCCCTCTTTTATCAATCTATGCATGGTATATGTGCTAACTTACTGAATTCATCCTTCATGCAATTCCAGTTTATTAAAGAGGTTAAAAATTTATAAAACTCTGATGGGATATGGTTTTAATGCTTCATCACACTACCCATCATTTGCTTTTCAATCTAGATCAGAATGATCTTCCCGACTTCCCTGCAATCACCTACCTGCACAGCTAATATTTTCTGAGCGTTCTCCTGAGAGGCTGCCTGGATCCTCGCCAGCCCAGCCTGGCTGGAGAGGCTGCCCCAGCCCCACCACTCCGCCAGCGAGCCCCGCTCTGCCGCCCCTGCAGCGCCTGCAGTGGGGTGGCCACACCAACGGCCACGCCAACGCCAACAGCGGCAACGCCAACACCACTGGCCATGGCAACGGCGATGGGGGGCCATGGCAGGGGGGAGAGGCAAGAAGGTGGGGGGAGGAAGGAGAAATAATAATAAATAAATAATAATAATAAAAAATAATCCAGGAAAAAAAATTAAATTCCCAGGTCATAGCAGGAGAGGAAATTAATGGCAACGTTCAAGAAGAATGATGGAGGGAAATATAGAAAGCAGTCAATAGCCCATTCTGCGCTGTACAGACCTGACAGGAATTTCACAGTCTCTTGGTTTTTCAGCCCACTCATGTGCATTCATCAGAAACCAGTCACATCTGGCTGCCAGGATGGGGGGTTAATTTTCTCTAAATGCCTCAGCAGTTTTGTTCTAGCTGAGGCAAACTCTGTGACTGCAAAGCTGATGAGTAAAATATTTCTACTTCACCCAGTTTAACTCAAAACCGATAGCCTCGGGACATATTGAACCTTTCTTAAAAAAATAATCTTTTGAAGCTTTTTGAATGGCACATCAGGTCAGGCCAAAGTTTAAAATGCAAGTTTAAGACTTTGATGGACACAAGGGCTTTTTTTTTCCCTGTGTAAAGCTTATCATAGCTTGGCAATGTGTGCTTTAGTGCATGACAAAACTAAAGAGAATTAACTTAGCCATCAACTGCTCAGGGAGAACAATAACAGGAAAGAAATTTCCATATAGAAGTTCCTATTAATCTACCAGGCTATAACCACATGACATGAAAGCATCTAACAGCACTAAATTGCACCAAATACTGTAGCTGAGAGTGACACTACTTAAAAAAAGGATTTTATATAGACATATAGAAAAGATAACATTTATCCTTGAAATTGCATTCTGTGCAAAGGATACTAACTTAAATGATTCCAAGTGGGAGTACTTACCTGATAGGTTCTTGCTATTTGCTAGCAGTAATTATTGTTGCAATCCATGGTTAAGGTTAGTATCAGTTTTCCCTTAATCTGCTAGTATTTGGAACTCATAAACAAAGTGTAGCAGGTCTTGGTCTAGGAGGAAATTTTTTAAAGACATCTGAAAATCTACCAGCACAGAATATTTTTGAAAACAGTGGTGGGTTCTGGTAAATTCTGCAAATACTAGATTAGTTGCAATTTATAAAATGAAAATTTAAACCGCCTAATTCATTGCTTAGTGGAAATACACAGGTTTGTGTTTCATCAAGTTAATTATTTCGATAAATTCTGTAACCATGGTTAGCATGAAGCCTTCAAGACTATGCCTGTCAACCAGATTAACACAATGGATTGTACCATTCCTTTCAAAATATTACATTTTATTAAGGTCAATGCCACAGGTCAATAATTGGATCAGTTATAAAGAAGCTTTTACATGATAAGATATGACTGCTCTTTAGGAGCAAGTGCAGTGTACCAGGTGAAAAATACACTTTTTCAAAAGAATGTGGATTACAGTAAAATCAAGTGAACTATTACAACCTAGAGAGTAATTAATGCACATCTACAAAATTAATGGCCTGATTTTCAGAGGTACTGGGTTTCCACAAGTCCCATTAGATTCCATGGAAGCTGTGAACATGCTGCATCTTTGTAAACGAGTCTGTAAAATATTAAACCAGATCTTTGTACATATTTTGTCTTCAGTTGCTGTGTATTAAAAATAACATGAGGAAAGGTAGAAAAACTCAATGGAAAAATAAAAAATTATCAACCTGAATGATAGCCAAAACCTAAACACAAATAGTACATTTTCCAGTTTGAAGAACCTTTTCTAAGTACCACAGCTTCTTTCTTCCTAATTTAAGAATTATTTTGTTCCTGAAATCTGTCTCTTCCTGCTTGTCTGCTCTTAATTCCACTGTTTTCAAATCTCACTCAATACCATTCTGGGATCTGAAAAAGAATGCAAGTGAGAAAGAGGCAAAACATAACAACTTAGAACATTTTAATAAAACAATCTACTTCAGCCCTAGAAAAACAAATTAAATAGAAAGCTATTTTTTCATTATCAAAATGCTGACTTAGGTAAAAAGCTAAAATAATTGCAAGATATGTTGTTATGATAAGGAAAATGGTGGTTGAGGGAGCATTTGAAAGGATTTGTCAGTGAACAGTGAAAGGGATTGGTCGTTATTCAGTTCAGTGGTTATCCAACTTCTCACGTGGAAAGAATCCAAAGACATTCAAAAGTTTTGAGGTCTGGCTATTTGAAAATTGCTATAACTTATTGAAACTGGCAGTTCATAATGGCTGGTGTCCAATATAACCTTTGTTAATGTTTCTCATTTCAAAATTACAAGCTCATGAAAGCTGATACTATTGCAAGTATCGTATTTCAAAATGCATCTTTTATTTCAAAAACACTTTATTGTGCCTAACATAATGAAGTCTAAATCAAATATTTTTTCTCTTTACAATATTAATTGCAACATAAATAACAGTTATGCATATGGTCAGAAATACAGGTCTCTGAGAAAGTAACAACCAAATAATGTTGCCTGCAAGCTAAGAATAAACTGATGGATCCATTAACCTGGGAGGGACCAGAAGAATTCCTGAGTCAACAGCAGACCCCTAACTGAGGGATGATTTAAAAAAGAGAAATCTCAAGCAACCTAGCTAAAGAGCACTTCTAGCCCAAAAGCAGATTTCATAGGCTTTGCCATATCTCCGTGTCTCTACAGACACCCATACTGTTCCTGTAGGTCCTCTTCTCATTATATAACAGACATATAATTATTAGCTTTTCCTTATCTTTTACATTTTTTGTCAGATGTAGAGATTTAAGAAGGCATGGTGTACATGACATTGTTGCTAGCTCTGCTTTTCAGTGGGTTTTTTCACTACTTGAGAAACAAACTGTTTCCTAAATATTCGAAACACATCAAGCCAAATGCAGGCAGAGAAGGTAACAGTATCCATCTCCAGTGTAGGAATATGTACAACAGTCAAATATTTATATGAAATTCACTTCGGTTTAGATACTTATCTTGCTGTGGGAGTAGGACTGAAGGAAAAAGGAAAGACAAGCAAGCTCCAGATTTTGGAGATTCAAAAGGGAAGGAAACTCTGGGATCATTGTTTTTGCCATTCTTGATTCTGCCATAGGTACATGGCAGATGAAAATTTTTGCAGCAAGTGTATGTCCTAGTCCTCATCCTGAAAATGAAAAAACAGTGAGCCAAAGGTTTTCCTGGAAAGACACTTTTGGAAACTGCTGGAGAGGACCAGTGATGTTCTCAAGGAGTTGCATTTGCCATTCTTCTGCTTTGGGGTTTCACTGTCATTCTACTTGTGTTGTGGCTCCCCTCTGTTACTCATAGCAGAGAAGAACATATGACTCCATAGTAATTTAATTCCTTCTTTATATGTGGCACTAATATCATCAATAATATCAGCATAAATTTGGAAAAAGGAAGTGTGAACTAGCTGACAGTGCTGTTTTACTGGAAAGGAACCATATGATTCAGGGTACCTTAGTCTGTTCTCAGCTTTAAGTTTTTTGTTATACTAAATCTAGAGACTTCATTAAATTCATGCCTGACTTCAGTTATATGGTTGAAAACAAACCAATATGTTAATCTGCAATTTCTGATTGGAGTGGTCAAACTGGTTTGAAAAGCATATGATACTATTTTAAACTGAGGCCGATTCAAACCTAATTCATTATTCCAGTGACATTGTTTCTAGGTCCTCATTAATTAATGTTATTTGGATTCTCTATACTGCAAAGAAAAACTAAACTGAAGAAAATCTCACATACGAAGAAGTAACTGCATCTTATTTAGACCAGAACACCTTTTGCTTAGTTGTCTGGCAGTTCACATGAACCCAAAATTTCCCCCTGCTTACGTTTCAGAATCTATTATGTTTCAGAATCTATTTCAGAATCTAGCTGCATTGGGCTAGACCAAAACAGACTGCAGACATATTTGACAATGAACCCAAAACGAGGGGTGTTTATTTGTTTAAACATCAAATGGCATGTGGCCCCATTAAGAACACAAAGTGAACAGCATCTGGAACTCAGTCATGATGCTTTTTTTCGGTCAATAGCGTACTACTGGAACTGCTCCAATTGCCAGTTTTAGCCAGGGATGACATGCTAGGATCATATTTGGTTACAATTACAAACCTAGTTCCCCTCTTAGCTGTTTTTGAATAGCGAGATTCAACTGACCTGAATACAACTGTTTCTCCTTTATACTTGAGAATGCAAAGACTTTCTATGAAAATATTTTTTTTATTTTACAAAATTATAATTATAATCACAGAATATGCTGAATTGGAAGGGACCCATGAGGATTGTCGAATCCAGCTCTTAGCCTTGCACAGGACCATCCCTAACAGTCACATCATGAGCTAAGAGCATTGCCCAAACACTTCTTGAACTCTGTCAGACTTGCTGTTGTGACCACTTCACTGGGGAGCCTGTTCCAGGGCCCAACCACCCTTTGGGTAAAGAAACGTTTCCTAATATCCAACTTAAACCTTCCCTGACACAACTTCAGGCCATTCCCTGGGGTTCTGTCACTGGTCACCGTAGACAAGAGATCAGTGCCTGCACCTCCTGTTCTTCTCATCTATTCTGCATTCACATAGAAGATCATAGATACTAATACAGGCACAAGTTTTGATCTCTTTGTCTGAAAAGAAGATTCTTTTTACATTTTGTCGAACTGTAAACATTAGATCTAAAAATGTGCATGGCAGGTGTTTGCCTCAGGCTGAATTTTTTTTGGATAGCCCAAGCAGTTTGCCTTTCTTTTGAGGTATTCTGCTCCTGTTACAAAATTATACTGGCATTTCCTTTACTGGATGCAGTATGCAAAGAGGACTCACATTTCAAAGAGGAAAGCATCTTTGTATGGGGTATGACTTTTTCATAAAAATATTCTGGTGAAAACCTTTAAGTCTTTAGAAAACTATTGACTGCATATAGTCACTAGTAAATGTTTCCATTTTTATCAGCCAAATTTTTTTTTAAAATATTGTCATCTTTAAACATTCTTGACCCTCTCAGCGGTCCTACAGTAAGAAACAGTAAGAATGCTTATTACTATATAACACTACCATTATACATAAATCATCTACACACAGTGGTTTGGCATACATTAGATCAGGAATAAAGCACTGCAACTTGATTTTTCTCTATAATGTCTGTTATTTTCGTTCAGGATGAACTTCATCATTGACAGCAAGGTGCCTATCTGTGTATCAGAGTAAATATCCATGTATTGGTGCTCAGCAAAGACAAAGAAACAAGTTTTTGTAAAAATAAGATGATTTATTTGGATCAAACTGCAACGTCTGTGTTAAGGATGCCAACTTTTGATTAAGAAATCCAGCTGTTAATGAAAACTGATGTAGTTTTAACTGTCAGAGTCTAATCTAGGCTTTCTATAGCTATGCTAGGATACAGTAACTTCAAACGAGAATATCCAAACCTAGACCATTAAATGGAATATCATTTGTCAGTGCAATAATATTTCATCAGGAAAAAAGAAATAATAAAATTTTGTGAGTTTTCCTTCAAGTAAAAACTGAAATTTCCTTTACCTTTCCTGACGTTTCTTTCCAAAAAGCAGGAAGCAAACTCAGCCACATAGCTTAAGGATGGGAGTTTCTCTGATTACAGAGGCTTTGAGACATAACTGCTCTGAAGAAAGGGTGATTCCAGACTGAAAAAAAATCCAAACAAATGCAAATTGAAACATTTAAAAGAACGAGCAGATGAAGAAGATGTTGCAACTACAGTAGGTATATAGAGATACTTACCAAGTGATTAAAACCATTTGTGGATATTAAAATGAAGAAATGGACTAGGCATCAGCAAGAGTGGAAAAAAACACATAGCTGAGGCAGATGAGAGAAACAGATGGGCAGAGCATTTCCAAGAAGTCTCACTAGACTCAGCCCACCATCAATACCATATTTTGATGAAATGTTATGAACCTAAGCCATTTAACATTAACAATAACCAATTGAGACATCAGCAATACACACAGCAATCCAGAAGCTAAAAAATGTCAAAGCAGACAGGAATGATCATTATCACAGAGAAACGGAGCTCTGGATCTAATATTTAAACAAAACTTGTAGGATTATTCAGAAAAAAATAAAAATATTTCCCATCCCTCCTGCAAGAGAAATTATTTGCAATGGAATGTCATACAGAATGTAAGATGATGTTGACCAGAAATCTTAGTAAACAATAGGCTCAATTCAGCTCTGGTGAACATGAATGAGCTAGAGATAGTCATAGTAAGTACCATCATAAAATAATACATCATCAATTCTCAAAAACACTTGGAAAGCTTATGTACATCTGCAGTCATATACTGGGCATGAATCAGGTTCTCTCTGTGAAGAAGGCATAGACTGGAAGACAAAGCATGCTTTAATATCAAGGCTCTTGAATGTAACCCTGCAGAAATGTATTATATTTCTGCCACACTGTACCCCTGGCATGTTAACCATATTATTTGAACTCAGTTGTCCAGAGATAACTAGGAATTTTGGGCTCTGGTTTTGTGGTGGGGTTTGGTTGATTGGTTGGGTTTTAGGGTTTTTTTTTGTGTTTTTTTGTTTGTTTGTTTGTTTGTTTGTGGTTTATATTATTTTTGTTTGGTTTTGGTTTTCATTTTGTTTGAAATCTAATTCAAATCTGTAATTTCTAGAGCTGATTAGCAACAACAGACTAAAAGTGAAGGCAGCAGGGAGACTTGAAATTATAGTGTGCCATGAAGAAGGAAGCATTGCTGGCAGTACTGTATCCAGGGATAGATCTTTAGGCATCTGACTATTTTGTTAAGCAGCTAAAACCAGAGTTATTCTGTTGTACTGACAGTACAGGACACTAAGATTATTTCACTGAATTTTTTTATAAAAACACACCTCTGTTTCATATTCAGTGACTATAACTCTTTCAACACCACTCTTGATTGACGGGGTTATAACTGATCTTCTGGATTCAACATAACATTATTTTGTAATTCTATACTAGTGTCTCTTGAGACATCAGTTTATTACAAACCAAAATGCAACTAACAGAACAAGCACTAACTACTAGTCATTGCTATCAGTAGTAGCCTACTATGATTTTCAGACCTGAGCAGATTACTCTTATGTGTTGAACAGAGACTAATATGTCACTTCTAAATCTACACTTTCTCTATTTTCAGTGATGTTAATCTTATATCAGAGAATCCAATGTGTGTGTCATATTAATTCAACAGTGCACTGTGAATGCTAAGTTCTGTGCAAATGCTATAAGCCTTATCAGTTCCATTCATTGTTACAACTCAAACAACAGCAATTACATGAACTCTACAGATTTTGGCACTCTAAGAATGGCAGATTTACTAGCAAAATCCAGTTAATATTTATCTTTTTATACTATTCAACTACCAACTTACACCTGTACGATATACAAAGCTCCTAGGTAATGAGATATTTCTTTATTGTCAAACCTGCTCCACAGACTGCTGGTAAAGATTACATAGCTCATTTAAATAAAGCTCTTTTGTCAACAGACTGGATATACTTTAAAAATGAGCAAAAACCTAATGAAAAAAACAAATCTCAGCTGATGTGCAAGTATACATGAAAAGATGCACTTGTTTTTTTGACCTTATTCCAGTTGTTAATGCTTTAGTAAGCAGATTAGCAGTATTAAATTTAAAAAAAACAGGGAAACTATTTCAAGATCCACTGAAAAATAAACTAAGAAAGCCTGAAAAATCAGTCTTCTACTAAAAATATTGGTAAATGTAGACCAAAACCCTGGCTAATGGAGGAAGGAAAAAAACCCCGAATGGTAGTATGGTTTTCAACTGTTGTCAGGAAAAGCTGAGGAAACTAGACAACACAGGAAGAACAGGGTATCTTTCAGCTTATTGTGGCTACTTACTGAAATACCAATCTGAAGATTAAAAGTGTGCTTTCTATATTAGGTTCCTGAAAACATAGCCAAGAGTTTAATACTGAGTAGATACAGAATATGTGTGATGTTATACTTTCTTCAAAGATTTCTATTCTTACCAGTTTCTACTGCTACAGAAGAAAAAATATATCTGTACTTATCCTTTCTTTATATCATTTAGTAACACTTAGAAACAAATACTGTTATGTCATCCCCAGAAGTCTGAAGCAATGAATGGAAACATCTTGAAAAGGTGCAGATAATTGCACTGACCCCAAACGGAAGGTTTAATTTTTTTTTTTCCCCTCTAAAGCTTTGATCTGCAGAAGCCTACAACTTTTTCCAGCTTTTGTTTGGTATTTGCACAAAGCCATTAGAGGAACATGTCAGACAGCACAAGCTGAAATGTCAAAACCCTGCGAGTAAACAAGATCGCTCCAAAGAAATTTCTGACCTTGCCATTAATTTCTCCTGTTAAAGCAGCTATAATCCCTAGTCATTCCTTTTACAGATTCTACTGCTTACTCTGCAGAAGTTGCACAATAAAATACCATATCTCATCCTCTGTCCCCTCCTAAAGGATTTCTGGAGTATAATTGTTAACATATTTTTCAAAAAGTAAACTAATGTTCTTTTAGCATTTGGTGCTGTTGACATTTTTTTTCATGAGCTTATAATCTTATAACTAAAACTAGTGCACTAACATTTATAGGAATATATTGCACTACTTTCCCAAAAAATGTAAGGGTGAGGTGTAAGATCATCTTCGTCTTTGTGAAGGGTGAATTCATGCCTTCTTTTCTACCTTTGAAATATACTAAGATTAATTACCAAAATGTATGTAATTTGTAGATCTAGCAGAATAGAGGTGTAGCACCCTGCCTGCCTTGACTAAGGAACATCAAATATTATGTTGATAAACATTTATATTCAGCTGCTGCTTTCAATTCATATGAAGTACCTCCTGATTATTGCAGAACAGTAAAATGAAATTCAAAAGAAGACATTTCATCTTTTTCTAGATAAAACATACATTTATCAGTTATCCACTCTAACTTCATGAAAATTCAAGGATCACAGATCAATCCCATCTTGCTGTCTGGCCAGAAGCAAACCTGTTGTGACCAGAGAGTACTGCCATTTACTTTGTTTCTGGGTCTTTGGCACCTGGCAGTGATGACAGTCACCAGCCTATCCCTGGGTTTTGTGCAGTGTGGTCATGCATCACAACAACCCAGGTCAACTCTGCAGTTGCACATGCCCCTGGATGCTTGGTTGAATCCCCACCACCATCCCTTTATCCGTGACAGAAAACTGACTTTTGGTTAACCATTTCAGGAATGACATGGCCTTCAGAAGCACCGGCTTTGCACAGGGATCTCCCACATGGGTTTGCACAATGCACCACTCAGCCAGTAAAAACAGCCCAGTGGTTGGATATTCTGTAGGACAAACTTGAGCATGGAGAGGTAAGTGTGCTTCCTGGAAGGCAATAAATCAATCAGAAGAACAGCTGGCCAATTAGGATGTGCATAACGTCTTGCCAGATGTTACCTTTGTGCTGTTGGCTGACTGCATCTTAGAGAAGCACATTGTTTCTCAACCCCTGGGGCTACTTTCATATTGTTAAATAAACAGTGCTAGGAACAACTCTGTGGCAGTAAGGCTAAGTGGCATGGGCTGCTTCTATCCACACTACGTAGTCCACTGCCACTTCTCAGTCTTGTGTGGTGACCTCACTGCCCTAAGACACATACAGCATTTTAGGGGGAAGAGGGGTTAATGTCTGAATGACTGAATTAATACAAAACTTGTGCTTCAGCCTATGAAGATGAAACAGAGAGAAGGTGTTGTGTACCTTTGGGTATGGCAAAGCCTCTTGGGATAGCGTAGGAATGCTAAAGCTGATGCTGTCTCATTCACATTCTCTGCTTGAAGAAATGGCTGGTGAATTTTATTCCTCAAGTAGTGCTCGTCCTTCTCTTGGAAAGTGCTAACTAGCACAAGTCAAAATGGCACCATGTGGTTCCATGGTACCACAAACATACAGTATGGAGTAGTATGGAGCAGGTCAAGCTAGATCCGTAACCCTGTTTTAATTTGCATACTAGATGTAGCCTTCACAGCCAACAGTATATTGAGCTTTCTTTTGAAAGTGTCTTCGAAGGAGCCAGATGAACACACACTCTTCATAAGCAATAGGCATTGAATTCATACATACTAAGAATTCATGGGCAGGAAGGAATTAGGAAGGGATTGTAAAGGCTGGAGGGGGTTCAACTTCAGTAAGTAGGGGAAGATAGGCAAAATGTATGTGCCTACAAGGTATCACAGTAGGTCAGGTTGGTACCTATCCTGTAAAGGGAAAAAGGGATATCTTGAGATTCATAAAACTGAAGTCTTTAAGTGATCAGCTAACTTGAATTTTACATCCTTAGTCTAACCAAACATCCTTTTCCCCTTATCTAGCAACAGAGATTAGATTTCACAAATCTTATGAGAATTCGTCATCCTTGTCCCTCCCTTCCTGACTTTGACTCTAGTTCCAAATTACATCTTTACGCTAAGCAGTTGTATTCCTTCTTGCTTGACCCAGAGGTAACCACAGAGTGAAAGAATGCCATTGCTTGCTTACTAAACATAAGCATCTTTTGAGGTTTACAAAGGTTCGGATTCCAATATCCACTACATCTACACATCAGCTTCTCAGTACACTCATATATTCTGTATGATTCTGGTAGTGTTCTCACTGAGACCTCTAAAGAGTTACTTAATTCTCTGATGTGAGAACACAGTGCTCAAACAGTCAGGCCTGTATTTTCCCACCCCCATTATCTGCCTGTCTTCAGAAAGGATGGACATTGTATTGCAAAAATTAATGTTACAGGGAATGCAGAAATTAAAATGGTGTTCATAGATTATAGTTTACAATTAGTTAGATACTTAGCTTCAGTCTGTCATAATATGTATTATATTAACTAGCCATTAAGATAATTGGAATAAAATATTTCAGGCCTTGTCAGAAGCCTTAGTCCTCAGAAGAGCTTCAGGCATTCGGCCACATTTATGCAGGAAGCAAAATGTGACTAGAAGGAAAAGGCTAAAGGAAGTCACATGTTGTCAGTAATTAAATCCCTCAGTAGGTACTATAAGCCATTCACAGAAGTATCACATTATAAGATACTATAAGTCATTCATACAAAAGTATCACATTATAAGAAACACCACAGGTGTCATGTAGACTCAGACAAAATGATGTAGGTTAGGACCTAATGTAAAGGAGAAGTTTGAATGGTATTCCAAGAGCACTGATTCATTGTACAACCTTCTCACAGTTCTTGAAAAAAATATGTAGGAGAGGAAGAAGAAAGATGAAAAAAATTAAGAAAAAGAACCAGAAGAACAAGAAACAAGAAACCATGTGTCTGAGAAGGCAGGGATGACAATCCTTCACCTTGAATGTTTATTTCAATCTACAATATTCTCACCTCAATATCTCATTAAATAAACAAAAAATATGGAAAAATACTGACAGAAAAGCTGCCAAATACATTACTCATGGTAACTTTTTAAAGTGTTTGAGCAAATAAACAAACAAAAGGTTTCTTAACTTCTGTTGTTCTATCTGCTCTTCTGTACTCCACAACACCTTCCAGCCTTTAAATTTAGGGAGCTCAGTCAAGTAAGCAGATAATTTTGCTGTTGCATTTATGGTCTGAATTTCAAAGAGTATGTGCATGTTGTATCGGCTTTGCATGGCCGGATTTTGGTAGTGGCACGGCTGCAGCAGTGGCTTTTGTAAGAAGCTGCCAGAAGCTTCCCCCATGTCTGGCAGAGCCAATGCCAGCCAGCTCCAGGATGGACCCACCTCTGGCCAAGGCTGAGCCCATCAGGAATGACAGTAATGTCTTTGCAATAACATATTTAAGAAGGAAAAAAAAATTATCACACAGATGTAATTGCAGATACTGAGGAGAGGAGTGAGAATTTGTGAGAGGAACAACTCACAGATACCAAGGTCAGCGGAGAAGGAGAGGGGGGGAAGTGCTCCCAGAGCTGGAAGTGCAGCCCGTGGTGAAGGCCATGGTGAAGATGGCTGTGTCCCTTGCAGCCCATGGAGGTCCATGAGGATGCAGAGGTCCACCTGCAACCCATGGAGGAGAGCCACACCAGAGCAGGTGAGTGTCTGAGAGGAGATTGTGACCCTCCAGGAAGCCTGTGCTGCAACAGGCTCCTGGTGGAGACCTGCTGCCCTGGGGGGAGAGGAGCTCACACTCCTGGTATGTTTTCTGAGAGGACTTGTGATCCTATGGGGGATCCACTCTGGAGCAGGATGTGCCTGAATGACTACACCCTGTGAAAAAACTGACCCACATTGGAGCAGTTTGTGGAGAACTGTTGCCTATGGCATGGACTCACGCTGGAGAAGTTTGTGAAGGACTGTCTCCCATGGGAGGGACCCCATGCTGGAGCAGGGGAAGGCGTCTTCTCCCTGAGCAGTGGCAGGAACAGCATCTGATGAACGGTTCCATAACCCCCATTTCCTGCCTCCCTGTGTCACTGGTGGGGAGGAGGAGAAGCTGGGAAGGAGGGAGGGGTGGGTGGAAGGTATTTTTACTTCTCATTATCCATCTCTGATTTTGTTAGTAATAAATTCAATTAATATCCTCAAGTTCAGTCTATTTTGTCTGTGATGCTAATCAGTAAACGATCTGTCTCTGTCTTTATCTCAGCTCATGAATCTCTCACTGTATTTTCTCTCCTCTGTCCAGTTGTGGAGGGGAGACATAGAGTGGCTTTGGTGAGTACCAGGTGTCCAGCCAGGGCCAAGTCAACACACATATACTTCGAATAGGGCAGAATACTCTGAGTATCAATGGAATAAAGCAAAACTGTGTATGCAAACAAACTGACTTTTTTTCTTCAGCAAACTGTCACAGATAACAGAACAGATTCAAATGGACATGGACCATATAAGTTAGCTAATAATTATATACTGTACTGGTAACTGGCACTGAGTTAACTGCAGCAGTGTATATTTCAACAGTGCTGTGTTTAAAACCAAGGAGAGACTAATTTCTACACTCCTATATTTCGTGATTTTGTCTTTATTTTCTCTTTTCATTGCTCAAAATGTTCTTTAACCATCCTCCATGCTTTTACTTCTTATCTCTTACTCAAGCTGAATTCTGTTTCCAAATGTGTATCGTATTTCCCTCACTTTTCCTCTTCAACAGCATCCAGAGATTGGCAGCCATTAATTAGACTGTAGCGTCACTGTAAATTATTTATCATATTTCATAATGAAAAAGCGGCACTTGATGTTGCAGTTAAGATGAGGTCCCTGGTATAGTCCCTGATAAAAACCTCAATCAAGAATAATGTTCTGCTTGTCACTTAAAAACTCCATGCAAAAGCTAAATAAATCTTCATTTCCTGATACATTAGGAAGTTTCCAGTTACTTCATCCATTTCTTAAGGACAAAACCCCTATTAGTTGTTGGCATTTCTGTTTCCTGGAAGTAGCAATGGTAAGATTCACCTGCTTGTTTTTCAACTTCAGGCTACTGATGCTACATGGTACCTCTTGGTCCCCTCATCTGGAGGATCCAAAGAGACACAACATTTTCCTCCCTGTCTGCATGCAGCAGTTTCCAGCACAATGCAATTCAGGGCCCTCATGTGGCTGATGTGCATGTGGGTCTTGGTCTGTTGCTAAATGGGGAAATAGCCAAGATGTGTACCCATAAATCAGAGCTGGGTACTCTCTTGCTCCAGAGCACAGACAAATCTGAAACAATCAGAGCTGAATCTTCTATTTCACGCCCTTTCAGGAGAAGAGCTTTATAGTGACATCAAAGACAACAGCCACTTTTTCTATTTATGAGCAAAGTAAAAACCTGAAAGCAACAATGTCAGTAGAATTAACAGCAATTTAAGTCACATTTGCTCAGCATCTGCAATGGCCCCTAGGATTTGTCATTCTTACATTGTGGTATGGAAACTGGAAGTCCAAGCGGGCCAGGCTCTAGCCCAGATAGACTCATGCTTCCTCCATGAGCACCACAACAGGGAGCCTATTAACACTGACAAGGCTGACTGCCCTGAAATGGTAGGCTTTTAACACACTGACATTCTTGGCCCCAGTAGCACAAGGCCTTAGGGCCTGTGCCCCAGATTTCAGGCAACACCTCAGGACCTCTGGGTGTCAAACATCTGGCTCCACTGTAGGGCATCAGAGCCCCTGCCGCAGAACTGAGACCACTGTCTCTGTTTTGGGGGACCACACAGGCACAGCCATGCTGCTTGGACCTCTGGCAGTCTGTGTGGACAAACTATGCTGACAGAGCCCAGCCTAGTAAGTGTAACTCAGCCTCTCCTTCTGCCTCCAGGCAGAGCAGCACTGAAAACTTAGTTTCTATCGTTGAGAAATTAATTCAACAGAAGACACTAAATAGTCCCCTCATTTTTTGTTTCATTAATGTTGCTGACAGATTTTCACTTATTTGTTACTATCACTTAGGTGTGTTTCTTAACAAAATAATCTTAAATATTATTTGATCAAAAGGCCTTTATGTACACCCATATCAGCCTTTAGTATATAGGTATTATATTTACAAGGCAAATACCTTAAATAAAAAGAATTAAAACAACTAAATCTGACAAAAATGGTTGAACACTGCTTTCAAAGATATATGTATTTAATGGACTCAACCTCAAAATTGGTATGTATGTTCATTTTTCGTCTTAGCAAGGATTATGACTATATAGTCATCTCTTCCGAACTCATGGAAAATTCTCCAGAACTGATGAAAATTCACATGTGTATGAAAATAAAGAAGTCATTACTCACATGTTACCTTCAGATTGATTTTCACTATGTTTGTCAAAAATTTTGGGCTTCATAATCCTTCTTTGAAATGTGGTTTGTATAAATCCTTTCAAATAGCAGATTTCCTAGATAAAAGCTGATGGCAGTAATAAACAGGGCAGAAAACACATCTTTGGTTAAACTATTTTAATGAGGAGGCACTTAAATCATTAATGACCGGAGTCAGTGTCTTTGGTAACCACGAGTTAGTTGGTAGGTTCCACCTACCTTGATTTCCAAGATTATTAACAGCCACAATTACACAAATAGATTTGGTATTATGTTCCTGATTACCAGATAAATGAAAGATGAAAAAGGAATCTAGTTGATGCCTTTATAATCACACACAATTACCTTAAAACGATAATAAAGAGGAAAGAGAAATGTTCGAAAGTTAGGAAATGCCAGACCTACAGTTGCTTTTGCAATGTTTATTTCACATCCTATGCATTATGACACATCCTTATTTATATGGTTCATAGTCCTTTTCCTATCTTTTTTCAAAACAATGAGTGGACATCATGAACAGATCAACATGTGGAACAGGGTATATCTAGGAGAGACTGTTTCTGCAGAATGTAACAATATTCCATGTGAGACAGAGCTAAAAGGGAGTGAAATGCCATCCCCAAAATTTTCATAGATGTTGAGAACAAATGACAGCTAAGATTCAGGAGTCTTTAGTTCCTTCTCAGTCTTTGAAAGCAAAATGGCCTTAATAGTTTTTCATCTTCTTCCAGGTTCTTCTATTTCTCCATTGACTGATTTGGACTTACTGGAGAACCTCAGTTTCTCCCTGGACCACCGTTTTGCCACATCTCATGACATATTAAACATACTTTCACCATAATACTTTTTAAAAAAATGTACTCTGGTGGACTCTCATGAAACTGAAATATAGTCATACATAGTGTTAGCCACCAGTTAAGGCCAGAAAGGTCCCTGCTGAGGTCCAGAGGACAGAAATCCATGGCTAAGTGCTGCGCAGAGTGGGCAAGCCAGTGGTACTGATGAAGTCATCTTGACACAGTAGAAAGCAAGAAGAAACAGCATTTAGGCTTGAACTCAAGGAGCTCTCCTTGGTGTCCCTGCTTTTTAAGCCTTCTTTAATGTATCAAGTGCCTGAAAAGCAATGATGTCAGTCTTTCTGGCAATGGCAATGCTGAAAAATGGAAAGTGTAAGTGTCAGAAGCTGAATTTTATGGGTTTGGTGGTCGATTTATCTCTACTTCTATGTCTGTTTATCTTTTCAAGACACAGGTTCAGCTTCTAACAGCAGAAGTAACAATAACTATAGATCATTTTAATCAGTTTTCTCTTTCTTCAAAGAGGAAAAGAAAGCAAAAACCTGCGCACACCATATGCATCTTGCTTTCTTTTAGAAGATAATTTGGGCACACAAGGAAGGAGAAAAACGTTGCACTTCAAAAGCTTCCCAGTTTGGAAGATCAAGAGAACAGGACTGCAGGGCACAAGGCAGGTACACATAACTGCCAGTATAAAGTTACCAAATCCTACATACAAAACATTGGTAATTCTATTTCAAATTAAAGACTAGGTTTTCTAGCACACCAACTGTTTTTAACTCCTCTAATGCAAAAAAACCCCATGCTTGTTTGGATGCTTTACACTGTTCCAGAGTTTTGAAAACCAATAAAGAATATATAAATAAATTTAGCTCTACAAGTTGATTTTTTTTAAACCGACACACAAAACCAGAGTGAGATCACTTTTCTTTAACATATTTTTCAGCATTTCATTCAAACATTTTAAAGGTCCTTTAACCCTGACCCTTTTTGAGGTCAATCATATATGCTATATAGAATAAAATATTACTATTTCTTTTTCTTTTACCTGAAACATGTACATAAAATAAGTCCACCATAAGTCCAAATCAAGAAGAAAACTACATGTTCAGTGCCAAAACAACCTCATCTAATGTAACTACTTCAGTATAAATACAAAGGCCTTATCTTGAATGGAGGCTAGACAGCAGAAGTTAACATTGGCCTGCAAATTCGGCTATTATGCTAGAGATAGCAAAGAAATGCACAGATTTAAACTATGCTGAAAAATGCTGAAAACCCACATAAGTACAAAGCTTTAGACTTGGTCAATAGTCTAGGAAAGCCAGGGTTTGGCAACTACACAATAACCAAAAAGTTGATAAATAAAATCTGCACATCGTTGGACATACGAATGTTTATAATACAGAACTCACTGAAATTATGTAGAAGAAGTATTTAAATATATCCTATAATCTTATAAATATTTATTTTATAGTTCAAGAATGCATCTTGATAAGAGTTAAAGACTCTCCTAATTCAGTGTTATGGGTTTAAGGTTGCAGAATTTTCCCTTTCCCTCACCCGCCTGGACTGGGAGTGAAGCCCAGAGTAGAGGGGAGGGGGGAGCTTCCGGGGGAGGGAGGAAGGAGGGGAACGTTTTTTTTTCCCTCCGGTTTTTGGATCGGTT
>JAWWEU010000081.1:109537444-109585363 GCA_035583155.1 Acropternis orthonyx
TGTGATTAATCGTGTGGAGTCCTCTGTTCTATTAGCCCCCAGATATCTTAGTTTTCTTTTTCAAACTAAGACATTCAGGTTCCCCAACAGAACAGATGTGCTTGCTACCAGTGGTTTTTCACTGCAGGACATACCTTTTTAGATAAAACAAACAAAAATCCTCCCAACAATACCTTTTCTCTCCAGAAAGGGACAGCTTCACAGGCATTAAAGTAGCTAAAATGAAAATAATAAAAAAAAGGTGGGATTGTGCAGTTATTTTAATTTTGGATAAATGTAAGACTGTAAATATGACTGTAAATACAACAACTGATAGCTAACATCTGTTTATATTACTACTGCATCTACTAATCTGATTATAATGCTGTCTGTATGAAATGAAACAATTGCATTTGCATGGCTACAGCTCAAGTCTGTTCGATTTCCTGGGGATCATCTATGTATCTAGACAGGTGTGTTGGCTTCAGGCTATTTTTACTGCAAAACATCTGAAATCACAACTGTGAACCAGTTCTGCAGGTGAGAATTTTCCTGGCAGAGTATTTACATTTAAATTTAAAAAGTCACCTGCAGCTTTAAGGAAGAGTTTCTTACTTACTGAATAATCGTGGCCATTGGTTTTAGAGTTCAATTCCTTACTGGGACCCATATTTATAATCCAGTCTTAGAGAAGTGTTAATTTTTACCAGGAAATATGGGGTTGCTATTATCTAGGTGCTTAAATATAAATGTTTAGGTACCTTGCATGAGGCGCTGGAGTTCAAAGGCTTTGTCCAATATCTACATTAAATAGCATTTTGCCACAAACTGGTAGGAACAGGAACTGCAAAATCTCAAAAGAAAAACTGCATCCATGATGCCTGAGGCTGCACTTACTGAAAGAGCTTAATGTCAGAGCAACCCTTACACCTTTAAGAAATTACTGCTTGAGGGACAGTGTGAAGTTCCTATGTGCACAAAATTCAACTTAATTCAGTATAATTTTCTTATCTGTCAGATTTTTAACTATTTCTTTTCATAGCTTCAGAAAAACAAACAAACAAACAAACCAACCTTTCTCTAATGGACGGTCGATCAGAACTGTTATTCTGATGGTGAAATCCCAAAGGGAAACGTTTCAGATACGAAGAATTCCCTCCAGAGTCCCTGGCAGTCATAGAAAGAAGAACTTCTTGATGTATAAAGACGGTGTCACCATTGTCAGAGAATACTACAGCAGGAAATGAACCACAAATAAAAGCAATGTCGTTCTTCCTAGGAATCAAAATAGTTGTTTTTTCACCTACAGTAATTTTGGAGAATAAAATTCCAATGAAAGCTTGCACACATTAGGAGGAAAAAACCCCCCACATCTCTAGCTTTTTTGAGTGTGCACATATTTGGGCAAATACTCAAGGGGATAATTTATAGAAGGCAAGCTTGTACACAACAAACAGAGAAGGTCCCCATCAAGAAATCAAAATATCATTTTATAGAAGTGAAATAATGTACAGTTCACAGCCAACCTCACTTTTCCAACTAATGGAGCCATAAATGCAATTTTCTGTCCTTTGCTCTGAAGAATTAATTTTAAGGTATTCATATTTTTCTTCAAGTACATCTTAAGTCTCAATTAAACCTCAAAAAGCTACAATAAAGTAACATTAAGAACCAACTTAAACCCATCTTAGCAAGGAAATTCAGGCTTAGGCTAAAAATTTTGTCTCACTCTCCATCTTTAAATCACTCTGTTTCGGTTAGGAATTGTACGTCCTGGAGAAGTGTGTGATTTTTCATACTGCACAGTACATATGTTCCAGCACTTAGGTGAAACGAAAGTCAGAAATTTAGCCTTAACTCTGAATTTCTTTACCTTTGAAGGCTTAACTGAAGCATCTATAATTACTTTAACATGAGCTTTTAACATTTAAATCTTTTCACCTTGGAATAGAAAGTGGAAATCCAAAAGCTCCTATTTTGCTGTGTACTTCAATGGCACTTTCTAAATTTAAAGAACTGAGCACTGCTTACTACATAAAACTGAATATATGCATTTCTAAATGGCACTTAGACATGAGTGGCTTAAACGTGGTAAAAAAGGCTTACACGTTCCCAGTATAAGTTACAAATTCAAACATTCGGGCATGAAAATCCTTTCCCTAAGTTGTTTTCAAGCTTCATCCTTTTTTTCTGTAATAACTAAAGCAAAGCCACAGTAGCTGCAGCCATTTGCATCTAAGGAAGAGATGTTTTGCTTTGGTGATATAGTTAATGAGTCTAAAAATATTCAGTATAATAATTCTGTCAAAGCCCCCACAGTCTCCTCAATGAGCAGAAGCCTGCAGGATTCCAATGGGGAGCCAAGTAATGAGCTCTCAGCATTCGCTCCCACACCGTCCAGACGAAATATACTCGGGCCTCCACGGTTCCACATCATTAGCAACATGAAACAAAGACACATGCTTGACTTTAATAAGCGACTAAAGTTGCTGGCTTATTAGGCTGTCACTGCACATAAACTCTATTTCAGTGTGACAAAACAGTTCCTTGCAAACAAAAAAAAACAAAAAAAAAAAAAAAAAAAAAAAAAAAGGAGGGGGAGGGGGAAAAAAAAAAGGGAACGCTTTTCCAAACAGAGATTGTTATAATTTAATGTAGTAAGTGATTGAGCAGAGTTGAGCAGAGGCACACGGGAAGTGATGGGGTTTCTGACACTGACTCTCACAGGCATGCCACAGACTGCGGATTCACTGCTGGAGACGGCGGTTATGGTGGGCTGCAGTGAGCAGACTACGGGCATATGCGACTGAGTTTTAGTTGATATTCCTGCAAGACAGGAAGTGGAGAAGCTTATTTCCCACTGGGAAAAGGTTCAGGCATGATTAACTTGGGCATGACCAAATAGGTCAATGATATGACAATGTGTCTAGCACAATAATTAAGTGGGAAAATGTGTGTAAT
Source organism: Acropternis orthonyx (assembly GCA_035583155.1). Classification (NCBI taxonomy): domain Eukaryota; kingdom Metazoa; phylum Chordata; class Aves; order Passeriformes; family Rhinocryptidae; genus Acropternis; species Acropternis orthonyx. The sequence goes on from JAWWEU010000081.1 coordinate 109,540,385, forward strand.
TTGTTTCTTCTTGTTCTTCACATACCAATAATGCATTAGCAAGGATTCATTTAATCTCTTTCATTATATAAAAATTGATAGCAACACAGTATGATAGCCTTCATTCGAATATATTCCTTTAAATTATATTTATCACTTCAGCAAAATAGTTGCATTGATGAATACTCTTCAGTGTTTAAACTTTAATGTTTTGACTTGCAGGACTACTGAGAGCTTTCTAAATGTCAATTTCTGCTGAAAGTATAAACACATGGAGAGAAAAAATATTATAATATTTACATTTTAAAAGGAGTGGCCTTTGATCTTAAGTAAAACTCAGCATCAGGGATATGCAGGAAAGAGCCCTCCTGTGCCGCAAGCTTATTCCCAATTTCAAACATTCTCCTGTCTCTTACCAGGGTGGCATATGTGAAAGACTAGGGACTGAGGTTAACAGAAGGGCTCACTTGTGCCAACCAACAACTGACTATGGCACTCATCTCAAGGCTGATGATCAAAGCTCTGGTTCTCTGTTCTGCATTAATTCAGAGCAGGAATGGATATTTTCACTCACTACAAAGTCACCAGTAGAGTTGCAAGAGAAGAGAATGATAAAAGTCTAACCATACACATTCAGTAGTGTGGCCTTAGAAAACCCTAGATTATTTGGGACAAATGCTGAAGTCCCAGTTCCAAACTGGGTTTAAGCAACTCAAGATGAGTAGAAATACTATTCTAAGCTCAAAGTGCATGCCCCTGTTAAAGCTTCTAAATAAAGTCCTATGAAAAATTAAATTCTGAGAACTTGCAATTTTTTCAAAGGAAAAGATTTCTTATGCATTTATACTTACGTTCTTTAGATATTTATCTCATTCAGAATACTTTCCATAAATATACTTTGCTTTCTGAGCTCATTCTCAGACTCTTGATAATGACTATACACTTTCAGGAGGCAGCCATCTTAAGCAATATTATTGTTGGTGTGTTCATACATGGATTGGAGGGCACATTTAGGAGAATAATATACATATTACAGGGTAACAAAGATCTATGTTTGAGGGAAGTTCTGTAACAGTGTTGGGTTTTTTTTTTTCTGTTTTGGTTGGAAAACATTGAAAAAGGGAATTTTATAGGCATTGGAATAAATCCTTTATAATTGCAGTGGAGGTGACACAATTTAAAAAGATTGTGGAATGAAAGACAGAACCTCACTGTTGGTTCAATAGGTTGATCCATCAGAATTTCCAAGCGGAAAAAAAATGTAGGTTATCTTGACAATTCTAAAACAAAAGCAGTGGTTAATCACAGCTTTGATAAATGAGGACTTACAAAGATCAAAAACCCAGAAAAAGAAGAAGAACAGAAACCAACAGTTATTCCTAATGAAACCAGATAATACAGAAATAACCATGAAAGGTGTATTATAGCAAAAAATAAAATCCCTTATTAATTTCAGATGTAATCTTAGGATACTTCAACAGCTGGCAGTATGAGCAGAAAGCTGCCTTCACCACGAAGCTCAAGCACAAAGTCCAGAACACAGGCAGGCCTGACTGTGCTTCCCAGTGTACATAATATCACAAGAGATTACATGACTATGGGAGCATAAACCTGAAATGCTGCAGTGTGTGTAGCAAGAAAGACATATACCAAGCACTCCACCATCATATACAACGGTTACAACTGGCTGCCTTTCCCCAAAAGGCTGGGAAAGATGTGCAATTCACCTAGAGCTTTCCCAGGGACATGTAAAAAGAAGGACTCAAATGTGTATGTCCTGAAAAACTGGTAAGTCCTCAGTTCTGCAAGTAACTAGCACTTGCTAGCCATTTAACAGACAATGAACATAGCTGACAGAGCAGATACAAGGAAAGCTAATTAATTTGGGAGAAATTTTAAAACTTCATAGGAAATATTACCTGTAAAAGAAAATGTCATTATGGAATCTTGCATCTATGTAACTTCTATGTAGATCCAGATAACAAATACTAAATACCACAATGCTGTCGCCGTTACTTTCACAAGTTCAATGAAGTGCAAAGCTGACCTGGGCAGGCTCATATGTTTTTCTTAATATCTCAGACATTTTTTCTAACTATATAATGCATTTTGAACACTTGAAAAGCTTCTATAAGCTATATTAAAGGATAAATAAATACATGAAAGGAAAATAAAAGCCAAAAAAATTTCCTTCAGCAATGAGACACTCACAATCCCTAACTAACAGGAAGACAAACAATCCATATTTGGCACAAAATACTGAAACTCTATTTATACCCTAGTTCCCAGTTGATTTAAACCTTCATTAGAAAATATACAACTGTTAGTGCAGAAAAATAGAAATACTTCGTGTAATAAGAGTAAATTATATATGAATGAGAGCCAGGCACCCTTTGACATGCTTCTGATAAAACCCCTGGCTTCAGGCATACTACTGAATTGGAAACTCTGTTGGGGTAGCACCCCATACAGAATAATGTGAGAATAAAATTATACTATAATAAATTCATCGTAGTGACAATTTTATGCACCATTCACTACTGTTAATTTAATAAAATACCCTTGCAGGGTAGCTGCCCCAGTGTCCCAGAGCACATGTTCCAATGCCAGACTTAAAGCAGCAGCTGGACTTCACTGAACTGATTGTCAGTCACTATATTCAGTGTCTGACAATACTTTCAATGATCATGAGCAATACTTTAGAAAATTACATCATTCTAGCTGTAATTCTGTACTAGAACTGTCTCTGCCTTTAATACTGGAAGAAAACTATGTTGGCAGGAATGTGGGTTTCACACAGAGGTTCAGAGTAGCTAAAGATCTTTCAAGTACCATAGAGACTCTCTTAATGGCTTGTTTGCTATATTTTCATCACCTGGCATCTAAATAGAAGAATATACATGAGGAAGGAAAGGGGAACATGTTTTATTCTATGTACATTGATTTAGTATCTTTCATTAACTCCCTTTCGTGCTCCTATGTGTTCTTCCATAGGTATGTCAGAAGTGTAACAGATTAAGTAATTTTTCAGAGATATAGGCTTATCTCTTTCTTTTTGATCACTGTTGTTCTTCACAACATCTCCTTTCTGAGAAGAAAATATATTCGCAGTGTATTGACTAAGAAAAACAAAAGATAATCCCTTTTACAGGATGCTCCACACGGCACCAGGGAGAAATCAATTATCCTAAGCTCTTGTTCCTCCCCACAAAAGAAAAAAAATGCAATTTGAAATATCTGGTGGGTATAGCATCTTGCAAATGGTAGAATGTAATGTCAAGCCTCCTGATGAATGTCAAAATGGTAACATGAAAGAAAGCTGGTTATCTGCATTCTACCTGTGTGTCCTTCTGACCCACTGCCACCTGCCTTCCCAGCACATTTGGGTAACTACACACACACTGGCGCTGGGGAGTACGTACACCCTAAGTGCTCCGGAGGACTAGAAAGGGTATGGCTGCCTTAGTTACTCTGACACTGCTGACCGTATGCAAACCCTGATATTGCTAAACCAACCTGGGGAGGCAGGCAAACTATTTAAAGAATTGATGAACTGTACATACATAGAACTTCAGGTTGCTCCATGAAGCTATGAAAAATGGACTGAGCTCTTGTTGAATGAGCAACTGTTTTCAAAAATACATGTATCAATGGCAAGACTGTAGTACAATCCAACATTTAGCTAGTGATTCTACACTAGCTAGCTAGTGAACAACTCCAATTTTAATTCTTTCCCCAGTCTTACAAAAACCTATGAAACTTTCAAAAATGTCCATTCTTGCCCAAATAAAACCAAAGTAGTCTCCGATCATGCAACAGGATAATTTTTTTACTTGGGAACAACATTGGCAGATGGATGATTTCATGTTAAAAATCCAAAAGCATATGTAAAACTCAAGTTGTCAGGGGGCTTTGACATATGAAAAGGTTATCATGCATCAGCTTCTCTGTCATTTAGTGAGTGTGAATTCTTTTACTCTAAAACGAGTGCTCAATGTGAAATAATTTAAGGCAGGCGCAGGAACACCATGGTGTAGCTTAAAAGCCTATATAGACCTCCCAATAGCACCACAAGGCATGGCATTTATGTGTCTCATTAAATAGTTACATATCTGCATAGATACTGTCAATCTATTCATACTGCAGGTGCATCCACACCTGACTGGGAAATCATATATCCCTCACTCACAGCAGGATAATTTACCATACTGCTTGCTGGTCACGTGCTGCTGTTTGCAGAACTGCGCACAGACAGTCACCATTCAGCAGCTGATGGACAACAACGTACTTGTATGTGAAAAGTGAGGTCTGCTTCATACTTTAGGAAACATGTATGGTGGTTTGCCATTAAAAATTGCAGTTTTGTACAGATCCTAGTGAGGTAAAGGGTTTTCTGAAAATATTATTCTGGAGTTGATACAGAAGTCAGTGGCTCAAGTTTCTAAAATATTTTATTTATATATTTCACCATAAAATCAACATTCACTTCTTTTTAAAAGCAGCAAAAATGTGTATTTGGCAATTATTAAAGATAGATGGAAGAACATTTAATATTTCAGTTTTCCACCAAAGGAATAGTCTTCCAAGATTTTGTTGTATTATAATATTATTTTTTTTACATGCAAATATTTTGAAAAGCCATTTCTGCTTTCTCATTAAATTTTGATAATTTCTGAAAGTTTCATTGTCTCTAGCCTTTATTAAATTAACTACGAGTTAGTACAGTATATGAAAACACTGACATGAACATACCACATGTAATATATTGATATATTCCAAATACGGCATTACAATATATTGTCCCTGCCAAAATACGCTTTTTGTATGATGAAAAATATCAGAGTTTCAAAGTCAATGGCTCTAAAAATTTTATTTCACAGGAAATTTTGAGGTTTTTGCTTTTCAATATAATGTCAAGTGTTTTTAAATTATTGTGACTTCCCACTTTTAGCTGAGTTTAGTAGATGATAATTTAGGCTGTCATGGCAGTATAATATATAATTTCCTGGAAAATAAAGTGCACCATGCACAGCTGCCAGCTACAACAAACTCAGCCATATATACTGGTACAAGAGGCTGCAATTTTTGCTTCCATCCAAGAGGCTTAACAAAATACAGACTATTGATGGAACTGGTATTCAGAATTAAAGCTTAAGGACATAATACTAATGTGGCAGATTGAAATCTTCTTTCACTGTGACTAGATAACTAAGAAAAATAGTACTGCAATCCACTGTGAGAGAAGGAAACCATGGATTCCAAACCAAGGAGGAAGGATATTTCTTTGCCTTGCCAGCCCTGCTGTGTGTAACAGGAGTGATCTAACTTCACCTCTTTGCATGACATGTAGCTATGAAGCAGCTCCAGCACTTCCTTCCTGTCAGAACTACACATCATGGCTACCACTATGCTAAGCTGGAAATTGCAGAGTAAAACACATGGAACTGGGAGGAGAAGCGAGCCAATAAGGGCTGCAAAGCTGAATATTGTTTTGTTTTGAAACCCATCCAACCACCTGAACCTGGAAACATGTGAAGGTACCTGTTCTGAGGTTTGCAGACACACTTTAGCACAGGGGGTTGCTATGGTGAGAAAGACTGGACATCTCTCTATGAGGAGGAGGAGGATCTCCTCAAGGAAAGCAAAGATTAAAATACATCCAGGCTGCTATCTCCCTTGTAAAAGTGTGGTAAATAGAAAATGACAAAGACTTGTTGTAGCATCATCACCTAGATCAAAAATGAAGCAGTTAAACTAGTGGACTGAAGGTAGAAGGTGAGATCACTATTGACAATACTTTTATCAACTGAAAAATAAACACAATGACTCCTGCTGTGGCTCCTCTTTTCTTCATTCTATTGCCATGGCAGCTCCCCACTTTGGCAAGGTGTTCAAAATAGGTAGATAAAAGCAGTGCAATTACTTCTTAATTACTCTTTCTAGGAATAACAAGGAACTTGTAAAGATGTTAAGATTTTCTGTCTAGAATTAAAGTTGTCCTGAATTTATGCAAAGCTCTCCCCTCAAATAAATGTTTCTAGTGATGTGAAGATTCAGAAAATGCTTCAACAGCAATAACTGGGATGGACGCTGTGTTGTAATAATTTGGATACACTTGACTAATGCAGTTATTCGCAATGAGGTTGGCACAGTGCCCAAAGCACTGAGCAAACAAATACGGCAAGACATTCAGTTTAACATCTTCCAATACCGTGTTGAGATCTTTGTTCAGTCCAGGGATATTGTGGACACTGTAGCGCACTCTATCATCAAAAATTACCAAAATATATTTATATTTCTTTGTTAAATTCACTAGTGTGTTTTATGCAAAAAATGCTGGTGAGGCACAAGCATTTTTAATCAAATTAGTATGCAGCATAAGGCAGCTGTGTATTCAAATGGGTTTTTAAGCAATTTGGTTGTTTTCTTTATAATAACAGGAAAGAACATTTTGATTTTGAAGGTGACAGAGGCAATATTACCAGAATTAAACAATCTGAATTAGCTTTTTCATGAAATGTAATATGTTTTATGCTTTTAGATGGGATGCTCCACTGCTTTCAGATGAGCCTTTCACTGTCACAGTCAATGGCCAGGAACAGAATAAGCTCTGGAGGTAGGATTATCCTCAAATTTAATTTTTTTTTTAGAGGAAGCTAATGGCAAATGTTTCTAGCAAACTTTAGGTGCATCTACATTGTAACTAGAGAACCAAGACAGGATATTAAAAGAAAAGATAAGTATGAAATTAGTAAACAGAATTTGGCATTTTGCTTAGCCTGAATTTGATGTATGAAATTAATCTAATATCTAGAATGTTTCTTATATATATATAAAAACCATATGCTATATTATATTATAGATAATAGATATATCCTATATGTTATATTATGTAACATTATTATATTATTAGATATTAGTAGATATGTTTGTTTTCATATAGGAAAACATGATATAAATAATTTCCATATATAATATCCTGCCAAAGAAACATATCTTCCAAATATTTGCATATTAGCTTGTGTAACATGATAGGGATTTCTGCAAGGAGTGTATGTGAAATTTGATTTTGTTACACCTCAAGATGAGGAAGTTGTCTTCTGTGCTATAAAACTGTAGTTTTAATCAGACTCACAAAGGACAGTAGTTCACTAATACTATAAATTAAAATTCTCTGGAAAAATAACTAACAACTCAATATTTTATATAATTCAATGACTTTGGAGTCAAGTATACTGAGCATAACTTAAAATGTATCTTTTTTCCTTAACTTATACCAACAACAATTGTTCAGCGAATCAGGCTGGATTCCTTCTATCTGACACTTCAACACACGCCTCCCAGGTATCCTGAGGGTTTTCCAGCTGCACCTGTGCAAATCCTTTTCTTTAGAGAAGCCCACACAGAGGTATCTGTGCATTCTGTGTTAGTCTGATGAACTCAGCTGACCTAAGGAAAGCAGAGAAGGGATAGGGGGAGTGGCAAAAGAGGGTGTAGCATGCCTACAGAGCATATTTGGTGTAGTGAACTGTTACAGTAGCATAAGTCAATACAATTCTTGACTTATGCCTTGCAGAATAATAAAAACTTAGGGACAGAGTTATCCATAGGATGGGATCCCTGTCCATGGTGGGGTGGTTGGAACCAGATAATCTTTAAGGTCCCTTCCAACCAAAACCATTCTGTAGTTCTGTGATTTTCAGCACTGTTTTAAAGTAACTAGCCTGGACTTTGCACTGAAATCATGCGGTGTTCACAATCATTTGAGGCCAAGAGATTAAAACCCCTACTCTTTGGTTCAGGAAGCTCTTCTGGAATGCCAACTACCGCTCCTCTGCCTGCGTTCTCACCAGGCCCTGTGATAGCTGCCTGTCCCCTTAGGGCAGTATAGGAGACACAGGCACCCACGAGGGTGGTTCCCTTGTGGAGCGGGTACTGAGAAGTGTTTCCAAACTTTGCCAAGAGTACTGACAAAGCTCATGGATCTAAAAATATATTTTACAAATTATGCAGCTCTAATGAGGTCAGCACTTTCATGGTGACAGATTAATCCATGTAAAGCTTTTTGGGGTTTGTTGGGGGTTTTTGTTTGTTTTGTTTTGTTTTGGGATTTTTTGCCCCCCCTTTTTTTTTTTTTTAAGCATGTAATCTGGATATTTCAATTCACACTTTTTTTTTTTTTTTTTCAGTTGAAGTGAAAAATTGTGCCTTCTCTGCCTGCCATAGGACAAGGTAGACAGTAAGAAATTTGATGCCTGGCTGTGTCAATTATTCTTAGAACAAGCCAGAGAGGGGTATTGCTGGGATCCCAGTATGCAGAAGAAACACAAGAGTCATATGGGGAGTGCTGGAAATGAGTTTATTTGGGTGGATGACAAAAAGTAGTCATTATTTCAGTGGATCTGAAAGAAGGTCCACATCCAATATGACATTTAAAAAAAGGGACATTTTTCTTGGAGTCTTTGTTGCTGTCTTTGTACAGCCTTTGCCATGGAAAAGCACACATTTGAAATCAATTAAAGCAAAGAGAGAGAACTGTAGGGGGATAAACATCGGACTTCTCAAAAGAACAACAAGAGTAAACACCTATGTTATCTGCTAGTTCACTAAGGCAGAAATCTGATTGCTATTGTTTAAAGTTATGTTTGGCTTTCTTTCTGAGGTGTTACTTCAGTCAATTTTCTCTCATTGCCTCAGGGAAGTTAGGCATGCAGCCCTGACATCAGAAAACAAAGTACCATCCCTATGTCCTTTACCAAATTACCAAAAATTCTTGAAGGCAACCTTGGAAATACAAGAAAAGAAAGCTTCATAAGGTAAAGCAACAGGCCAAAATTAGATGGCCTTTCTTATAATTTTATACTCTCCAAGAAGTGAGATAAATTGTCTGGCAATAAAAGACCTGTAATCACCTAGGAATAGAGGTAGAGCATTCTGCAACATGTCAAGAAAAAAAGAATTATTCAGAAAACTTCAGGCCATTAGAGTTAGACAGAATTCTTTTGCAATGATATTACTAGAAATAATGGTACAGGACAAGATTACAAGACATTTAGAAATGGGTAACTTAGGGGCAGACAGCATATATTAACAGTAAAGGAAAATTGTGTTTGACAAACTAGCTTGCATCTGATTATTTTAATGTTCTGTTGTTGAAGGAATGAATTAGTGTTTGCAATTTATCTGATTTTCAAAACTGTATTTGATATTTGCCATGAAAGACATTTACTTTACAAAGTGAGAATTTTAGGGAGTTATTAAATAGAGTAAAAATTATCTCAGGAAAATGAAAGAGCATGTGAATTAACAGTAACACTTCAGGTGGAAAAACATGTACAATCAGCAGTCAATATGCACCACTTTACTTGACCTATTACACAAATTGCACTGAAATCAATGTCAAGAACGGCTAGATTTAGTGGTAAAACTTATTAGGACCAACAAAACTGCATTGGGTTACTGGGAAATAGATAGTAAAGCTGTGTTAACACAGTTTATCTCTGGAAATCAGATCAGTTCCGTGCTTTTTCATACTATAAATCCTCACTCCTACCATCTTTTTTTTTTTTTTTTGCATTCAGTCACTCACTCTTCAGTTCATCAAATTCTTTTCAGAAACTGTGAAGACTTTTTTTTTATTAAAAGGACTAGGTAACTAAGATATTTATACAACTCATTTATTCCAACAAATCCCAAACCCTGGGTTTATCTGTAGTGATTTGTGGGAATTCACACCCAAGAGCACGAATCAATGTTCTACAGCTGGTCCTTAGAGAAGTGAATTTCTAGTCTAGATCATTGTTTCATTTCTGTCTTTGTCTTGTGGCAGAGACACACCACACTCCCACCTTAAAGACATCTTCAATCAAGGCATTTGATACAATTCCTTCAGACAAACAAAGAAATGTGGTTTGCCTTGTATTCTTTCTGTTTAACTTCTAATAAAATACTTATTTTAATGCAACCCTAAAATTCTTCAGAAAGCACTCAGTCTCAGTACTAAAACTACTTGTTTTAAGACAAATTGATATGTATTTTAATGCCACAAAAAGCTATGTAAGTACTATTTAAAAAAGAAATATGAGAGAGAGTAAGAGACATTCGGGCTCCATGGTAGTGCGTGGAGGTATCAGCCAGGTTGTTGATGTCTCCAGCAGCCACCCAATGCCCAACAAAGCAACCCCCCACATTTGTCCTGCACAGAGGACATGCTGGAAAGGGAGTTGGCAGAGCTGTCCTTTAGCGTCAATGTGGCTGCAGGTAAGCCTTGTTTGCCAGGTTAGTGTTCTGCCGTATCAGGTCTCCAGGCTGGTACCCAGAGCAGACAGCAGGAGGGAGGAGCTAGACTGCAGCTGCAGTAATTTAGATTTGCTGAAGCTGTCATGGGACTGTGCTCTGAATGGCCCCATGAAATGTGGCCAGTATCTACACAAAGGAGTATTTGCAACGGGACACTTGTGGTGGAATTCTGCATCCTACCTCAGTCCTTTCTCACCTCAAATAGGTGCTGACACTTCCTCTACCCTTCACCACTCCTGGCTGTACTGTGACACTTTGCTGCAGGAGCTGAGGATCAGTCACTCCAAAACCGTTCCACCAGGATCAGTCACTCCAAAACCGTTCCACCAATGAGAGGCTCGCAACCATCAATGCCTGATTTCAAAGAAGAAGCAGCATAGGCTACAAACAACTTTTTATGTCAGTGTGGTTTCTTTTTTAATTTGAAGGTTGGCACGGCATGTCAAGTTGATTGAAAGATATATCCCTGCTGTAAAACACCAAGTAGCCATAGATGGGAGGTGCTAGAATTTCACACCTCATTGAAGGATAGGGTTGTTTGCCAACCAGTTAAGTATACAAGGGAATTTCTGAGGATAAAAAACCCCTTTATTCTAATGTAGATTTATTTATTTGCCTGGGTCATGTGTTCAGCTTATTTCAAGAAAAATACTAAATCCATCTAGCCCTCCTAGAAGTTTTAAGAGTGACTCTAGCACATAAGGTATAACACTAAAAGAGAAGAACATTCACAACATCTAAAACACCAACAAGCACTTTATTCAGAGGGAAGCAGCAAGCTAGTTGAACATGGGAATTGACACCTATTTGCAGTGTAAATAGAGTAAATCTAGTTTGTCTTTTATTCTTAGTTAACATTACTTGTACCTCTGTTGTCACTTTTTAATATCCTGACTAAGAGATGTTACAAATTCACTCTAATTCGAGACAAAAAGCAATTTAAAGGAGGTGGGCAAAATTACTTTTCACTGAAAGGGAAGTGACATTAAAACCCAGGCCTCTTACACACCTTAAAAATTGTTCTAGTATTCTACCACACCCTCACTGTATCCAGAGAGTAAGGAAAAAGTTTCCATCTGTACTACACAGGCCAGGTAGGAGCAGGAGAATCAGAAAAAGCAGGAGTGGCTGGCAGTGACTGCCAGCAGCCTTGGAAGTTCCCTGACATGCAATAAAATTCTGAAGGAATAAAAGCTTGAACCCTGAAAGTCACAGAGAGACTGTTTTCCAAAATCCCAGGGTTAAGGGTTTTCAAGAAGTGAAAGACTCAAATTCACATTCTCAATGTCTCATTTAGAGCACAGATTTGAAAGATGTCATCCCATTCAGTTGCATTCCCACACCTGGGACCTACGTTATTTTGGAGTTTCTTCTCTCAGCATTACTGATGAAACTACTCCTTTTAGCATATTTTACTCAAAATTTATCTCAAGCCAGGATTCTACTGTTAGATGAACACTTTAATGACTATTTCATCCTTTTTGTCTCCTTCAAAACTAATTATTCACAGCGTGTGACAATGAGAAATCAAGACAGACTTAGCCAAGGAAAATTTGTAACTTGGTTATTCAGACAGGGGTTCATGGGAAATGAGGGAATTTTATTTCCAAAAATATAAACAGGATACTTGAATTTGGGAGTGTACTGAGCCTCTGAATTACTGACATTTAAGTGGGGAAGTACTCTGTCTCCCCTTGCTGGGAAAAATTGAGTGCTCTCTCTAGATCTACCCATTGGTTTGCAAATGTATCTTGTTTCTAATCAAAACAATCTGATAATTTTCAGAAGCTAAACTTTTGTTTTCTCCAACCTACAACATTTTTTTGCCTTTGTCCAAAATTCAGAAAATCTTAGTTTTAGATTAGCCTAAAACAAATTTGAAGAATTCTTGGTATTTGTTTCTAACTAAAAGCTGACTTGCACAGCTCCACTATATCCATTGGCGGGAGAGTGAGATTACAAAAGAATGCCCAATTTTTTTTTTCTAGCATAATATTTTATTCCAGCCTTTTCTACAGTTTACTTATTTGTAAGTAATTACAGCTGATGTAGTGTAATAGTGCAGCTGACTCACTCAAGCTGCAGTCCAGACATTGCAACCTTGGAGATATCCTCATTAGATACTACTTTTAAATTTCCAAGGGAGCAGAAACAAAGTTCCTAGCATGGCAAATAAATGGCAGTGCCAAAGCATGCTAGAGTTGAAGAGGAATTTGATTCACTGCCACTAGGAGATAATAGAGGATCCAGAACATCATCACAGTTTCCCTCATTCCCACCGGATATTGTTTTATGGACAGGAATCAGTATCAGCAATACTGCTAATTTTATATTTTCTTCTGAGGACCCATCCCTTCTGCTTTAACTCTTCACTGTTCCTGAGAGTTATCAGTACTTGGATACTTTGGCATAGGTCTGCCTAGCAAAGGCTTGGATTGGTTCCACACTGGCGTCAGCAGCACATGAATTCCTCTTTGTGTTTCTGCCACTTCAAAATCAGATTCTCTGGACACCTTTCAGATCACATGGTACTCTGGGCATGTGCTTTTTTTGGCTGACCACATTTTAAAAATAATCCTTAAATCCTTAAAACATCTTAGTGATTAACCTTACACATGGTAAGAAAAGTGCTGTCAGTTTTTAATGAACAGCTTTTAGTGAACAATAGTGATAACATTATTTGCAAAGCAGGACATGGTTATCATATACAGTGAAGGTGCTCCCAAGTGGAGCAGACTGATGCATGATATATGCCAAAATAGTCTAAGCCATTTAGTTACTCTTGGTTGTGAGATAGGTCTCTTTCATAAGGTCTTGATCCTTGTTGTCATAATGTTAATGAGGCCTTCAACCAAATCTGCTTTAGGCTATTTTCTGTGTCTTTGTGAAAGTTACTGATTTGGAAAGCTAATATAAGTCATACTATGCATCAGTTTCCTTCATTGTTTCAAGGGATAAAGTGAACTTCTTTCTCATCCAAATTTCTGTTTTAGAGCGAGCCATCTGTCATTTTTAAAGTTAATATTTAACATTAATCATTAAGATCACTGGTAGCCACATTGCTGTCAATTTTCATAGTATCTTCAACACATGAGACAGCAATTCTACCTGCTCTTCTCTGAAGGTGGGATATTATCTATCTATACAAATTTGCAGAAAAAACACTGTTGACAGTTTTAACAGTTTCCTTAAGATGGTTGCTGACATAGAATTACATTCTCCATGTATATTTCTCCTTTTATGAATCCTCTAGGATATTATTTAGATAATTACTGTAAACTACAGAGTGTGTAGTAGGATTGGAGCTGGCCAGCACATTGTTGGAAATATTTTCCCCATTCCAAATTGATTTTTTTTTAAAATGAAAAGAAAGCTTGCAGTATCTTACCCCCAACACTCTCCACCAAAACACCAGCAACAGACATTAAACAGTCGGTTGAGAATTATTTTGTCAAGCTATTTTCCAGCAAGTTGTAGCTGAGAGCATTCTTGCTGATTCATGGTACTATAATCCTTTCAGGGAAGAAAGATTTAAGAAGGCACAATGCAAAGTCTTTGCCAGTTTCTAGAATAACGGTTTGCATAACAAGGCGCATTACTCTTATATGTTAATCTATTAAGAATTTTTCAGTTTTTCAAACAAACAAGCATGGATGTAGGTCTGAAAAGACTTTAACATAAGTACCCCTCCTGTAAGGTATTTGGGATGATTTACAGTGTAGGTGTGCTTTACAATACTGAAAGACTTTAACAACTGTTTATGAGCTAAAAAGGAAAGCAAAAATATGATTATTATTAATTTAGAGTGTTTTGTTGGTTCATTGCTGCAAGTTTTTCGGTCAGTTATTAAGTGCTAAGTCAAGTTACTTTGTCACCATATATTTTTATGAAGTATTTGCAAGATTAAGCTGTAACACTGTGACCTTAATGATGTTCTTAATGCAAGTTTGAAGAAAACGTGAATGAACATGAATTTATGTAGCTAATAAGAGTGCAAATATCAAATGATTAATCCATATAGTTAAAAATGAACATGTAAAGTAGATAAAATAAGATATGGATATTTTTGAACATTGGAACATTTCTTCAGGTTGTTTATTCCTCTGGAACTATTCAACCTGGCTTCTTTACATGTAAATTAAGAGAAAGAAACCAAAAACTTGAAAGAAAAAAAAATAATTTAATAACAGAAGCTATTTTCTCTAGTGATTCTGTCCTTTTTGATTAGATAAATCTGTAACTCAGTAATATTTCTAACATCTCTGTAAGGTGTTACCAAACAAACCAGTGTTATGTCAGGGGCAAGTCAAGCCATGCACATAGATTTCCCAGTAAAAAAATCTCCCAAAACATGATCAGGGGAAGGTTTGCTTCCTAAAGGAAGTGTGTTGCAAAACTTGCGCAAGTCAAATCTCCTACTTAAACAGTGTTTTCACGGATACATGAAATAAGACAGATGATCACAGCCAGCAGCTGACTGAGGACTGGTCAGATTCATACCAGGCCTTTACTGCAATCTGTGCACAAAGGCATATTAATATTTATGTTTGTGTTAGAACAGATTGCCTAGAACTGCTAGCAATGTCCATCTCTTTCTACTTCAGTTAGTAAAAGAGAGGTGCTTCCCCACTCCCTCTTTTCCTGTCCTCTTCAGTCTGGAAGAACCATAAGGATGTAAGGATAAAAATGAAAACAATGATTCTTTTTAATTAAAGGTAGAGTCTGTTAGGATATAAGGAAAAAAATAATCTAATGCAATAAGATAAACTCCATTACTGGAAGAACTGAGCTCACACAAGTTTTTTGGTTTATTTGTTTCTAAGTGAAGTTAATGATATGCAGAAATCCAACATATGAAAAAAAAATCTCTACTGATTAAATTATCTAATGTTTTGCAAAAGATAATTTTTGTTTATTTGCCTGATACCTCTTAACTTCAAGGCTGACATCACAACCTTCTCAGCATTCATTCATGTCTGTATAGCACTGAAAGAATATTTGATCTGCAGTCAAAATTGTTGGTTTTGTGGATCAAGGTCTAGCACCCAATGGCAACATCATCTATGTCCCCTCTGTTTAAAGAGTGTATACTGTAAGAAATCTGAGCCACTACGACTACTAATAATCCTATTCATCTCCTTTATCTTAAGACCACAAGTGGCACTGAGGTGGGAAAGGAGTCAAATATCCTTAAAATATCTATGACTATGCAGGGAAAAAAAAAGAGCAATTTTCCATCATTACTCTCCAGGCATTAGAGAACACTGAATTTTAAAATTAAATATCTAACCAAAATATCAGATATCTACATTTCTTTTAGAAAAAAACCAAACAAACCAACAAACCAAACCAAAGAGATTTCACTTGTTGTAATGGGATACCTTCTTCTGGGTGACAGTAGGATTGAACTAACACTGAAGTCCTACAGATTTCACTGCCTTCTGTGACTGCAAAACTGTTGTGCTATGCATCAAAACTGTGACATGATTAGCCACTGATATGGCTGATGCATCTGGAAAGAGACTGACTTCTCCATAAATTGGCTTAATAACATCCTCCTGCTATCAAACTAATAATTTGGTTTGGCTGCCTGTTGCATTAATTTTCTGATCAAGTCATTTGAACTTATTGAGTTATTGGTTCAAATTTAATTATAACATTAACTGGATATTTACATTGTTTAAATATAATTAGCTCAAAGAAATGTTTGTAAATTTGCATAATAAAAAGATTATTGAAGATACATCTAAAGGCAGAGAGAAACTCAGTTAAAAATTCTGTAAATTACACATCTTTGCTTATTAGTTACTATCCAGCATTGTTATATTGGCAAACCCCAAATTCCAGCTCCATTACCCATTTCTGTTCGTAATCAAAAGATTTCTAAAAATTGGTTAAAAATTAAATTTAGAAACAGATAAAAATTTCTTCTATGACAATTTTAATTTATTTCACATTGAATCCTTGACAGTTTTATTTTTCCTTTAAGATTTGTAAGGAATTGGGAAGGGGTGGGGCATTTTTTGCCAAAATCTTTTCCATGCTTTCACTACTAGTGTTGTGAAGACAAAAAGCAAACCGAGATCTCCAGGTAAGTGAACTAAACTCACAATTTAGAGACAGAAATTAGTTTTGGTTTATATGAGAATAGTATTTTCTTTTTTCAGTGAGTGCATGGGAACAACAAAATCAGAAGGAATTAATTGCCTAAACTGAAATGTTTCCACTGTTGGGTTTACTTTATGTTCTATTTGGCCTTTCTAAACAACAGTGACATTATTTTAAAACAGTCATATCCCAGATGAGAAATATAGTAAAGGCAGAAATATCCGAGAAGGCTCAGATATATGCATGAGAAAGACGTGAAAATACGTTATCTGTAAAAGCATAAAAGAACTTCACTTGACTTGCATGACTTTTTGTATCAAGGATGCTACAGCAGTCTTTTGGTTCTAATATGAAACTATAGTAAGGATCATTGCACTAATGCATGAGGATTTGTGATAATGTTGCAGAAATTTTACTGTCAAAACTGAACTGCAGTGTAATGACTTTTGTTATCATGGTTTCTAATAACCATTCAGCATGGATTGACCCTACATATGTTTTACTGCAATAATATGTCAGTTATCCAGAAGGAAAAAAAAAAAAAAGAAAGAAACAGGAATCAATAGACCTCCTCCCTTCAAAATTTTGCTATAACATGGCCACCTGAAGATAGCAGATAGTGAGTACAAGAATGAATATTTTACTTACATTTTAAAGCAATTATAGTTTGCATTATAGTTTTTAAATAACAGTTATGTGAAAAAAATCTCAAATATTAATAGGACAATGCCACTTGCAGTATTAAGGATGGATACAAGTAAATTGGTTCTTAAACTAAACTGACATGTCGTACCTTTATCTTTGGGAATTTAATTTAACTGAGAACAAAAGCTGATGTCTACAGTATAGCCACTGACACACCAGGGTAATACATTAGAAGTATCAAATTTTGCTCATCAAATAGGCATTCTAAGATTATTCAGTACAAAAACAAAGATATGGTAAATAACTGGATTTGTTTTTAAAGCATATTAATATTCTTGGTGAGAATATGCTAGCTCATTGAGATTTCAGAAGAAATTGTTTTTATGTATTTTCAGGTAAGAAACAGTATTAAGCAAGATTTTTTTTGCTGTCTACCACATAAAGACTGATCTTCAAATCTTTTGCACACAGGATTTTGCCACACCAAAATACACATGTACAAACTAATAACCCATCAACACTGAAAAACAAACAAACAAAAAACCTAAAAAACCCCACCACAACACCTACACTCACACCCAAATATTTAGGAAAAATATTAGGTACTAAAATAGGATGTATTTAAAGATAATATCAAGACCTATTACAGTTTATTCCAAAGTCATCTAAAAAAAGTGAAAACATGTGATTCATGTTATAATGAAACTAGCACATTCAACATGGCTAACATCCCATTAATCAGTGGAAAATATAGATATAAGGGATATATAAAGAATGTCTTTGTGGAGGAAAGTGGTGTTTCAGAGAGTAAACTATTAAGAAAAACAAATTGAGAGTAAGAATATCTCAAGATAAAGAACTATAGGAAAGTTCCTGTCTTGTTCAGAGTGAAATTTGACGACACTTATATTAGATCAAATTAAACATTAATATCATAGAATCATAAAATGGCTTGGGTTGGAAGGGACCTTAAAAAACATCTAGTTCCAACTCCTCCATCATGGACAGGAAAACCATCCACTAGACCAGGTTGCTCAAAGCCCCATGCAGCCTGGCCTTGAACTCTTTGTGGGTATTTCCAGTTAAAATGAAGAATTTTTTTTTAAAAAAAAAAGGAATAAGAGAAGAAATTTGCCTTTTACTTTAGTATTTGTAAAAATTGGCTTCTAATTTTGAGTAATTACATATATAGTAGAGAAATTTCTGAGGAATTAAGTAAGGTTGAACACACTTTCATCTTGAATGTTCATGTAATTTTACTAGTGCACATATACAGCAGAGCACCAAGAAAAATCATTACTTTGACACTCCTCCAGAATTGGTTTTATGTTTCTGCTGTAATTCATTTATTAGCAAAAACCTGAGAAGAAAATGTATCTTGTTTTGGCAAGTGGTGTACGTAATCAGCATAGTTTTTTCCTTTTATCATAATTCCTAAATACTTTCTTTATGTAAGAATGGTAGGAAAATTTTAATAGTTGGACTACTTAGTCATGTAACAAAACAAAGAGTTATCAAAAAGGAAACTTGATAAAGTTGTCTCTGTAATACTTAAATTAGTATTGTGAAGAGAATTTCTCTTCTTCATACACATACCGCTGCTGAATGGCACAGAGGCCTGGCCAAAGTTCTAAGCATTGCCATCACTCATTCCTACCACAAGCTTGGCATATGTATTGTAATGCTGATTATCAACTTCTATAGAATAGCAACACCCTCATTTTTTTCATAAACAAGATTTTAAAAAGCCAAACAAATTATTATATAGCACTGCTAATGAAACTAGGTCCTGTTGGTATTGCATTGTTATTTTGCTATATTTTACTATGTTTATTTTATTGTATTCAAATTGAGGAGGAAAAAAGCAATAATATATACCAGCTCATTTGCAATTTTCTTTTGCTTCCAGACTACATCATTGAGATGCATAATATCATCCATACTATGTCCAGAAGAGGTAAACTGTTGAGTGTAAAATCTGTTTTGCAAATATTACCAAGAACTATTAAATCCTGAGAATGTGGAAGGTAGATATTTTTACATGAAAGGAAATTAAAGGTCCAGCTGATAAGCTTACACAGATATATTTCCCCATAGAGAGCCTGGAATAGAGTATGCCCTAATTCGTAATTCAGAAAAAAATACTTTAAATTCCTTATATAATACAGACCTTTAAAGAAAACATTTCCATACTCATAGCATTTCCTCTGCTATCTTGTAAACAGAACATAGATTACACTCACTTGGTGAAGGAAGATAGGCAACAATTTCTTCTGCTTTTTATGTTTTAAATCTACAACTTTTTTCTCCAAATATGCTATCCCTTTTTATGACTTAAACAGAGTTTTGTTCTGAAAAACAGAAGAGCTCTGTATAGAGAGCATCTATATTCAGAACACCTTGGAAAGGATCTTCTTATCTAGATTTGTCAGGAGCAAACTGAATCTGGGGAATTTTAAAATACAAGATTAACTGCAGTAGTATGAAGAAATGAGCAATGGATGAACTTGCAGGTATAAGACATAGAATGGATTGCTAAGAGTAAAGTACTTGCAAATAATCTGAATTTTACTCTAATGTATTTATTTGAACACTTCTATACTGTACTTCTGGAAAATGGACTAAAATACCAATAAATCACAACCTGTTTCTTGCATATAATCTGAGTCAATAAAGATTTTTAGCTGAAATTTTTGATGTGAAGATAAGGGTGACTTAAAAATATGTAAAAATAAGAAAATACCCCACCATAGCAAGAAAGGAAAAAATGAAAATATGAAAGTGTGAAATATCCAAGAAGAAAAGAAGAATCAGGTGATAGGTATTATTGCAAGTATTCCAATGGTATTAAATAGCTGCATCAAATGAATTTTTTTTTTTTAGAGATAAGAAAAATCATTTGAATGAGCGATATTAATGCTTACCTGCTGATGGTGTGTAACAGCACCTTCCACCCTGAGACTGCTGTCATAGAGTTCTGTGAGATCTTTACTGTTTAAGTAATAGTTATGAAAGAGTCTATATTCTTGAACTAACCAGAGATTTTCTTTAATGATTTGATCCAGAGCAGCCTGAAGAGAGAAGTAACTGATAATGCTTTCTGCCAAACACCTTTCTAAGAACAAAATTATTGGTCACTTCCAAAATTTCCCTGACTTATTCACTTATGAACAGATGCAAAAGATAGATGACAAGATTATGGTCCCAGTGAAACAAATGGAAAAACTGCAAACGAATGTCAGGTGGATAGGATTTTGCTGAATATATTTATAGTAAAGTGTATGTTATTGATAAATGAATTGTACAGAAAATAATTAAGTAATTAGTTACACTAGAAACGACTAAATAGAACACATCCTCTATCTTACTACAGAAGACCTTTCTGCATAGAAATTATATTGTCTTAATTGCCAGAGAATACGTCAAATTCATTCATACATTTTACTTTTCCTAACTCTCATTTTCCAATTTGTTTGTAAAGCTGACACAATGCAATACTCGTGTTTTCTTAATAATTCTAATGTTTCCAATTGGATTAACTTGATTCCAAAGACTAATACAATGTTTGACTCTCATAATCTGATACCAGGTGAAGTTGTTTGGAATGTATGCTTCTGGAATAAGAAAAGTTTCAATTCCTTTATATCTGATTTTGAATGAACTTTCTCTGATTGCACAATATTGCAACAATCGCAGAATTTTCTAAGGAATTTTAAGTGGGTTACAAGGATACAATCTGATTTAATTTGTTTTGAAATTTATTTTTGACATGGAATTCTATTTTATTTTTCATTATTTTTCCACTTAGGGGAAAAGGAGCCTGGGTAGACTTTTGCATATAAGTTAGTTGAATATTGAAATTTTAGTATTTAACATTCAGAACTTCTTTTGATTTCATCACTATAAAACAACAGGATGGCTCAATTCCATGTTTCAAAATATTTATTCAAATATATTTTAAAGGTACAGCTTTAAAATGCATGTTTAAAGCATCCTGGCTGGTGATGAGTGCTACCCAGTAGAGAGAAGCACAAAACCCCCCCATCACAGAAGCCTGAAGCTTATCAAATTTGTGTTTTTTGTTGCCAGTTGTGTTTGGGAGGTATTTCTGTTAAAAACATCTGCACATCATAAGGTGGAGTAGAGGAGAGCTAACAATTAAGAGATTGTGTGGAAGTCTGGGCCAGCTATTTAAGTCCAAATGTCCGTGTGCTGAGTGGCTGTCCTAATCTAAGGCAGTATTTTAAAGTCTTCTATGCAAAAGTCAGAGCCTAAAAGCTACTAAAGATAGAGGAGTCTGCTTTAGAATCTATTTTATCCAAGAGGACTCTATCTAATCCCATTTGCAGACCCATGTGTACCCTTGCAGAAAAGCAGAGCTAGCAGAACCACTAGAGCAGTTGGAGCAAATGTCACCATCGTCTGCTCCCTGGATGGAGCCTGTCGGCCCAGCAGGAGCAAGGGCAGCCCTCTGGCTTGACAATCTGAAACTGTGAGTGAAACACTACCACAGGCGGTGGGGGTCAACCACCTGTCCCAGTAGTTGCCTCACCAAAATCCAGAGAAAGGAATTGTAAATAATTTTGGCTTGTTTTTGAGAGGAGAATGTTATGTGCTATCTGTTTACCTCTCTGCTGATCTTCTCCCCTTCAACAGAAAACAAGTTAAGTCAAAAAATGCATTTCTGAGGCAGAAAAAAAAAATTACATTTTGAGCCGAAAGGAGTTTGGATTAATTTTCGCACATTCAAACCACCATTTTTATGCAAATCCTAAAAAAGTCATGGCTGCTGCTGGACAAACTGTCTTTGGAAAGGTAACATAAATACATACTGGGAAGATTTCTGAAGCAACAAACATCTCAGCCCTTATACTATAGATACAGGTTTTCCCAGAACCCAGGAGGTCTAGGGAAATTAGTATCTCCCATGTCTCTAAAAGAAATCTTGTGAATTAGTGGACTAATAAAGTTTGGGTTCTTCTGGGGTCCCAGTGCATAATATTGAAGAATCATGTGTTTTCTGAATCTGTTCACAAGAGGGTAATTTAGTGACTCACATTTTAAAGACTAAACTATCCAAGGGAAAAATAAGCGTGCCTGAACAAGTTCCTCACCATCCCTTGGAACTATATGAATTTTGGGAGTTTCCAAGACAGATAGAATAGTAGCAATGATCTTACACCTTTTACTATGCCATGTTTTAATCAAAGGGATATTCAGTTTTGTTTCTGTATTTATATAAAATTTTTAAAAACTTTGACTAGAAGCTCGTTGTGGTTATGCAATTAAATCTAAAAATTCTTCCTGTACAGAGCTGTCAATCTCTATATCATTAAACTATTATCATGCTCTATGTCCTCAGAAATCTCAAACTAATAAAAAGAAAGATGGAAAATATAGTGAAGAAGATGTGTATATCTTGTTTAATCTTTGGGCAGCAGTAAAACCTGTTTTTCAGGCTTCCTTAACAAATAGAGAAGGTTTGATGTTAATAAGTTTACATTCAATACCTGCAAGCAAGTAATGTTTTCAGCATTGTGGTACTTTCACATATATAAGGAATATGGGAAGGTGATAGAAAAGTTTGCTTGCAGACTATGAACATCAATATAGTAATTTCCATCAATATAGATATCTTACTCCACAACCAGTGAAGCAGTACTATTTCATATGATTTTAAATGGTCCAGACATTTGAGAATGAATAACAATATAGCAAAGAAGACAACAGCTTTTTCCAGATGTTATGAGACTCAATGGCTATGTCTGGCCCATTATGCTTGTCGTCCAGTCCTCAAAATTGTTTCATTCCATGGTTTATGTCAGTTGAGACAAATAAAGTACAATGGTTCTTTTTCATTAACTCAGTCCTCTGAAAGACAAGCTGAGGTTTTTATTTATTTTAATTAAATACCTGATTGTCACTCACTGACATTTCTACAGAGGATTTCCCTGAACGTAGTCAGAAAAAAAAAAGTCTTGAAGAGCATTCTGTCTTTATGAAAGACATGAAACGGTCAAACTGTGATCAAATTTGTCATGCCAGAATATATACTACATCTCTTTCTAGTGTCCTAGGAAAATAGGGATATGAATGTCAAAAACGGTCATAAGATATTCAAGTAGATGAATCTGACACTTGTTTTTTGTTTTATCTCCAGCAGTCAAACTTCTGAATTCGTAGACTTGAGAACTAATAAAAAGCACCACGATTCACATGCTTGTTCTTTTGCTCCTCAGCAAAGCTTGATCAAAGACTTCTGCTACATAAGACTTTGCCTACTGGTTCTTTTGACCTCTTCAAACATTCTGGAAATTGCATTCAAAATACAGGAAGAAATTTTCTACTTTTGTACATTCAAATAAAGTTACTTTTTTTCCAGTGGAAAACACCCTATAATTCAGGGGAATTTCTTGATGGCTCTTACCGGAAATGAAACTTCAGTCACAGCATAGAGAAACGAAGTGAAATGACAAAGGCCATGTCAAGAACAAATGAAAGAAGATATTTCTTTGCACTATGTATACTTAAGGTGTACAGATTCTTGTGAATATCCAAAACTTACAGATTTAAAAGAGACATAGAATTTCTAGGAGAAAATCTAATCACTTTGTGTTGCAAGTGATCCAAGAATTATTTTATGGTTCCATGGAGACAATTGTAGAGGCAAATTTTAAGATCAATGATCTTGTCCTCATAATGATATACCCATAAACATGATATAAATCCCTGTGGTTTACAGGGTCAATTGTCATTTCAAATGGTCACTCTGACAGCAGTGTTTTATTTGAAAGACAAGAACAATTGATTTTGACAACCAGGTGCATCAGCACAATAAACTAATTATCAAAGGATCTATTTTAATTGGCTATACTACTTACACTTCATGTTGAGAAGAATGAAATTGGTTTCCCCATGCAAGAATGATGGTCTCTTTTGCAGACATAGAATGTTCTGTTCATAACATGAATACCAAAATAAGAAATAACTTATCTTAAAATTACTGTGTCCATGTAATCATCTGCCCCTCAAGCTCCACAGAGCTTCCCCAGAGGAATTTAGCAATGTTTTTCCATAAGCATCTGTTATGCATCAAATGTGTTCCTTCCCAGAGCATAAGAAGCACGTTGATGGCAAGTGCCACAAGGTCATTGTGACAGAGCTGACAAGTCTCCCAGATTTGGCAAAGAAAGTTACTGTAAAGCAAGCATGAGGTGTTGGAGTTTTTCCCATCTGATGCAACCAATGCTTGTCAGAAAATAGTTTGGGCTCCATAAGTCACAGAAGATACAAGAGTATTTGAGCTGATATAATCAGTGATTCACTCTCCTTACTTGTAATCTTCTGTTGATGCTGCAACCAGCACTTGATGATTGGTAATTTATGCACCAAGGATCACAGAGCTACTCAGTAAATCTCTGCAACTGCAGCCCTTTTAAGGTACACAGTGAAAACAGCTGAGCCCTGCTTGAACAAGCTCTAACATGAGTCGGGGGATTTATGTTGTTGATATTACATACTACTCTAATACAGATTTTGATGGTCTCTGAGCTGAAACGGGTCTTCCCCTGTATCCTCAGCCAAAGGGAAAAAAAAATCCACATAGTCCCGAGTTGATGAAACTAACTCTTCATCTGAAAGACAATATCATTTTACATCTGTGGCATGAGTGTTTCTGTATTATGTTTGGGAGGAATTTTAGAAAACGTGTAGTTAATTATAGACATAGACTGAATGAGGGAAGAGAGAGATCATATTTTTGAACAATTTGCTAGAGACCATTTGGAACAAATTAATAATTCTTTCAATAAGAATATGGTGTAAAATGATTTCTGACAAATTGTATCTGCAAACTAAAATAACAGGAAACTACAAGTAACATTTCACTGATAACACAGCACTTCAAATGGCAGTTCCAACAGTGATAAAAAAAACAGGTTTAATTCTTGTAAGGACTCAAATGGAGAATTAATATGGGGAACAAATCCAGATAAACACTAAATGTTTTGGGGAAAAAAAATGTGGATGTTAAGCTGTACAAATA
The DNA here is from genome assembly GCA_035583155.1 of Acropternis orthonyx. Classification (NCBI taxonomy): domain Eukaryota; kingdom Metazoa; phylum Chordata; class Aves; order Passeriformes; family Rhinocryptidae; genus Acropternis; species Acropternis orthonyx. The sequence continues at coordinate 109,565,460 of JAWWEU010000081.1, forward strand.
ATAAATGCTGATAAAATAATAATGAATAATATGCTACTAAAATAATATAGGAAAATATAAGCACAAACCTGTCTGCTTTAACATTACAAATATTCCAAAATAAACAATATATAATAGTATATAATATTATACAATAATATGCAATTCTTCATGTCAGCCAAATTTGGAAAGCATTTTTCTTTGTAGACAGTCTTTCTTATGTATGAAATATTATTGACCTCTCCAAAGTTATATTTTGGCTACAAACTAAATTGTATTGACAATGAAGAGAATCCATGGTTACAGAATAAGATCTGCATGCTCTAAGATTGTTTTATGTTAATGTACCCTTTAGCCATGATTTCATAGGTGCAGAAGGTGTGAAACAAAAACCAATGCAAAAATTTGAAGTACTAAAAGTATTTCATTTTATCCCACTTGAACCTTCTTTAGAGTCCTGGAATGAAGTAAAGATAATAGTCTTGGAGAAAGCAAAGGATTTACCAGTCTAGTGGTCTGAATGGGTAGAGGCCAGTTGCAAGGGCAGGAAACAATCTGTTCTACAGGGTATGTAGTGACACTGATTTTCAGATGCGGAAGAAATAAAATTAACATCTAGCTGAGCTCTTCCCAGTGAAGGTGTCCACCTCCAAATTGTAAAAAAGAAAAAGAAACACATGTGCAGTGTACCTTATGATGATCTCCTTGCTACTACTTACAGAATTTTGGTGACTCAACCTGGAATCAAAACACCTATAAAAAACCCCATAAATGGCTCTAGCTAAATAGCAGTGTATTAAATTGATTACTACTAAAGAAAGATTTGAACAGATCTCACAACGCATTATGCATTTTTAGTCCTATCTTTATTTGCAGTCAAGAAACACTGATTACATGGGGGAAACTTTTGCTTTGTGGAGTCCAGCTGCTTTGCAAGTCAAGAACTGTCTGTTCTGGAATTCTAGAAGTTTCAGTGAAACTCCAGAGATTTTTGCATATCCTTCACCATCAGGTCTGTCAATAGCTACATTTAAAGAAACTTTGAGCTGGAAGAATGAGACATCTTTCAGAACATAAGATTTGAATATCTATGTCATGTCTATCAAAATTTTGAAATGTTTGTCCCTGCCCTGCTGAATAGAAATGTACCTTAATAGTGCTGCTTGACAATTATCTAGTTTTGTTGTGTATATGAGACCAAAAAAGTTTTTCCTCTTGAAAAAATGAAGGGCAGGGGAGAGTTAGAATTTTGTCTCTGCTTTAATTTTGTGATATGTCATGATCACAGATGTTCAGCAGGAAAAAAGCAACAGTCAAGATCTTTAGGAAGCAATTGGATATTTTCTGTTTTCATTTTGCAAGACCAGAATATTGCACTGCATCTACTGTTAAGCACATATACACTATGTATAGTTGAACTCAAAAGAAATGCAGGAGACTGGAAAATTCCTAAATCTTGAGCTGGTATGAGATGAATGTCAAGGTTTTGATAATTCCCTTCAATAGCTCCTGAAAAAAACAAAAAACAAACAAAAAAGCCTAAAATTGTGTTGGGAAGCACAGTAACGGATTGGCATCATATAAGAAGATAAGGAAAATGAACTGATGAACAGATCTTCATGGTATCTGATGCCATGATTGTGTTAGGGTTCAGTACAGATTTGCTGGCAGCAACCTGGATATGTCACATAAGTAAGTCACAGTTCTTTTCTTTCTTGGTATCACGGAAACAGATTGATATCAAAGCACTGTACTGGAAGTACAAGCATGATGCCTTTCAGGTAGTAGGGGTCACTGACCACCAGTGGTGTCAGGAATAAAGCTTCAAAAGGCATACAAGTGAATTAGTGATTCCACAGAAGTGAAAAATAAAAAAGTATTAAAGCAAGCAGAACACAGGTTAAAGTTCAAAGACAAGAAGGAATTGAATAAATGACACTGCTATTGCAGAAAACATGAATGACAACAGACTATAAAACAAAAAGGAAGATGAAATGTATCTTGAGTTTGATGCTAACTACGGAACAGCCATGCTAACTATGGAAAATTGTAACTCTAAGAGATTTTATTACACTTTAATTGTAAACAATTTTTATGATATACAGTGCCAGTAAGTCAGGGAAGAAGGTTGAAGAGGATCTCATCCCATCCATTGGTTCTGAATGCTAATGGAAGAAAACATCAATCATTCAAAGACCAGAAAAGATAAAGAGCAAATTCTTTAGAGTTATGGAGTTGGTAGCAAAAAGTCTCTATATCAGAATAGATGTTTCCCTTTTTTTAAAATTAATACATTTACTTTAAAACCAACATTTACATTTATTGAGAATAATGTCAGAATGAGAAATATAAAAATGGTCATTCAAAGTGTTTTATATAGTCTAAAACATTAACACTAAATTTAGGTTCATTGTTGCTGACTTTTCCATGCAGAAAGTTTTTATTTCACAAAAAGTAAAAGCCACTTGTTTGGACTAAAGTCAACCTGTAAATATAATGAAAGGCAATTAATTAATAAAACTCAGGTTAAATTTTATATAAATACAAAAAAAGATTTTGAAATTACATAGAATTAAGAACTTTTTCAATCTTACATCCTCCTCCATACTTACGTTTATATGCTTTGTCTGAAGAGAAAAAACGAAAAGAGTTTATGATTTCATTATTGTTTTCTGCATAACATAGTTTTAGACTGTTAAACACAAACTTATTTGCCTACTATTGCATCATTAATTTTTCTTCTATATCATCATGGTTTGATTATATATACCTGTCAGTATTTTTAGAGCATGTTATGAGGGAGAACTTCACTTGCAATGCTATTTTGGAAAAGATGAAACTGCATGGGACTGTCCATTTATTTATGTTATTATGACAAGTTAAAATTTATGAAGGCTCTCCATTTTCTTTTATGTTTAGGAATGGACAAATCTGCATCACTAGGTGAAAAGGCTAATTACTCTCAGTAAGGTCATTAGATACATACTTTCTTTTTGTCATTACAAATATTAATATTTTTGCAATAATGGCACTATCAGAGTAGATGAAGCAAATAAATAATAAACCTCTTTATTCTGATGCTAATGGAAAACCAAATGTTCTTTCAATTGTACAGCTGTAAAAATTAAAGCGAGAAAGGTATCAAAAGGTAAAAAGCATTATTCAACACAATGTCTGTTACTCACACACACCTCTTATATGACCACTTTGCCTCTGAAATGACAAAGGTGCAAATAAAGACCATTGTTTTGAATTTTTATTAAATTAATTGGAAATTATAAAATATTTTCTTCCTTCATTAAATGAATAGAAAATATACCGTATTTTACAGAATAATAGATTTTATTTTTACAAAGACTGTAGCCAATCATAAAATTATTAGCATTTAATTCTGTTTTTGAAATCCATCCATTTTAATTTCCACACAGTTAAAGGGATCAGCATTAAGACTTGGTATCTAGAAGTTTTTATAATTCTTTGAAAAATTATTACCACTAACCCTGATGAAAATCAATATTGATATTTTGTTCCAAAGTAGTGTTCTAAATGAAATTTTGTAGAAGAGCATTTTGGCTAATGTCACTTACGTACTTTGGTCTGTGGACAAGCTGTTTCTTTCCTTGAACTCTGCCATAGTGATAATGCACATGACTCATGACCAGTGACCTATTGGCTGAAATTTTTTGACCACTGGATCTTTTGCAGTCATGTCTATTCAAACATCCATAGTAAAAGCTATTATTAGAGAATTTTGTTTATGAAATCCCCCTAGGATTTCCTGTGTGGATACATAGTTTGATCCTAATCATTGTTTCTCATGGAATTCTGAAATCCAGTAATGTGGAGAACTGTTGACCTATTTATTTTTATTATTTCTTTTGCTAATATTGAGATAATTAAGAATATTAAGCTTATTTTTCCCTTTTAAAGTACTTACTGTAATATTTATAATGCACAAACTTCCTTTAAAAATTTATTCTGTCTTTTTCAACAAAGAAAATCCCTCTTTCATTTCAAGAAGGAGCAGAAAAAAATCTGTTCTCCTCACCTTATTTTTCCCAGGCTTTTTATATAACAGAGAATGCATCTCTGCTGCTCTCTGCTCCAATTAGAATAGACAGTTCAAAATTTTGGAAAAAAGACAGTTTAGAAAACCTTCACTAATCTAAACAAAACATATAATGAAAAATTGAACAAAAATTAATTTTTATTAATAGCAGCTTTAAAAGTAATTACTTTTTCTGTCAAGTCCATCACCTTTCTCAATAAAAACCTTAGAAGCATCCTGTATCCTTAAATATTACGGAGGTTGAATGTTAAACATAGAATGCATTATGAATATAATCTAATAGATTGCCAGAACTTCAGTTATTTGATTAGAGAAGGTCTGCATTCCAGGTAGAATACACCAGTAAGAGCACAGTTCAGCTCTCTGCCAGTGGAATGCTGTGGCTGTCTGTACAATTATGTTTGTACCTCAGGCTACCCCTACCATACTAAAATCTGACTAACAGAACACCTGAGAGATTATCTTCTCATTTCCCTACCCTATTGAGAGTCCTTGGCAGACATTCCAAGAAACAGAGATTAGGAGTTTTCTTTTTAGTTGTCTTCTTTAGGGTGAAATCTAAGATCTCTCTTTTCATGCAAACATTCATTGACTAAAACCTACGACATAAATGTTATGGTGACCCCAATATGTGAAGGGCAGAAATGATGTAGTAGGCCGAGATCAATCACATAAAGACAGCAAGATGTACAGAGTGCCAAGAAACAAGACATGAGACTGGAGAAAAAAAAAAAAAAACAGAAACACCAATATCAGAGAATAAACACTAAGGAGACAGAAGATTACAGCAACTTCTGCTGGATGTTCACTGTACAGCATATGTCACCATTCAAATTAAGCCTCAAAGAAGCCAAACTTCAAATCATAAAGGGTCTCATAAAACCTAGTGCAGTAACTCCATAATATGAAAATATAATAATAGTTTATGTAAATTGCAACATTTTATGCAAACTACTTACATGGGATTGTTAAAGAATTAATAGTGAGGCTTCTTTATTAAACACTCATTTAAAAAAACTGATAATGCTCAGAAAAGAAAAATACTTTCCCACATAATGCTAAAAGTATATTTCCTGGAACTTTTCAAATCAGGATACCATTTTACAGTAACTCTTATAAACAAAAAAGGACAACTATGGTGAATATTTTAAACTGAGTAGCTATTTTTCCTCCTTAGAATTTCACAAAATCCTGACAGCTCAACAGATGTGTGAAATCTGAGCTTTTCTGTATAAAACAGCGTACATGGGTATTTAATATATCTTTTCAGCAAGTAACTATAACATGCATAGACACAAAATCTTTCTATATTTTTTCTACGTTTTTTACTTATTGCAGCAAACAGCAGTTCAAAACCCTTTAAATGAATAAATTTAATTTTTTTTTTCTAGACATAATGTACATCATAATTTTAAGTATATTTATGTTATAGAAAACATTCATATAATAAATAGGTAGTCCAAACTAATTGTCATTGGACTTCAGGATATATTTTGATGCAATATTGAGGTATCAGTAATTGTAAAGCCAATTGTTTTTTCTGATAATGAAGTCCCTGCTTTTCTGCAGCTGTTTGTTTTTTATTTTTTAACACTGCTCTTTCATTTCAGAAGTGTCATTTTCTACAGTAATGGTACAACAATTATTCTTGTCCTACATGAAAACAGTAACCCAGCCTAATTTGCTTATTCTTGTAGTTTCAGTGTAGTTAACACAACTGAAGTCACAGACATGGTCGCTGAGAAAGAAACTACATTCCTGTGTTTTGGATAAGCCAAAACTGAACTTTTGGGATGTTAACTTAAATGCACAAACCACAGGTTCTACAAATAATTTCAGAATCAAAATCAGGACAAGAAAAGGCAACTAAATAATTTCAGAATCAAAACCAGGACAAGAAAAGGCAACTATCAGAAAGGTTTTTGAGAAATATCTCCTAAAAGTACTTTTACTCTTGTCTGTGTGTCGATGTGCTGCTGTCACAACTGAAGAAGAGATCTCTCAGTGTCATAAGACACGGTCAGCACATAAATGGGAAAGGGAGCTACACACAATGTCATTTTGTCCTCTACTACAGAGTACCAAGGAAAGAAAAAGGAGAGTGTTCAAGGATAGGAAAAGAAGGATATAAGAATAATTTATATGTGGATTACGAAACCTGAAGAACTTCAGTGATCAGAAGGTGGTACCTTTCTCTATCTTTGAGTGATGTACGTATTTGTAATGTGAATGCTCCAAGCAGTAAGTTCCCATATCCACAATCATCACAGGAGCAGTTGCTGAGTTCTTGAAGCAGATAGAATCACTCTATCACATGCTGCATTAGCTTTGAGTCTTCCTCTGTATTACTGCAGTGGTTGATAAGAATATAGATAAAGCTTCCGAGGACATAAAGAATGGAGGCATTTTTGAACGTCACTGATACAACTTCAGCTCTGATGGGTACATTCCAGTGAGAGGAAAAGGCTGTATTTCAGTGGTTTGACAAGACACCTCAACACATTTCATGTTCAGTTTATGTATTCAGGCAGAGAAGGCCATGTCCACATCAGCAATTAATATGAACTATTTTGCACACCATCTTAAAACTTTAGTTTTTATACTAGAATAGCAAAGAATTCCCTAGATATCAAAGTGGAAAACACTCCCAGTTTTCAGGTATGAAGTATGGGAATGTATATAGAAATACTGACTCTGTGATGAAAATGAAAGCAAGGAAATAAGAAAAAGTGTAGGACAACTACTTCCTGGTTGGAAAGAACATAATCTGTGAAAGTTGCATCTGAAGGGGTTTATGCCCTCCCTCCTTATGAGGAAACTGTCACAGATGACTCTACTTCAGCAAGAGATAGACTTTACTGACTTTGGAATGACTAGTTCTTCTACATTCCAGAGGGAAAGGATTCTACTGCCATGTTCTATAGTATTGTCATAAAAGTGAGGATAGCCATTCACTCAAACCCACTAACCTTTACCAAGATGCTGATCCATCTGGTTGCTCCTCTTGGGCATTAGTTGCTCCTGTTCTCTCCGGACAAAAGGCTGATCACCAAAATATTAGATTGTTCAGTAGCAGAGTGCAGTTACTTCAAAGTTTGTTTTTAATTATGAATGGTCAAAATCTCATGTCACCTCCCTCAGACAAGTAAGATATGATGTCTCAATACAGTACATTATTTATAATAATTGAGGGGGTAATAGATTTCTGATATTAAGAGAATTGTAGTGTTTGACCACCTAAGAACTAATTCCAGAGGATACTGGCATTGGACAGCTTCTAAAAAATACAGTTTATACTACATGCTATTGCTGTGCAACTGTATAAAGAAAATATGGGGGATTGAATATTCATATCACATCAAAACAATGATATGGCAAAAAATTTAATAACAAAACTATAAACTATTTGTTCACTGTTTTCAGTACAGCTAAGGAATTTTCTAATGGCTTCTTCTCACATGCCATTTATAGTGCACTAAATTATTCTAGAGCTATCTCTGCTACCTAATGAAGATGGTATGCTCAGTTTTTCTGTTTTCAAACTCTTTCTTTTATTATCTCATATTTTAATTTAACTATTGAAAATACACCCACTGGTTTTGCTCTGCAATTCAGTGGGATCATTTCAGTTCATTTTATGTGAACTTCAGAGAAAGGACAGCAATTACTTGTAATTCACAGAATACATTGTCTTTGAAAATCAACACACTTGGGGATGACCATGTATCTGGAACTTATGAGGAATACACTGTATAGCATTATTTAGCATGGTATCACATAAAAATCCCCATATGCCTCTTGTCCCTGGTTACTTTCCTGTAACAATTGAAGAAAACATCTATCTTTGAGGAAAGGAAGTAGGAGTGTGTAGGAAAGTCTAAAATCCATATACTCACAAACACTACCATAGGCAAAGAACATTCTTGCCTCACAAAACTCCTTCTGGTTTTGAAAGATAAAAAAAATATCAAAAAAATCTCTTTCTAGAGGAATTTTTGAGAGGTTTTAGTTCATAACTCATCACAATTGGCCACACATAACTATGCCAGCTACTAATATAGTTTGGTTAGCCTCTAGAGGTGCCTGTTATATATCTTGAAACACACCATAGAAGAGAGCTTTAATATAAAGCTTCTCATTCTACACAAATAATAATTAAAAAAGGACAATGAGGACAATTAAGTAAAATTAATCTTTTCTCTCTCTCAGACAAAAGTGTAAGAAATATTATGTGCTTGTCACAGAAGGCCTTATAGATATATAAATGTTCCATAATTTCTGCATTATTTGTGTTCTTACTTAAGGTAGTTAACTAACCCTACTGACCCAGCAAATTTAAAAAAAGAAAAATATAAATGTTAAATGAATAATATATTTTCTGAGCTTTGTGACTGCTAATCCCAAGCACATGTCACATGGCAGCTCTCCTCTTTCATTCCTATCAGTGCAGTAGGTGTGCACAAAAATGGTGTTTGGGGCATTGTACTCCTGTAGGAGTTTTCTTTTGGATGAGATATAAATGGAAGGTCCTACACAAATTGGTCATTAGCAATCTCAGGGAACTCTTCAGAAGAGTAGGTGTGTTAACTTAAGTCTGCTGGCCAAATTCCAGCTCAGGTAATTACATTCAGCCTACCTAATTTCCCACTGCAATTACAAATACAGAGAGATCCTTAATTTCCAGTCCCAAGCCACTGTGCAGTGTTGAATAGTTGCTATGTTTCACCCAGGGTGGCTGCACTTCAGCAGCGGATAAAGCAAGCTGTGTATAAATGGTGACAGTTTGTAAAGCATTTTGGAATTGTTTGAGATGAAAGTTAAGATAATTCTAAATTAAATAATTGCCTACCACTGCTCTAAATATCATTTTGTAAAAAAAAATCTTTACAAGGAAATCTTTTAGGTGCTCTGGACAAATCAGCTAGTAAATATTTAAACAGACTTAAATGTAAGTGGTTGAAATTGCATATATGCAAGAGTAGTATTTAAAAAAACCCACACAAAACTCTAGCAATCCTTTAATGCAGTTTACAAGTGTTTGAGCCATCAGCAGAATAGGATCACTGCTCCAGTGTAAGATTAATGGCACATCCAATCTGTCAAACTTACTCTCACTATTAACATCCTAACAAAGGCCTAGACATGCATAATATACCACTATATCAAAGCTATCTATAAAGCAACAATACGAAGGTTAGCAGATACCATTAGACAGGGACTGTTTCTAACATGGGCTACTAGACCTCACATTAGAATCCTATAACATCTCTACATAATAAATGTGTAGATTTTCAGTTTCCTCCAAATCTCTCTCTTGGATTTCATGTCCAAACACTAACTAGATTACCACTGAACTGAAAACTCTCTTGCCATAAAATTCAGGAAGATCTGACCCAATAATTCAGATAATTTTATTCCAATGAAAATACAAACAAGATCCGTATGTAAACCGAAGCTTGAAATGGCTCTCATGAAACTAGTACACTAGTTTATTTTCACTAGCTCAGTGCAGTATGCTGTGATTGGAGTGGTTATATTCTATGTCAACTTACAAGCAATTTTAGTGCTGCTTTCATTGCCACCTTTGGACAATGGGAACGTATTATCCCAGGGCATAAAATGTTCCATAAAGGGTAGGCAGAAGACAATGGAAATCCAACACTGTTTAAGGAAATCAGTGAATAAATTACAAAAACTGTCCATTTGCCCGCCCCTTTTAATCTTACTGTTGTATTCAAACTATTGGGCATGTAACTGAATATCTCAACTGTACCTGAAGAAATAATGGAGCGTGTCTCTGCAGTAAAACAGAACGGCACTAAACTGATGAGTTTAACCCAGCAGAAAGAGCGGCTGTAAACATGACAAATGCCTGCTATTGATTTCAGGTTTAATTACTCTGTGCAGCACTGACAAAGCCCATCAGATGTTGTTGTGAAGTGTAAATGGAACAAACTACACTTCACTGCCCATAGGAAACTGATGGTGTCTGCAGTTTGCATTGTTTACTTTATCCTCCGTAAACTTCAGCCTTGATCAAATTAACAAGTGCTACTACCCTCCAACAAACTACAATGCACTATGATTTTACAGCAACTGCCTTGGAACAATAGTTCTGGAGCATTTCATTGATAACAAATGTCTGGCTAATGACAGGGTAATGGCAGCTGCTGAACCTTACTGTCCAGCACAGCACGGCCTTTAATCTAGCTAGGAAGAATTTTTTAACACTCTCTTGTATTTCCTTCTGTTTTGGGGGAAAGGATGGATTAGTCACTTATTATCCTGATAAAACTTTTAGTTAAAATATACTGCCCAGGCTGTTTAGGAAGTATCTAATAACAGCAGAGCAATAAAATCAGAGCACAACACATAGCATGTTGTAGCTACCACTCAAAATGTTCTCTGAAAAAATTTCCTTTTTTTCCATATACATACAGCGCTACTTATTCACCCTTGTAGCACTTCAGTTCTTCCTCCAATGCTCCTCTACTTCCTTTTAGCTTTTCATTGTGCTTATTTAACATTCTAGCAACCAACAAATATAACATACAGTGATGAAAAAATAAATAGTTTGAATCAACTTACTATGAAAACTGCCCTATTCTTTTTGTTTTGTTCATACACAAGACAGTTTCTTGGCTTCCATCACGTTGAGACTGAGTTTGTTACTTTACAAATGAATGCTGTTGCTCATCTTATTCAGATTTTCTCGTTTTGAAATAAGATTCTACTGTCAGCATGAATATATGCAGCATTGTGAGCTACGTCTTCATTGCTTTTAATGTGTGCTATAGAAAAAGGGGCTTTGTTACAAGTAAACTGTCAGGAAATAGAAAACCTAGGTGCCAGTTTGAGCTGCTCAAACACTGACAGGAAAAACATCTTTTGATGTGTAGCCTACTTAGGTAAGCAATAATTGTGTCTCCTTAACTGCTGCTCGCAGACCCACGGCTCTGAGGATTTGCCCTTGTTCTGGAATGAATGAGCTGGAGACGTGTATCCCTTTATTGTTTCCAGCAATGTGTGCACAGCACATAGACACAAATGGCTAAGTAATCTGGACAGTCTTATTTCTGACCAATAACCAGCAGAATCTAGAGGACTCTAAAGAGGTGGAAAAAAGAATGGCATGTGTGCATCCTCAGAGCCAATATATACTAACTCTAATAATTACTAGTAAGCAGACATTATTGTCTTCATCATACACCCATTTTGAGGAGAACAGCATGCAGTATAATCCTCAGGGGATTTGATGAAGTAAACAATGAGAGCAGAATTTCTGTTCCAAGATAAACATCAGAATAAGATGCCAAATCAATAGACTAGCACTGTGCACAGGTAAGATGAAGGGAAAATGATTTCCCATGAACGATATTATAACTAGTCTTGCAGCATGAAAAATCACCCCAGCCCGAAGGCTGAGGCCGGAAGACTTGTATCATCCAAATACAAGAAGTTGAAATAGTTTTTAGTGATATGACTGAGAACAGGAAACATGTCATTATGGAAAGACAGTGATACAGATTTTTTTTTTTTATTATTTTGAAAGAGTAAGTTTTTATAAAAGAAGCAAATTTTTGGCATGCAAGTTACATATTTGTTTATAGATCTGTGTCACTGCAAAGAATCTGTGTCATACAACATGTAGGCATGGCTAGACTTGCTCCTAAAGCAGGCTACATTTCACCTGAAAAAAAAACCATTCTGACTATGTAATTATTTGTAGTCAACATGGAAAAAAAATTAGTTTCCCCATGAAATCTAGAAATTCTTCTTAAAATGCAGTTGGAAAGTGGAGTGGGCACTTAGACTCACCTGCTTTCCTAACTACTATGGCTAGACATGAGAAATATAGGACAGAAATGGATTGAAAATCCATTTGAGTCAGAAGTGATGCCTGGTACTGATTTTGTCAGCACACAGTCACATTTGCAACAGATGATATTTTCTTTTGCTTATTTTCATTATTCTCCTTCTGCAGTTCAAAATATATTAAACTATATTAAATAACAACATGCATACTGCTGATTTTTATATTTTTTTCAGTCTCTTTAAAGAGCCACTCTGACCTTTTCTTTTGGAGGACTTTTTTTTAAGGAATTATCCTATAAAATTCCGTTTGATATAAATAGACTTTTGCATCCATCCTAGAATGTACAAAGAATGAATGAACCCTTAAGCTTCAAGGTCTTCCTGAACAGTTGGGCTTCTCAAACAAGTCTCCGTTCCTTGTCAGTAGAGGCAATCCAAAATGTTAAAAGAGTGTTCACAAGGATTTTCAAAGAAGATTGAAAGGAATTTAAAAAACAGTTTGGATCATGTTATTTGCTCCTGCCTTCTGTTCTTGACATATTTATTGTCTGTGTATTCAAGTATCTTCAAAGACTGAGCTTGTTATGGGTTAATTTGACTGAAGAGATTATGGAATTCTGGCTGAGTCCCAAGAGCTGAAATGGTCCCTGTCATTAACTGAAAATGTCTTTTCTTAGACTATTGACAGCCCTGGATTCACGATTATGGGGCTGTGCCTTGTCTATTGTGTAGACTGACCAAACATAACAACCGATACAGGGTAATTTGAACCTTACCTTTGAAACAAAAATCCAGTGTTCTTCCAGCATATCTTTTATCTGTATGGGAAAGGATAAATAAACATTGAAACTGACAATCACCAGGCAGAGCAAAGGTTTTACACTGCAAAGTTCTGCCTACTGCCTAGCAATATCACTTTTTTCCTCAAGTAACAACTAAACCAGGATCTTTTTATTCCAGGAAAGGACAACTTCAGAGATAGCCCATACAGGGTTGTGTATTCTCAGTAGTCCTGGCACTCAGATCTTTATAGTAATACCCAGACTGGGAGAAATCCATATAAAGATATGTATATGTGTTGGTACTTAACTCTTCCAATCACAGTCACTGGGTTACTACAGAACCAAACATCAGTATGTCAGAAACATTTGAGTGTCCAGCTTGCAGAATTTGGAAAATGGATATTTTACTGATTTATTGAAATGAAAGAAACAGTATTTTTATGATTAGGGTATTACGGATAATATTATTTTGAAAGAACAAAGATTTTACTATAATTCCAAGAACACAGAGTCTTTGCTTCCCTCTGTACTAGATGTAAAGTGTAAATAAATTACTTCTGGACTGTAAGAATTCATCAGAAGTCCAAAATCTGCCCAACTTTATCTCTGTGTTCCAAAAAATCTGTTCAGAGTGGCAGAAGAACAAGTCTGGGTTTTGTTTTTTCTTCCTTCTGGAGTTAATCTTCAGTATGAAAAAATAGTTCTTAGCCTTATTTCATGTTAGGAAAATTCATTATGAGTATTTTAGGGAAACAATCATTCCTATAGCTTAAAGTGATCATTATCTCAAAAGCTACTACAGTAAATAGATAAAATAGAGATCTGCACATGGGCAGGACTAGAGACAGATCCATAGTGATACTGAGCAGAAAGATAAAATTCTACAGAAAAATTCTAGATGTAGAGAAAAGTGATGCTCTAAAGGAAAATAAAAATAGATGCAACCTGTCTCTTGAAAGCAATTCTAGATTACACATATTAATAAAGATTGTGGATGTCCCAGATACTTTAGGAGGCCAGAAAATTTAATCTCTCCATCTTCCCCCATGATCAATGTACTTTCAAATCTGCACTTCCCTCAATTCTTTTGTTTAAGATGATCAACTTTCTGGACCCTATGGAAGATTTATCTTTTCCTCAGTGTGAATTTTCTATTTCCAGTCTATAACATTCTACTCATGGTGATGGGATCAAGTACATCACAGTGATGCCAGTGATGAGATACATTTTTTCTCTTCCTTCAAGTTTTTTAGTGAATATGTCTAGTAGGTCTTACCACATTTTTTTCATTCTGTCTACATGACTTTTCTTTATTCTATCTAAAGATAAAATGGGGAAACTCAATAAACTATAGTTCCAAGAAACATTCACTTTATAATAAATAAATTCAATTTATAACATTCAAATCACTCTCTCATAAAGTTCAAACACAACACAAGAATTCTAAATTACTGAGTAAAGAATTCAACCTTACATCATTTGTGTACATTCTTCAAAAATTAAGCAGCTTTCAGATAGTCATCACTTAATACTCAGGATTTTTGAATTTGAAGAATCTATCATACTGACATGGGTTAAAGAGTGAAACTTTACACTTCATGGGTAAGTCTCAATCAAGCATTTTAATGCACCTGGTCAGAAGATTTCTTTTTGGAAATACAAAATGTTGATATTTGTATTTTGAATAATTTGCTTGAATTCAGAAACATTTTAAAAGAGCTAGACAAGATGAAAATACCTGCAACTTATGACTGGCCTTTCTAACAACAGCTATAATTTGAATTGAGTGAACAGCAGCCTTCACAGAAATGAGTGACTAGAATTACTGTCACTTCTCTGCATGGTATCCATTCTAATGCAAAAAAGAAAGGGAGAAAAGACATACAGATGTCTGTTTGGGAACAGGGCATCATGTAAACTGGCTTGGAAAGAAAAGAATACCAGAACCCTCTGACTCATGTGAGCAGAGATCTCTTAAGATCACTTGTTTCAACGTGGAGAAAATCTAGATGTTCTCACTGCTCTTCTACATAGACTCAGAGAATCATTTAGGTAGGAATGACCTTTAAAATCTTCAAGTCAAACTGTTAACTCAGCACTGCCAAATCCACCAATTAAACCATGTCCCTAGGTGCCACATCTATGTGTCTTTTAAATACCTCCAGGGATGAAGACTCATCCACTTCCTTGAGAAACCTGTTCCAATGCTTGTCAACTCTTTTGGTGAAGAAATTTTACCTAATATCCAAACTAAATCACCCCTGACACAACCAGAGGCCATTTCTTGGTTGAAAACTTTCATAGTCCCAAATCATCAGTCTTATTTTTATTGCCTAAGATGTCTGCTACAATTCGTACAGTAAGAAGAACCCAAACCCAGTGTTTAAGGTTTACGAAGGACTGGACAGCTTTGTATTACAGCAAGTTTATTCCCTGTTTTCACTCTTGTTATGACAAGATCCCTTGGACCTCACTCTCTGTGAATATCTGGCCTTCTCAGCTGACATCTGCAATGATAACTACATCAAGTGATTTAGCTGTTAGAAGACCACCTTCAATCTACATTCAAATGTCCCGAGAATTCTCCTGAGGGAAGGTACACTTACCAAGGACTGAAGAACATGTCACAGAAAAAGTAATATACGAGTAGAATAATCCTCGTAGAGTTATAAGAATCAAGAATAGCTATGCTAAGAGTAATTATAGAGACATTGTCTTAAGTAAAAGGATATTTTTTAGAGTTTCACATGAATGTGAAGAGTTGCATTGAAGGCAGTGAATTGGAATACAGGAATTGGAGGAGCTGATATGAGGAATAAATTCATGTCTGACTGGTACACATTCGTGGATGTTGAGGTACCTTCAAGAAGCAAAATAGTTCAGTTATTGCAGGTAGTATGGACTGTCTGCACTCCAAAATAGCACTTTGATAGAACCATGGAATGGTTTGGGTTGGAGGACAGTTTTGAAGGTCATCTAATGTCAACTCCCCTACCATGGGCAAGGACACCTTTCACTAGACCATGCTTTTCACAACCTCTTCCAGCCTGGCCTTGAACATTCCAGGGATGGGGTATCCACAACTTCTCAGGCCAAACTGTTCCAGGGTCTCACTGGTATCTCAGTCTTTTGCCCTAGTGTGAAGGAAAGAGTTTAAATATCCTTGGAGCTAAAAAAATACTAAACTAAACAATACTACTGTCTGTTAGAAAGCCTTATCATGCTTTAAAACTGAGTGAGTATTTACAGGTGATCTCTGAGGTGAGAACTAAGTAAACAATAAAATAATATTAAATATTTTAATGTATTTTTTAATCTTATTTCATGTATTTAAAATATTAAAATCTAGTGTAAAGTTCCATGTCTGAATTATTTTCTTCTCAGTGAAGGCTTGTGAAGGCTTGGTTTTGAGAAGCTAAACAATCAGCAATATTTTAAAGAACTAAAATAGTGTGAAACAATTGACAACTGTTTCAAGTTCCAGACACCTGGGCACAAGTTTAAATTAGTGGATATGAGTAATCCTATTGAATGTGTAGAATTTGAGCTTAAGTGTGTAATTCCAAAATATACTACAAAGATGTACTAAAGTGATATTAGTCTTTAATATCTATGTGCACATGAACATGTAAAGGCACACATTTATAATATGAGGGATTTTTTTTTCCAAACTGAAGTAACACAATGATGAGCTGGCCTCAGTTCAAAACATATTTTTCTGTTGCATAACAAAGACCACACAGAATCCATGTTGAAAAGTTAAACCTCTCATATTCTAAGCAGAATAAAGACTTAAGGATCTAAGTCTTGTATAAAGCATGAAGTGCCCCTGTACATTTGATACATAGGACTCCATTAGATGCTCTGTTACTGTCCAAATACAATTTTCTTTGGTTTTTTTTTTTTTTTAAATGAGTCAGTCAGAAACCTCTGATAGCACCATTTCAAATGCAAATAATTCTGTTCCAACTGCCTCTTTACATTAGCTAAATGAAGTCATCAGTAAACAAAATTGGAAGAAATCTTAACACAACTGCTGTAAACAACTTTAAAAGTTTTATATCCCAAAAGATTAAAAGTGTTAGAAGACAGTTCAGATTCACTGGAGATGTTCATCACTGAGAGAGTTTAGAGTCAAAAAATAATCTCGCTCATCTCACCCAAACTGATACTGGTCACAGCAAATTATAATCAAAGATAGATTTCTTGGAGGGTGATAATACCATTAGATTTAAGGAATTAAAAATACATGAAACTTTTGAGTTAATGAACAGGGTCCTTAACTGCTCATTTAATTCAAACAGCTGTTTGTTAATGCCCTAAGCAGTGTCATAAACTGTGAAAATACTGTTGAGTGCAAGACACTAGTTAATGCTATAAAGCAACACATGCTCTAATATTAAAAGGATTTAATGGGATTAATAGAGAATAAAACATTAACTCCCTATTATGATGTTTTTAGGACCCAAGGGCAAATTCTGGCTAAAAAGGACTCTTGTTCTAAAAGCACAAAAAGTAAACTATAGCACTGTACAGCAAATCATGGCAATTTTATGCTCCTGAAAAAAAGTGGAACCCTGATAAGATCACATCTGTTCCAATCACAGACTGGATAAAATCACTGTTTACTAAAGTCCTAAATAACTAAATATGTGGAACCCCAACAAGATCCCATCTGTTAAGACTACAATTTGGATAAGGTCCCATTACAAAAATTTCTATATCATAACATATTACTACAAAAGAATGAAAAATTTTTATTTTCTTCAGTTTCATAAATTTTTCCATAGGGATACACAATATTGTAAAAATCCTACAGCATAATTAGTTGCCTTGATGAACATTAATAATATATCAATATTTGGAATTTCAATTCAAAAAAGCAATCAAAAACTAGTCTTAGGGTTTAAGCCACATAACCTCAGTTATATGTTCTTAATTCCAGTTGTTTCAAATACATCTATACAATTTTTTTTCATTTCTAATAAAATGATAGGTTTGACAGCATATGTAGTTCACCACTAAATTACAAACACTTATTATTTGAAAAGTTCTCACTAGTTTTCCAGATTTTCTTTTGAAAGGATATTCTTCAAAGAATAAAACAGAAAGTAAGCTGAATTTACCTTTATAGGTATAGCATGTTTGAAAATTGTCAGTAGTAGAAGAATTAAAAAAAAAAGTTCACACAACCTTAATATATAAATAAAATCTATTTTAACACCCAAGGGTGGTTTTTTTTTTTTTTCCACAAAAGTCATACTGCAGAAAAGAATTAAGAATTTGGGGGTTTTTTTCCTAAAAATTGAAGGACGTGAGGTTAAACATTGTATTTTCAGGTCACATTGCCCTCCAAAACGTTATTAATTGCTTTATAAGGTAGTTCATATAGTGAGATGTACCTCTGTCCTTTTAAATTGGGAAAAACCAACCCCTCCACACACCTAGTGATGTCTTTAAAGTAATTTAGTCGCAATTCTTTAGTTAATTCTTATATTCAATATTTTTTAAAACATCAATAATAATTTGCAGCTGTACTTGCATAGCAGATATTCCCACCTGAATATTGTGACTTTTATAAAATCACATGATCAGAGGGAGTAGATCCTCATTTATACTTAAATTGAGAGCTGACAACCACCAAAAAGGTACTCAAAGATGTGAATGTTCATAATTTCTGGTTAAGTTAATGAAGAATATGCATTTCTAGTGCTTCGCTGCCCCAAAGGAAATTGCTTAAAACCAGTCACATTTCTAGGGAATTAGAATATCTACTTACAAAGCAGTGGTCTTCAACTAAAGACTGTGTTCAGATTTTCACATATCAACCTTTTCCATAGAGATACAGCAATTATTTATATAATGACAGAGAAGGAATGAAGAGACAAATTAAGAAACAGTTTTCCACACTTGGACAAACTCAGAATATTTCCAGTCATAGAATCATAGAATTGTTAAGGTTGGAAAAGACCTCTAAGATCACCAAGTCCATTTAGAAATGCTAACCAGAGTATATTGAGATATTCAGTTTGTCCCAGCAGAAATTTAATGTCAGGTATGGGGTGCTGGGGGTATTTTTTGTTGGTTTGTTTTAGTCTATGAACCTAGAAAGGAAAATAATCTTCCTGAATGTTTACAGCAGACTTCACTTCCATTAACAGGCCTTGTTTCCCTGAAACCTTCTGGCAGGTAAAATCATCCTGACGTCTTTTTCTTGGACACATATGTGTTCTTCCCTATAGACTTCACATTTAAAATACAGCATTCAAGAGATCACTTATATCTTCTGTTCCACCTTTCTCATTGTGTAACGAATTTGCAAGACAGTTCCTTCATGAAAATATGTTTTTCCCATCTGAAGTTGCTTATATGTACAAAGTCATTAGAATTTGCTTCTCAATAAAACTTGCGCCGCTGCATTTTGTGAATCTGCTCTTATGACACTTCCAGTTCTGTGGTCATCACTTAAAAGTTAGTACTTTCCAAGTGCTACCACACAGTGATAATATTTGCCAAGTGTTGTTATGTGTTCTGAGGTCTTGCAATGCTGACACAGAGGCTTGTACTACAGTTGTACACAGCAACTGTGTAGAACCCACTTGAAAATTCTGGGCATCTTTCGTACAGAAGGTGACTTCTCTATTACTGTAAGATTTTTTTACCACATTAGGTTCTTAAACATTTCCTACTACTTAATAAAAAATGATTTATTACTTTTTCTTCATCTAAGTAGAAGACCTATTTTATATCACAAAACTTTCAAATACACTGTTTTCCTGACACATACTCAATGCTCAATACTGAGTAGCAGCTTTGTACTGGGTCTGGCTGGCATAGAGTTAAGCTTCTTCATTGCAGCTGGTATGGTGCTGTGTTTTAGATTTGTGACCAAAGCAGTGTTAATAACACACTAATGTTTTAGCAATTGCTGAACAGTGCTTGCACAGCATCAAATCCTTCTCCTGTTTCTCTCTCTGTCTCCTGCAGTGAATAATAGCAGTCCTTTCCCTTCCTTTTTCCCTTTCCCTTCCTTTTCCCCTTTTCCCGTCCCTTTCCCGTCCCTTTCCCTCTCCCTTTTCCCCTCCCTTTTCCCCCTTTCCCTTTCCCTTTCCCTTTCCCTTTCCCTTTCCCTTTCCCTTTCCCTCTCCCTTTCCCTTTCCCTCTCCCTCTCCCTCTCCCTCTCCCTCTCCCTCTCCCTCTCCCTCTCCCTCTCCCTTCCCTCTTCCTTCCCTCTTCCTTCCCTCTTCCTTCCCTTCCCT
>JAWWEU010000081.1:109585463-109597438 GCA_035583155.1 Acropternis orthonyx
CAACAAAGAGTGGCCCTTCCCTTCCCAAACCTTGCCTTCGCAACACTTGCCTTCCCTAACCTTCCCGTTCCTCCCCGTTCCTCCCTGTTCCTTCCCCTTCCCCTTCCCACCTTGCCTTTCCTTGCTTTCTTCTCCCCTTTCCACTTCTTCATTGCTTATTAAACTGGTTTTATCTTGATACACCAGTTTTCTTAGCTTTACTCTTCCTTTTCTCTTCCCCCATCCTGTGCAGAAGGGGTGTGGGAATTGAGTGAGTGGCTCTGTGGACTTACTGGCCATTTAGGGTGAGCCCACCACAAAGTTAGCTGACAAAAAATTACCCACTATGTCAAAATCAAGTATATTCAAGCATCCCCAAAGAAAAGGTAAACATTTTTTCTGAGTGTCATTCAATCCTAATAGCACGGAGTTGCAGAGCTACAATACCTTTTTTTTCTGTTGTAAATTTCCTATATAAGTTCCAAATTACTGCATCACTGTTCTCATTCTCAAATTAAACTTGTGAAAAGAAAATTCCAAGGTCAAGACTGATACTCATAACTAGAGTTTAATATATCTAAACATAATGCTGTCTCCAAAAATGGCAATTCTTAAAATCTTGCAGTGCATAGCAAAAAACCCTTTCCTGATTAAATTAAAAAACAAACTGTTTGCTTTCTATTGGAACCAAAAGAACATTATTTTGTCAATAAAACAGTATTCGTTTTGTTTGTTCACAGCTAATTCTGAATGTTGACATCTATTCATCCTAAAGATGTTGATGACTGAAAGCAGAAAGAAGACTTGCCTCCATCCCAAGTCCTGGCTGCTGCTCTGTGACCACATGGAGTCTACTCAGGAAAGACTGAGGGACACACCCTTTAGCTGAAAACCACTGAACACATTCAGTGGGAAGAAACTCCCAGAGTACAGGACAGAGCTGATTGAAAATCACACAAGAGTAGTAAGGCTGCAGAATGAACAGAGACTGGAAAACTCCTGAGAAGTATTTAACTCTCACCTCAGGACATTCCACCAGAATATAATTAGTTTTTTAGGCTTGTGGACAAGCTCAAATAAGTACTTGTCCTGTCAGAGTTAGATTCCAGAAATCAACCTATTTGCTGGATTAAAGTTCTTTATTTACACCTCTTTTTGATTATGCTGTGAGTAAATGCAAATGAATCCTAAAAAGTAGACAGGGTACCCAATGTTGCATCTTCATTCTAGCACATTTGGAGATAGTATTGTATATGTGTTTAATTTTATTTTCTTTCCTTGTTTCTTTTCTGTACAGATATCTCTTTTGCACTAGTAAAGGTGCTAAATTGGCTTTAAAGATTTTTGGGGATTTCGTGGAGGTTTTTTTTTTTTTATTTTTTCAGTTAGGCAGCCTAATTTTGACTGATGTTTAGCAACCAGTACAAGGGCATAAGAAAAGGGTTTTTCAACAGACTGTCAATATTCATTATGCTTCTTAGTCCATTGTTTGTAAATCAAAACCTTCTTTACTCTATTTCAAGGCTTCAAAAATCACATAACTTGAGGAAAAAATAGTATAAAAATACCTTCTTAACAAATAAGTAATTTCCCCAGTAGCTCAGTACAATATCTCAAGATACCTAACATGACACAAAATGGATATGGCATCAGAAGAGCTCAATTTATATGGAACCTTCTTAACACTCTGATAATTTTAATAACAACATGTACACTCAAATTACTTCCAATAGGTAAAACCCCCTAAATACCAGAGAAAGAAGATATTTGCCCCAACATGTGGTTCTGTGCTTTAATTAAAAATACTACTCTTTATGGTCATTGATTTATTTATTTATGCTTATTTATTCAAGTAGCTGCCACTAAATGTTGCATGTGTTTTGGGATTCTCTAGGAGTTTCCCACATGTGGGCATAGCTATGACTTACTGAGTTTTTAAAGTGGTCAAAAGAGCACTTAACATTTGTGAGATTATTCATAATGGTTAACATCATAGCAGAGAAGTTAGTCTATTTAAAGTGCTCCTACAATACATGAAAAGAATAGACTTAATCAAAAGACAGCTAAGTCCAGCAGTATTATTACTTGCTTGGAAACTCTCTTGAGAATCTTGATAAAAAGAGATTGACTAACCTTCTTTCACCGTGCCAGGGACTGAAAATTTCCTGCCAGATGTCCAGTCTCCACCTAATTTTGGCTACTCTCTCTCTTATGGAGAATTTGTATATAATGTACGTTCTACTCTCTATGCTCCCCCATAAAACAGCTGAAATCTAATTGTAAGACCACCAAATGACATATATTTACTTATGTTTCCTGCATTTTTTAACAACAGTTTTCTTCTTCAGTTGTCACTACATCTCATTTTAACATGGAGTTTCCAATTCTTAAAATTAGTATGTAAAAAAAAAGGAAGACAGAACTAAATGAGTGAAAGGATGGTGTGAGATATTTCTAGCAAAAAACCCCAAAAAACCCATCAAGGTTCTAATTCACCATAGACTAGTGGACAACAGATAATTCAATATATTTTATATTGATCAATTTAGTACAAGTTAGACACACCATAGCATTTCAAAGTAACAGAACATCTTATACATCAAAGAATAAAAAGGACCTTTTACTAAACATGGATTTTTCTTAACTGAAATAGTACCAAGACCTGTAGCCACCTTCAGATATGCATTTAAGGCTGACAGTAGATTCTCAAACAGATCTATTTTATAGCAGTGTTTATAACAGGTTAGCAAATTAACAATACAAGTCTTTTCAAGTTACTAAAAGGGAAATCATTCATTGTCCCTGGTTAGTACCTATAGATATTGACACTACTGACTTCTGGTAATCTAAAGAACTTGTTGTGCCAATAATTTAGATTGTTGAAGTCTCATATATCACATCATGAGAGCTATAGGTGTTGTTTTTCCCTCCTCTCCTCAAGCATCCTTCAGATAATCTCAAAAGTAACTCAAATCAAATGTACATTAAAATTACAATCTAGGACTTGTTAGAAAGTTACACCTTTCTGTGTAATAGCTAATTTTTAAGTTTAATTTTCAGTTCACGGTACTCAAGATGTAGATGCAAATAAAGGTGAAAAGAAAGATGGATAATAATACTCATTAATTTTGTCACTAAACAATGAGGCATAGCCTCCCAGTTTTTATTGCTGCTATCAAGATAGAATATTAGTATTAAACCTTACCTTCATATGTATACTTTCTACATTCATTTGTACCAAAAATAGTAACAGAAGTTGGTGCAACAAAGGAAAAATAAAAAAGAACAATAAAATTCTTTCTGAGATGGTTTGAGCTTCATATCTAGAGCCACAGGTACAAGATAAATGTTTATCCTCACTAGAAATATTTTCTATTCCTGTGGGATCCGTAAGACCATCACTGAAAATCTGAAAATTTTCTTCAACAGTCTTCTCTGAATGAACATCCTTTTAATGATTTTTTAAAAATTATTATTTTCAAAAGAATAATAAATCTCAAAAAATATTAAGTGGAACAATCACATAAGACAGTAAGATAAAAAAGTTAAAGCAATTTAAAAAACTATGTCATTAAGTATCACATCAGGATTAAAAGTCAGGATTTCCAGAACTTTCAATACACTAGTCAGCACTGAGGGACATCTCTCAGTGCAGCAGAATTAGAATGATTTCTATCTTGATAACCTGTTTTCATATTGGAGAGCTTTAGGGAAGACAAACTGAGCAAAACATTTATATTCTCAAAAGAGGAGTAAATATTTATTTGCAGGTACATAGATACTCTATTCTAAAATGTGATCCGGGTCTAATTTAGCAAACAGGAGGGGAAAAGTGGAACAAGTTTTTCAGTTTCTCAACATGAAAGTCAGCAATCTGATTCTAATACTTAGGAAGCTGTATAGCTGAAGAGACTTACTGCTTGGACACTATAACATATAAATATTTACCCGAACAGAACATGCTACACTTACCAATTCCTAACTGATAAAACAAGGTTACTAGTAGTGTGTTATTTTTCACATTCTATTATTCTTCAGAACTTCAAGGAACATACAACAGCTTTCAGTTGTGTCCTACCACATTCTCAGGAACTTATTAGCAAAGCAAAAGAAGAATTTCTGATGAATAAAAGCCACCATTGTTATACCAGAAAATTGAAGGGCAGATCAAAACAAAAACAATAGGAACTCCATTCCTGAATATGGGAAGAATGAAGGAGTAGCTTCTGAGTTTCTCTCTACTGAACTCACTGGTTCAAGCTCACTGCTTTGGGCTTGAGATCATATAAAATGGAGGAGAATCTCTCACACTGTTGGAATAAAGTATCTGTGTCCGTTTAGATATAGATATATTTTATTTGTTAGACAGGAAAGGTGTCACTAACAGCTGATATTAAGAATCTGCTGAACTACAAGTAATATCTTCCAAATTATTGCTAAGCTAAGAGTATGGCTCCAATGCTATAAAAACCTTTGCTTTCTGTGGAAAAGCAGAGATATGGACATTGAAACTGATAAGCTCCTTTAGTACTATTTTGAAAGTAATCCAAATCAATTTCACTACAAATGTAACATTTATAGATTAAATATAACAAGTTATGTATTTATAGGTAATATAGAATATTTTGGAAGAGATGTCTGAGACACATGTATGGTAAATATTTTGAGGCCCTCTCCCTCCAAGGATCCTGAAAGTTAAATAGTTCTTTTCTCCTCGATGAAAGACTTAACTAAAATAAGCAGTATGAACAAATCTCCAACTGTGAACTAATTAAAGACAATTCCCTTTCATGGTTTTCCCGCTAAATGTCATTTGTGATTTTATTTTGCTTTCCCAAATTTGTCTCACTTTACATATCTGTCTTTTATAAGGTTAATACAAAATACTGATTATTTTAAATACTGAACAATACATCCAAAACCCCAGAAAGGTAACATCAGAATTTATTAACTCTGGAAATAATGGAATTTTAAACTGTGAAAATATGTATAGACTTACACCAGTAATACTCTTTAGCTTTACCAAGCAATAACAAACCCCAAACAAATAATATAGCAAAAAACAAAACAAAACAAAACAAAACAAAAAAACCAAACAAACAAAAAAAAAACCCAATCAAAAACCCACGAACTCATTATTTTGATTTTATTATTTAGTGTTGAACACAGCATAGTATGCAAGTGGCCATATAATGCTGAAGTCAGCCTTTGAAATATCAATGTAACTCTAAATTGAGTAAAGTTTTCAGCACCTACAAATCAATCCAGCTATATGACAACATAAGTAACAAACCCCAGCTGATTCAGTCAACAGCCTTGGGGTATTATATTCAATGCTACCCAAGGCATATTGCCAAGTGGCATAGGAAAAAGGAAGGCTGGGATTTTTAAGAGTTAAAAATTGACCTTCTTGGTGATGTAGGAAAAAAACAAGGTCCAGGGAGAAGCAATTTGACATGTTTTGAGCAGGAGATTGCACCACAGACCTTCCAAGGTATTTTCAAACCTGAATGAGTATATGATTTTAAGCCTGGTGAGTCTCATCCTTCTCCTTAACTACAAACATGCTTTAGCACTACTCTGGCAATATGACACCTTTCTAACACTTGCTTCACCTGCTACATCCTCAGGTCACATGAAGTGGCCTGACATGCTACCCCCCTACTATTTCACTTCCCATCAGCCTCACAGTGAGTCCCACATCCCGTCAGCAGAAATTCATCCACGATGGCCAAAAGTCAGAGATCTCATATTCTCTGTCTGGTGAACAAGCAAGAAAACAAGAGGCATTCTGTATGTTACTCACAAATTAATACAGTTATGGACATAACTGTCTGGGAATGCAGTATCCTTCCCTATAATCTCACTCACTACCTCTCTTAGGTTGGTCACCGCTGCATTAGCATGATAAAGAAATGCCATGGTTTAAAATCGAGCTATAAAGTTATAATTTAGTTTTCAAAAAGTTCAATGTAGTTCTCATTCCCTCTTAAGCCTTCTGGGCACTTTGCTAAAGTCAAAAGATTAGCTTTGTTATTCCTTGTACAGCACACTGGAAGTATTTTAATTCCAACTTTAAAAATTACATTTTTTCGTAATTGTATAGGCAGATTGGGAAGACATATAGCAGAAAAACTCCTACCTGACTGATATCAGTCACAAAAAAATACATCAGATTTTTACTCTGAAGCAATTCATCACATCTGTGATAGCACAGAATGGTCACACATACATATGTAAAGCAGAAGTATATAATAATTATTTCCAGTGCAGATGAAAATATCTTCTGCTGCTAGGGATATTCATGAACCCTGAGAACTCTCTAAAACTGAAGCAAATCTGCCATTAGGGACAGCCAACAGTCTTTTCAGTCCTTCCTGATGATTCTTATAATAGACATAAATTACAGTAAATGTTATCTTCAAATATTTCTTCAACACAATTACATCAACAATTTAAAATTATCAGAAGTTTTCATTTTCCTACACAATGCACTAAATCAGTATAGGAAAATACAGCTTTAGAGACACTCAACCTCTATTCAAAACATAAGCTTACTTACTGCCACTGCCTCAGCTCCAAGGAGTAGGTTTGTGAGCTGACAACTTGACAGTATTTCTTTGTTATGACTGGCTGAGGATGTCCAATTGTAATACAATAATTTTCAGTAATTAGTATACGTATTAGAAGTAAGTCATCTTTTCACAAGAACAATGTTCTTTTGGATAAACAATAGCTTCTGCAACACTAAATTATAGAGGCCAAGCCACTAATTTATGGTGGGTTACAATTATACATGTTGTGGGCCACAAGCACTCTGTGGGCTGTGTAATGAAGGCCAATAGTTTAAAAACTGATTAGAATTACAAATACTCTGCCAGGTGTTTTCACTGCTGTTTTGGAAGACAGCATTATCCTAATCTTGAGTCTCCAAAGCCAAGATGAAAGAAAATACTACGGAAAATACTGTGGTCAATAACACTTCAGCAACATGTTTTTTAAAATGTCTATTATAGCACTGTCAAGAACAAGGGTAGCAGAGCAGTGGCACTACCACTGATGTTAACATAAAATCTCATCACTCCACATGTATTGCACTGGCCTTGTAAATTTGATCATGAACCTGATCCTCTTAGATCATCTGTAAGAGATCTGTGGGCACAAAATAAATTAAGAGTAATTATAAAAGAATGGTACAACAGATATTTGGATTTACATCACAGAAATAGGTTACAACTGTCTATCTCACATCATTATATGAAAATCTGATATATTCCTTTTAAATAAATTCAGAATGAACATAAAAAAAATTCAAAAGTCTTTGTCTTTTCTTTCCAATAGAATCTGAATGCAGAATTTTAGAAAATAATATTGTATTAATACAGGTAAAGATTGTCTACAATGGATAGCAAATCAACAACTTCACTGTAAACAAGATTACCATTAACATGAGCTCCTGATTTCAGGTACCCAGTTGTAAAATATAATATGTAATAAACCAATAAATAAACCAAAATAAAAGAAAATATAACATATAATACAGTTTTGAATTAAAGGGCAAAAAATAGCAGTATTTTTGTATTGAATAATAGAATATCCTGAGTTGGAAGGGACTCATGAGGATCATCAAAGCCCAACTCCTGGCCCTGCACGGGACAACCTGAAAATCACACCATGTGCCTGAGAGCATTGTCCAAACGCTTCTAGAACTCTGGCAGCCTTGGTGCTGTGACCGCTGTCCTGGGGAGCCTGTTCCAGTGCCCAACCACCCACTGGGTGACAATCCTTTCCTAATAGCCAACCTAAGCCTGCCCTGACTCAGCTTCAGGTCATTCCCTCAGGTCCTGTCACTGGATACCAGAGAGAAATCCATGTCCACAGAGAAGTGATCAGTGCCTGCCCCTCCTCTTCCCCTCATGAGGGAGCTGTAGACTGTGATGAGGTCTCCGCTCAGTCTCCTCTTCTCCAGGCTGGACTAGTATAGTATTCATATGGGTAGTATTCATATTTTCATTTGGGAATGGCCATGATGCAAGCAATATTATCTGGAATTTTTTTGACAACTTTAGTCAGTCATAGATTAGGAGTTTTAGAGAACACAGGTAGGGGTGGTCCTGTGGTGTAATGGTTAGCGGTCTGGACTCTGAATCCCAACGGCCTGAGTTCGAGTCTCAGTGGGACCGTCTCCTGGGCAGTTAAATGCCTCCCTGCCATCCGATCCCGTCAGATCTTGGAGGCTCAGCAGGGTCAGCCCAGGTTAGTAACAGGTGCTGTTGAAAGTCCTGAGGAGTTCACTGTCACTGTCCAAGCTCGCTCGGCCGTGGCAAATGAACCTTAGGACTTAAATGGTGGGGTCAGTTCTGCGCATGCTGTGCCTCACCTAAAAAATCCACTGCGCAGGCATGGGGAGAGCCCTTCCCCAGGTCTTTGTTCACAAAATCGGGCCATTATTACAGAGAACACAGGTCACAGCATGGGATAGTTCTAAGCTGAAATTCAGAATGAGAAAAAAAATCACACTGTTGTGGATTTAAAAGATTAGTATTAAGTACTTTTCAGTGTTAAAACTAAGGAGCTTTATGAGAGCATACATATGATACAGATAGGTTCTGAAGTCTAACTGTCCTGGAAAGTCCACTGCCTATATACACACAGAGTTCACTGATATACAAATGATATGTTGCATTAATAAATTATTTATGGATTATAAATACACTAAAATATTCAGACCAGGTCTGATAGTTAACACATGTGTGATTGAAATTGCAAAGGGAAGGTAATTACTGCGCTTAAGAGGTCAATGTAACTGTTTTCAGAAGTACTATATAAGGAACATAAAAAATATAAAAATAAAATAAACATATAAAGAACATTAACTGGATTTACGGTATCTAAAATGTCTAAACTACAACACCATTCATCAGTTCAGAGTAAAACCATTTTGACATCATCAGTACAGATGCTTCTTATTAAATTTCAGTTTTTAAGGAACAGTAAGTAGACGTGGTTTATCCTACAGGTTTCCTGAGAGCATATGCCAGTGTCATACCTTCCAAGGATTATGCTATAGAGAAAATACTGACATGTCAAATTTGACTTTGACTTGAACTTTTTTAAAATAACAAATTTAATTTAATTTAATTACAAGTTGCACACTAAAGTACCTTTACTGAAAGGATAGTAATTTTAAGTTTAATTTATTTCTGCAACTATTTCACTTTATACTTATAAGTCCTTTAAAATTCATCAAATCTGAATAGCAAAGTTTTTAGACACCTGAAAAATTTCTGTGATGTATATCACAGACTGTTGGTACTCTCCAAGTTCATAATTTGTCTGGATCAAATCTTGTTACAGACTACAGCTTACATGACTACTGCATTTGAAATATATAACTTAATAGACATTAAAACATGTGTTGACCATATCTGCTTAACTTAGAAGTCCCTGAAATTTTTAAATAATGCCTTAAAAAGTCGAAAATATAACATTTCCAGTTATTTGTAACAGTTTTTCTAATCCAGGATATTTTTAAAAAATAGGTATCATCTTGTCCATTGCAGAAGAATATCACTATGCAACAGTGGTTTTCTAAACCTTATTGCACCAAAAACAATTGCATTTGTGGAAACTGAAGTGTGAAAAGCTTTTAGGAATTATAAGAAGGAAACTGAATAACAGTACAAATTTCTGCATAAGGGTAACGGCAAATGGCGATCTTTGCAACAGAGTAAAACCCTTCAGCTCCACTTGGGAACTCATTGTGCCTTTAAGTGTCTTTGTAGGATAAAGTGAATTTAGGTCTTGATTAACACAATATGCAAAATATTAAAGATGGAGAAAAAATAAGTCCTTTAAAGCCAAGTTTCTGCTGAAGATAATGAGACTGCAGAGATTTTGGAGGGGGAAAATACAGTCTTTCTAAAGTTGTTCTGAAAAAATGAAGGTAGACAAAGCCGTGAAATAGGTATCATGGTCCTGATTTTCTAAGTAGATGACTTGCTTTACCTATGTGATGCTTACTGTAGATCAAGTTAAAAATGAACATTAAACAATAAATGCCTATCAAGAAAAAGTCTTTACTAATGGTTAAACTTGGATTTTGAACTAATTTGGATGTTTAAATTAATCTAGGTTTCCATTATTTTCTTGCTGAAGTTCATAGGAATTTTCCGGTTTTAATAGAAAAAGGATAAAAGACTTCTAGCCAATCTTATGACTTCTTTATCTTCTGAGCTACAGTGACAGAATCCAGTTCTATCAGATCTTCTAAGTCATGCTGTATGACCAGCCCACTTGAACTTCCCTGTCAAAACGTACATCAACCTGAGGAAGAACCTATTTATGTTTTTATGACCATTGTATCCTAAGGGAGGGAACTATCAGTGCAGATCTTTGTTCAAATACCCTCTGACACAAGTAAAATCTGCTCATGCAGGTCTTTTTACAAAGCTGAGTTCTTGCAACTAGATTGCATTAGGACTCCCAAAAAACCAATACTTTTTATCTATTGGCCAAACAGTCCTGAGACACTAATTTATAGGTTCTTTGATGATTTTAGGTGCAAAAAAAAAAAAAAAATTCTCTAAAATGTCCTCTGTTTTTTTGTCCCAGTTGTTGGCTTTGCCTACTCTCTATCTGAAGTCTACTCTCATATGAAGCATCCAATAAATGAAGAAATCACTGGCAAACTCTCTTTCATTCTTATTTGACTGGTCTGTACCAATGCCTACCAAACATTGATATGCTTATTAAGACACTAATTCCCAGCATTGGATCATCCATGCAAAATGGTTTGCAACTATTTTAATCTCTGACATAATCAAACAAGTAATAACATATTTTGATCACTATTGCTAAAAAAAAAAAAAAAAAGGAATATACCCTAACAAAGAGGAATGGTATGTTTTAGCTGAAGAGCCAAAGTCAAATTAAAAAACAATGAGATAAGATTTAAACAATGATATCTATTTCTGTTAGCAAAGAATAGGTCTGCCCAGATATTAATATCTAAGTAAAATGTGTATTCAAATCACACCTGTTCAGTTTCTCAAAAGTGCTATTTCAGCTAATTTAACTATTCATTCCTCCTAGGGACACATTTTGCTGGAAAATTTAAGCTACTGAAATCAACCTGAGTAAATCATGCAGCTAAATGATTTTTGATAATAGAAAATTTTGGCTGACTGAAAATGCTTAAAGACTGTGGAAGTACAGAATACTGGTGGATGACTAGACAGTTTTGCATTCCATATGTCACAAACACAGATCTCAACTAACAAACTTGTTATGAACTAACTATCAGCACTGGAACTGCAGTGCTAGAAAATATGAGAGACAAATAATTCACCTACAGAGATTATTTTCCAAGAATGCATATAGTTAGAATATACAGGGGGTTTTCTCTCCTTCCTTAGCAGAGAGCCAGCATCATCATATAATAAAATTGCAGAATTGTATTCTTTTCTTCATGTCTGCCAGTTTAATTTGATTTGTACCCAATTCAAATATACTGGCATATGCCATTTATTGAGTTGAAACAACCCCTTATATTCCTACAGGGCTTATTTGCATTGCAGAAACAGGTATAAGCTAATTTTCTGTCTGTGACTTAATCAAACAACCTCTTAAAAATAATGGTCCTAAAAATCCTGTTATTCTTAGCTACTACAACCAACAGTCACATTTCATGTTCAAAATGGATAGAAAGAGCAGAAAATGTCTGCTTTGCAGTTTATCAAAACCTTTGTTTCTTCACAGAGAAGCAGGAGATTGTTCTGCTGGAGCAGGGTTAGTTCTCAGCTCCCAACAGTCTAAATACCTCCTATCCATGTCTTCTGGTGTTTTGGTTTGACTCTTGGCAAAATGCCAACCACTTCCCAATGCGACAGAGTTTCAGTTAAAAGAAGTGAGGAAAATAAACCTTAAAACTGAAACTGGTATATATACATATATTTACAGAAATTTACAGCATATATATGTATAAATATAAAAGA
>JAWWEU010000081.1:109597521-109600021 GCA_035583155.1 Acropternis orthonyx
GACCCACAGAATTGGGGCCTAGCTAAAACTAAAACCTTAATCTGAGTTTTTTGGGGTTTATCAAACCCATCACATCTGGACATAGCACTCTTATTCGAAGGCTAAAGGGATCCCATTTTTGAACAGGTTCTGAGTCAGCTTCTCTCTTCTCCAGTAAAAAAAGTGAAGTGGTATGATGGGATGTTTAGTTCTATGTTGAGCCCACTGCTGACTCAGCACAAAAAATGTCAGGGAGCAGCAGGAGGTATTTCTTTATTTTCAACTCAATAAAGAACATCTTGGAATTTTTGTTTCATTAGATATATTAAATCTGGGGGCTATGTGCAACAAATTCAGATTCAGCACAGCTTCTGAGAGGTAACTTAATGAAAGGCATGTTTGTTCAAAAATCCTATTTTTTTTAAAACTTACATTGACAAGTCTAATAGGACACAATAAACCCTCTGAATCTTGTAAAACATAATTGAAGTACACATCCATTTGAAATTCTTTAACAGTACAAACTCATATTTTATCAAAGTTGCATTTCTCTATTATATCTTAAATTTTCATGATTTTAATGATTAAATTTTAAAGGAAATACTTGACTCACAGTTCTTTCTCTACTGACACTATATATTCTTCAGAAACTTCTCTTTGAAGAGATAATACAAGACTCCCAACACCTCAAATTGGTGTTTATTGTGTGTGTGATTTCACTGCCATGAATCCCAGTAACACAATTTTTGGGTTGTTTGTTGGACTGTTTACTGAATTTCTTTGGCCTATACTACCCTAAGACGTGGTAGTCATCAGTAAGATGTTCTACAAAGTCATTGTGTCTCATTTTTTCATCACTGCATTGCCAGCTGAGACACTTTGAAGCTGAGACTTCAAATCCCTTATTCTCTAGTCAGATAGTTTAAAATGATTGTAACTAAAATTGCTCTACCATATGATGGCAGGTTCAGGGTTTTTTTTAAAAGAGAACAAAAAACTGAAACAGAACTGCTTTTGTCTGTAGTATTTGAGCCATAGTTACAAAACTGAAATTGTCTTTCCATAGTTCTCTTACTATTTAATAGGAGGTCAGCATGTAAATCATATAGTAAAGGATTTTTTAGTGGTTCAAGTTATTGATGCACTCCCTACAACTTGTCAGACATACAACGCTGCATTCTGGAAACAAGAAATTCCCCTGCAACTCAGTTAAATAATAATTTCAACAAGCTATTTAAAATACAAAGTAAAAAGCAATTACATAAAGCTCTAGAATTGAAATTTTATAATAAAAGGGCAGGTGTTTCCACATCCATGAAGAATACTTCCTCAATGGAAAAAAGACAGGAGGTTATGTCCTTTTACTGAAGATTATGCCTTTCTTGGAAAATTTTTCTTTTACTTAAAAAGTAGTCAAACCATGTTCAATAAATCATTACTGAGTAACACAATTGCAGCTGACAATTATCGCACATCTTATCTTTATGTTGAGAAAAGTGAGTAAAAAGAAGCAGCTCCACATCAAGCTAGTGACACCAATGTGTCGCAAATTTTCCTAGATTCCTGCTAATCAAGATCATGGATTTAGGATAAAGGCAGATGTTTTTGCTGACAGGTTATCATCATAAGTTGTCAGTTTGATGGTTATTTATACTTATAGTCTCCATGAAATACTGAAAAATCAGGCTTAATAGGTGCCATTTCTTTTTTGATCTGATTTTTTTCCCTCTGGTATATGCGTGAAGCAACTAAAACGAAGTAAAGAAATAATTTAGGTTGATGAGGTATTTGAAAAGTTTTGCAGTTCCTTACTGCAGTATAGATAGCACACACTTCATAAGCCAGTAAGTCAATGAGCTACAAACCTAGATGACAAATAATTATCTGTTCATAATGTAATACATTTAAAAAAAAATAATAATGAATCTTCACTTTGGTGTGAAAAGCCTCTGGTTCTTATTACAAAGGCAGCATACAGTTTTGAAGTTTGGCAGGAGAAATACAAAAACATACATACAGGGTAAAGACTGTTCTGGCCAAGTCCTAGTGATTGAGGTCCTACTGATTGAACTGATTTAATGATTCAGGCTTCTGTCTATGGACTCCTACAAATTTCAATTCCAGAACTAAAAGAACACTCAGATGAAAAATTTTCTTCTGTGGCTCTCCAGATGAAACAGAAAATGTATGTGGGGATAACAGGAATTGAGATACCATAGATCTGTGATTTGCTTAGTTGCAGAAACATAGGGAGTTGGGCTGGTCACAGGACATGGTTTTAGAGTGACTGCCTCAGGCTGTCAGAAGTCTGAAAACCTATAACATCACTTGAGTACAGGTCCCACCTTCTTTACCTTATGTTCCAGACAACTCTTCACAGCTCGGATCAGTAGTAAAATAGGAACAGTTATCATTCAGGTATGTAACCCAAGGATTCCCTTCAGCAAGGTAGATTCAGGAAGGCTGATTCCAACAGGTTTAGGGTTTGCTTTGTCATAAAATGGACCAAAATTAGAAGCAG
>JAWWEU010000081.1:109605021-109618066 GCA_035583155.1 Acropternis orthonyx
TAGTTACATCATATGCTTAAACTCCCAATCCAGATGAGAAAATTCATTGTTTAACTTTGGAGATAAAAACAAGAATTTGGCAAAGAAGACCCACAGCCTGGTTCCATCATGTTGGGTAGCAAATGTTACTCCTCAATACTGCATTACACTTGTACTCCATGAAGGGCGTAAGTTAGATTTCACACACTAAAAAAGGAGAATTTTATATTTGCCATAAATTACTACATTTGTGTAACATTAAAGGCTATCTTATGGCTTCCTTGCATTGACACTTTCTATCAGCACAAACCAGCACCTTAATGTTCTTAGAATTAACTAAGCCCAGAGACTAAGACTACTGGTGTTCCAAAACAGTACATGCTAATCCTTCTCACTGGACATTAGGTGAAATTCTCATATGTAATTGTCCAGTACAAAGAGAATATTCAAAAGACCAGTATCTTGCCCTCAAAGCAGATGGAGGCTTACCTACCACAGCAGTAGTTCTAAGGTGCCAGTAAAATTAAAACACAAAAAGAAATAGTACCTTAATATAAAAATTTCAGCATTTGCTTTCACTGTTTTGGAGACATGGCACGCCATGTGGATTCCTTAAAAACAGTATTCTATCAGCACAGGCATCCAGACTGCAGGACAACAAATCCAGTTCAACATTTTTGAGCTGATAGGAGTTTACATACTTAACGTTGTGTATTGTTCTTCAGTTACTTCAACTGAAAACCAAAAATGTAATTTTAACTTATGGCCATATAAGTACAAATGCTTACTTTGTCTTAAGAAAATAAAGTACCACATACACTTAAGTCATTCTAAAACAAATACCATCTAATGCCTAATATCATAGTTTGAAATTTGTGTTATTATGAAGAGTACGAATATATAAGGAAAAATGTGAAAAGAATTCTAGGACTGTATCTTGAGAAAATGTTCTGTGTCTGACATTTTGCATTTAATTCTTCATCTCCTAAACATCATGCATTTGCACTTTCAGGCATTAATTACCATTTTTGAATATGCATGTTTCAGACTTGCACTAGATTTTAGATTACATGCAAAAGAAATTCTGGGAAATTTTGTTTGAGTTCCCATATCCATCATAGCAAATGCAGAAAAGAGTTTCTTCCAAATTAGAAGAGCACCCTTAGCAAAAACCTAAGTATTATTAAAATACTATGATTTAAGAAATTATCTAAATTGGTTTACAGTCTTAGAAAGAGCCTTTGTGTTTGTAGAAAGAAAAATTAATAATTGCTTTAACTTAAAATAAAAAATTTAGACCTTTACCATAATTCTCACTCATGCTGTTGAAAATACACCAAGGGTTAATTTGCTTTTAGTTATTATGTATATGGCCTGTTTTCAAGGAAGAAACTTAAAACCATCCCTTAAAATTTCTATTAACCTTCCACTTTTACATCCCTTTGACTTTCATTCAGAGTATTATTACTGCCATTGCACCCAACCTCTAACTATGTGTATTCCTCAGAAGGCAAGGTGTGTGACTTCCCTATGAGCCAATAAAATCAGTGGGATGGTTATTTGGGTAATTCTGCCAGCACTTCCCACAGGACAGCATGAACGTTGATATGCTAAGACTACCCAGGAGCATGGAGTAAGATTCAAAAGTCTATCTTGTAACATGGGAGTCCCACAGACCACTGTAACACACTGTTGGAAGCCACTGAGTCAACTAATTAAAGACAATTTTATAGCCAGACTATTTGCTATCCTTAGCCCGCACTAACATGCCTAAAAGGAGCAATGGCTCTCTAGCTTTTTAAAAAACCCTCTATTGTCATATATCTTCAAATGTAATTCTTGTGTTTACATGGACATACTGTACCAAAGCTCTTCAGTAACATTAATAATGATTAACAGTATTTTTTGAAAGTAAGAGATGGAAACTGCTCTGAAGGTATTAGTGCAGCAAGACTGAAAAGAATTACTAGAAGAAAATATAACCTAAAAGATGAATAGTAAATTATATAGGAGACCCAGTGGATTTTACCTAATACCATGATGATAAACAGCCCTCTGGATCTAATTCTGTTTTCCCTTATTTCTTAGTTCAGCTTTCTGCAGTAAATTATTTCTATAACAATCCCTTCTGAAATATGCCATTTTGTAGATTATTTTGTTAGTAATACTCTCAATATCTGAGGAAACAGCATATCACAACTAGCTGTTAGAATCAGACATGGATTTTTCTGACATTTCATTCCTCAGATTGAAAATGCTTTTCTGTGAAAGAAAAAGTACTCATAGGAACATGATGATTTGTTTTAAAATGAAAAAGATTTAATTTAAGGTAAAAACATTCTGATAAAACATTTGCTAAATGGTGTTTTTTTTAATAATAACTGACCAAAAGCTTATTTTAATATCTGTAATTTTTAAAGTAAATGCTTTGGGGTTTTGTTTTGTTTTGTTTTGTTTTTTTAAAAGTATATTCCTCCTCTTTAAAACTTTCGGCATTATGATAAAGAGACACTATTTTTGTTCCATTAAAGGAATTTCCATATGTGCATTTATAGAGAGGAGAAATTCTCATTCAGTTTTAGAAGAAACATTGCTGAACTTGGTGCAATGTAAAGATACAATGCTAAAGAAAGTTTATTTCCATCTTCTTTTCCAGTATCATGCAAGAGTCAAATAAATTCATAGAAAATCTGGAAAAAATATTGGGAACAAAGATTTTTTTAGCAGAAGGCTAATGTTAATTGAGTTAGGAAGTTATAATATTGCTACTATTTCAAAGCAAAAAGAAAGTCAAAGTATTATATATTTGTTAAAGTTTTGCCTAATATCTAGCATGTTTACCAAAAGTACAAGTCTGTATATGCAGATGACTCAATTTAAAGATTTATACATATGCACTTCAGAAATATATTATCATGTGTCCAATAGCAAATACTAATGAGGACAAATTTTGACATTTCAAGAGGGTTTTGGTCTTTCAAAATGTCTTGCTCAGTCTTCAAAAACCACAGTAATCGTTTTTACTGTTACTTTAATTGAAAGTACAATAAGCACATTAGCAGCAGAAAATAAGCACAAGCAGGCTTGTTTCGAGGTTAAGAAAACAAGGCACAACATAATCATTCTGAACGTGATCCAACACTCATTACAAATTGTCATGTCAAAGAATTCTTATCGGTGTGTTTAATACAGCACATATCGGCACTGAACCAAATGGCAATATGATAGTTTGGGGACTGTACTGTCTCTGTAGAACAGGAGGAAATGAGACACTGTGAGAGCAGTTACA
The DNA here is from genome assembly GCA_035583155.1 of Acropternis orthonyx. Taxonomy (NCBI): domain Eukaryota; kingdom Metazoa; phylum Chordata; class Aves; order Passeriformes; family Rhinocryptidae; genus Acropternis; species Acropternis orthonyx. The sequence goes on from JAWWEU010000081.1 coordinate 109,608,290, forward strand.
AATAGCACAGTGATAAAATAGGCCTATAAGGTATAGCTTCCTCATTATACATGTAAATTTCACCCCATTCAGTAGCATGCCCCTTAGTAAATCAAAAGTCACACCCTGTATTTGTCTGTGACATTTGCTAGGTTTATGTTGTTCCCGTGTTGTCACTTGGCAGTCCTCTCTCCTGTGAACAGACAGACTCTAGAAGGTCTGCAAATCAATAGCTCAGCTTTCCAGCCAAATCACAGATGATGTGTGCTCTTGCAAGAACCAGGCACACAGATGCTTCAGCTTCACATCCCCTTCAGTCCTGATCATGAATAGAGAATTTCTATCCCTCTGTCTGTATCTGTGCTGAAGTCTCTAGTTTGTTATGAAGATTCTCCCATTATCATGATCATTCTTCATTTCCCTTCACACTTCATTTCCCTTCATGATGCTGACAAGAAGAGTTCCTAGTTTTCTCACCTACTTTAGGATCAGTTTGTCTTTTGACAAGAGATTGTTTAATCTCCTTTATGGATTCAACAGTCCCACCTAGACTCCAGGAGAGAGGGACTTCTTGCTCAAATAAAGATGTCACTCTTTCCCCTCCCTGTTAAGCTAATTCCAAACTTCTCTTGGCAAAAAGTTTTTCCTGCCTCTTGTTCTTGCTTACTAGCTTTTACTCATGCTCACAAATCCTGCACTTTTATTGCAGAACATTTTATTGGACCTTTTCATAGACCTCAGACTGGGATTTTCCATCTCACTGGTCTTTCCATTTATTACTGCATCATTCTCTTCTGCATAAGGTGTAATGGCTCATACCTGTCCATCTTAAAAATGAGGTAATGAGGATGACTTGTAACTCTGACCTCCAAACTGCACTGCTAGCTGTGCACCTCTTTTTGTAGTGACATATACATCTGCATTTCTCCTTAAGTAGAAGGAACAATGAACTGTTCATTTTCAGGTTGAGAGTTGTTTTCCTGCTTAAATCTGGCCCAGCATCCAACAAACATTTAATAGCACTTCTCCCAAACTAAAAGATACAACTTGTGTTGAGTTGCTTGAGGTTTTGTTTTAACCTTAGCTATGAATACATATGGCATTACCAGATATATTCATAGCCTATATAGGAAGCATCCACTTCTAGTTTTTGCAGTTCAAGATACTCAGAACAGGTATTCTAATTTTTTCAACTATCAAAACAGGCAGTTCTCATTCAGTATAATATCTCACTAGAATTTCTTTAGAATAGATAAAATAATGTCTTCTCACAAATGAAGATACTCTTAAAAGAAAATAAGGTGTTTGATAGAGTTCATAATGAATGTTTAGACCACCTAAAGACATTCTTTCTATCAACCCATATCCAATGAGTCGATTGAGATACATAACCCTCACAATTTTAAAAAACAGTTTGCACTTTTAGAGAATGGACTGGTTTACTACATGTGAAATGTCTGCTCAAATAATGATCTACTAATACACAGAATGACCCTACAGCCAGTGCTATATGAATGACCACTGTTTTGTTATTCATTGGGACTGAAAATGGGAGCTTTCACATCATTTGTGTAATATTTTGTTTTTCTGTGTCCATAGCTAGTATGGTTCCTTTAACCTGTGCAGACTGAACAGGTAAAGTGTAGCCATTTTCAGGCATTTTCATTTTGTACTGACATTCTGTTCTCTCAGGGTCTATATTTTTGCTGCTTGTAGACAGAAAAAAGAAAATAAATTAAAAAAAAATAGAAAAAAAAGGGAAAAAAAAGCTTTTTCTTTCTTACTTGATTTTCTGCAAGATAACCCAAACTAAAGCCTGAGATGTAATATAACAGTTACCTGCATAATAAAGACCATATCACAATGTGCACACAAGAAAGGAAACTCAAGACATAAGTTTAAGCCTACTTTTTCTAATTTTAAGGCTTAGTTATGCAAAAACAATGTTATTTTAACACTAAAAAAAATATTTTTTTTTTTAAATTTAAAGACACACCGAACAGTCTGAGAACAGGAAAAATCTGTCATGTCATGATTAAGCTGACCGCTCAGGAGCCATTTACACTGTCAAGATAGCAACAGCTGGAACCAATAATAAGCTGTTATCCTTCTTAGTGATTAGCTGATACTTGACAGAACAGATGCATTCAGGAGTTCCGTATTTAATTCTAAATTCTGGAGGTCACAAGGCTCTTCTGAGACTCTTCAGAACAACAAATCTCTTCACAGACAATTGAAGCATCTAAGGCCTTCTCTGAATCTAAAGAAGGGCTTAGCAAACCTTCAGAAATTACCTAGAGTTCCTTTCCACTGAAACACCCTTCCAGCCTTCCTAATCTTCAGTACATCCCCACATCTTACTTCCTGCCCTCATTTCTTTTCCTTATGGAGGTGTAGACACACCATACAGCAACTGATGCATCTAAATGGTGAGGGCTCAACACAAGCAAAGATGCTCCTCACACAAACCTTGAATTCACAGGATTTGCTCATCATCCTTCTAATTTAATTAGCACCAAACTCCACTGTGATAAAAAGAACTGGGTGAATGTATTTCGTGTTCATTCTTAACTTCAGATATGAAGACGTATTTGTCTTCTAAGAGTCCAAAAACAATTTTTCAAAAGTCAAGTATATGATTCAAAGTATATGATGATTTCTAGATGGGATACCTGGGATATGTAATTTTGCCTTCGTTAACATGTTAGGCTAAACTTTGCAGTAATGTCAAGTTTGGTAGTACACTTTTTTGTCGAAAAGTATTTATTTCAAGCTGCTGTTATTTTGAAACCATTTTGTCAGTGTTTCTATTTCACTCTAGTAGCTATTAGTTAGTCTTTTTATTGCATTAATGGTAAGCAATAGTAAGTCAAGGAGCTGTTATTCAGAGAAAGATGCTACAAAATACCCATAAAAGGATGACAGTGAAGACTGAAAGCAGAAGTAGGGACTCATTTACTGCAAATTTCTCCACCAGTTCAGGCTGCCAGAAAATGAAAATAAAAGCCAAGAGCAAATGTTCTACCTAGTCACACAGGTATCAGCACTTTTATGAAAAGAAGACAGATCAATTCAAATAAATAAGAATACTTGATATTGAACTACATGCAGAACACAAAATATAACAGGGAATGGCTAGTAGAGCAAACTTTGTTAAAATAGATTGATGAAATGCCATGCGATAAGTCCTATAATTAAAAACATTAATAGAAGAATAGAAGAATAATAGAATAGCCTGAGAGAATTTTTTTTCCGCATATTGTCATCATTAATCCTCACTAATGAATAGCAGTAAGCAATGAAAAAAGACTAGCAACACCAAACTCTTCCTCTCCTTTCCCCCTTATGCACAGAGTCTGCTCTGACAACCAGCAGGTGTAAGTGTGCTATCCATTTTCAGCTGTCACACGATGGAAAAATTTCTGTGTGCTGTGCCTACTGTATTCAGAGAATGACAAAAAGTAACACTAGCCATTGGGATGCATAATGTGGAAGGCAGAGAGACTTTGGGGGGATGTTTTTGACTGTAGAGTTCTTTTTATTAGATGAGATCTCCAAAAGCAGGTTCTTTAAAAAAAAAAAAAAGTTTTCTTTACTTGACTATTTTAGGTCTAGAAGTTGTAGAATTTGCAAGAAAATTCCATTTTTAAGAGAAAAACTTCTTGACTACAGAGAAACAAGGAATTGCTGGAATGAACTTTCAGTGCCACTTTAGCATTATCCCTTTCTTCTCTGAGTCTGAATGTAACATGTCACTGATAAGAAAATATTGACTACTGACTAAAGTGCTATGAAAAATGAGAAGGAGATTTTTCAGTGATGGAAAGATGCCCTCAATTTGAGAAGTCCACTAAGTTCCACTGCACATTGGATTCCTCTGGATCATTCTGTTTAAATGTCAGCGAAAAACATATCCTGTCCCACATATTCAGCTAAAAAAGGTACATAGATTTTTTTATTCCGCAAGTCAAGAATTTTATGGAATAAGCTCTCAAAGGTCTTTCAACATCTACAGTACATAAGTGAATGAGATCACAGAGAGAGAGCTGAAGTATAAAAATGTAAGAATCACTTTTCCACCATTTAGTCACCCTGTACAATTCAACAATCCGAGCTGCTTACTTTTGACATTGCACAGCAGGTTCACCTTTATCCTTGAAGACTAAGCCTGCTGCGCAATCAGCATATACAGCCCTCGAAGGCTTGCATGGCCTAGAAGACAGCCTGCATTATCAGTTTGATAGAGCCCTTTTGAGACTGTTTTCAGGAATCATCAGTCACAGTAAGTTTAGGTCCACACTTCTTAAACCAGAGAAGATACAAAGTGCATGGATTCCTCAGTTAATTAAGAATGCAACTGACCATGAATATTATCAGATTTCTGAAAGTAATTTCAATGCCAAAAATTCAGTTTGGTAGAGAGGCGGTTTATCATGAATAACTTCTACAGATGTGTTTAAACTACAACACTGATCAGACAAAAATACTCTCAAATTTTGGTGAAGAGTGTATATTTCCTAGAAATAATACTGTAAAATAACAAAACCATCTTTGGTAATAAAGTAGAATTGTTAATTTACTTTTACTAAAGTAATTAATTATCCCTTAAAATTCATATATTAGGTAGGTCTAACCTCAAATTAGCAAAAGCTTTTTCTGTATTCTCTATGTGTATATGCTTCATGTTCCATAATTAATTTAATTCTTTGAGTTCAGTTTTTAGGTTTTTCATAGTGTGACAGTTTTTAGCAATTTAAATAGGAATTAAAAAAAAAAAAAAAGAGTAGGAAAAAAAGCATGTAAACTAGTCATGGTAAGATTTCCAAATAAGGCATTTTAAATACATGATTATGGGCAACAAATGATGACATGGTATACCCAAAGAAAAGCAACTTGTTTCAGAAAGGGCACTTAAAATGAAGCTACTGGCAGAATTGCATTTCTGTAAGAGAACATCTTCACAAATCCAGTTACAGTTCTCCAAATTATTGCACAATTCTTATATTCTATATACACAGATTTTATTATTACACTTGTATTTTGGCAATTGTCTATTGCTGTATGTGGACGTATGCATAATTGTAGGCCACCATCTTCATAAAATACATGTCCCTTTTATTTTTGCCCTTATATATACATTTTTGCAAATAAGGACTGGCTTTCACAGCAAAATCATTATTAATGACAGCAAAAAGTAACAATTTTTGCTCATGATCCAAGTCTGGGACTATTTATTTCAGTGTATGCAGAGTCAGTGCCTTAACTGGCAGCTTTTACTGCTAGACCACACAAGTACTTACAAAATATAATACTGTTTTAGGCAGAGACCTAAAACACTTGACTTTCAGGAAAAATCATTATTTTCAGTTGTCATTCCCCCAAACACTTTTTCATTTAGTTGCCTAGCCAGACAGCTGTCCTCTTTTAGTTGTCAAGTTTTTCATAAAATAGTTTCCTGTACTCCAGGCAGTGAAGGATTAAAGTACAGAGAGTGACACCTGAACTCCTCCCTACTTTCCTCAGCTGCAAGAACACAACTTGAAGAGATACTGACATTAAGCTGCAGAAAACCTTTAAATTCAAAAGTGGTTTCACTCTCTACAGAAGAGGGGTTAAATTGCAGTGTCTTTTTCATAACAAATGTGACCAATGGCCACAGGACACAAAAAAATGTGAAAATTCATGACACAAGCAAACTGTACTTTCAAAAGCAAGAGTATCTATTAAACAAAGCTGCAGCTTCCCTACAATGAACAAGGTAAACATAAAGCACTGTAGCAGTTCAACAGTAATAAACAGGTGGGAGTCTTCTATTTGGGTGATACTTGTAAAGTGGTCTTGCTGCATTAGATTTTGTAACCCAGACTAATGGGCTGTAAGCAGCTATGTAAATGGGTTAAATTAAGAGGGAGGAAAATACCTTTTGATTATCCATATATATACACATATCATTTAAGTGTACACATGTATAAACACAATATAAATTCCAAGACCTCACAATTCAGTAGGCAAAGAATGCACCACAGCATTTTAAGATCAGTATTTTAAATGTTTCTTCTTTAGATACTGCTCCATTTTTCTGGAGCAGTAGCCTCATGCATAGTCTAAGGATCTTTTTCCTTATGAAAGGACTGTTTCTGAGAGGTACACCTAAATGGTAGCTATAAAAGACAAGGAATCAAAGCTTTTGTAACAGATGTGAGCACCGATATATGAAGGTGAGCAAGGTTTCACAAGAACATGAGATTTTTAAGATCTTTGTAAAAGTGTAATAAGTATCTTTATAGGATTAAATGAAAATGTCATGTTTCTTGGAGGAACATAGAATTGTTAGAAAGAAAATGAAGAGATGATAATTAATGCAAATTCCAATGTAACTGAATTGCCAGTAGAGAGTGTCAAACCTCTGAGGGAAAGCTTTATGCTCAGTACCAGGAATGCTTGGTGAGATGTGATAGCCCATTAATCACAGGATGTCTGTATGATCTCTCCTGGCCTAAATTTTGCAAATAATGAAATCTTAGATGATTAATATATCAGGGTCAGATATATAGATGCACCCAAAGAAGCCATGGCATGTTTCTTGCCAAAGACTTGGGTTCACATTTGAGCTGTGTTGGAGCAAAACTTCCAATGATGGACAATTTTGCCTCTTTGACTTCCTGCACTTTTTTCAGTACTTTTTAACCAAGACAGACAAAACCTGAAATTATTGGCTCTCAAGCATATGGAATACTAGCCATTGAGTCAGTGCAATCTGGTACCTATTACAGAAGACAGAGAATTTGCCACCAGTTTTTAGAACAAACAAGCAAGAACGGTGAGATACTCTACAGTCTATGATCCAAATATCGATTGATTTAATATCTGCACCTTATGGCTTGCATAACAATCCAGTGTCCTGCCTAAGCTGAATGAGTCCCTGGACACTTGGTCATTCAGCTGTTCAATACATGGACAATATTTTTCACTCTTCCTAGCTGCTGAACACAACTACTGTTGTATTATGAGGTAGAATTCATATGCTGTTACCTAGGTATCTAGCTTTTAGACAGTTAAATGTCAGCTGACCAAACTAAGTCACTTCAGATTCAATGGCATGATGAAAAAGCCTCCACAGTGACATTCCTCTTGCCTTAAAATAGGTAAGTTATGAAGTGTTGAATGAATTGCTTGATCAGTTGAAAGTTAGAGACTCTATATTACTCCTGCACCTAGAATACTATAGAAGTGAACCCATTTCTTCCATAACATCATTTAAGCTACACCCTGGACAAGCTTTAAACAAGCTAATGTCTTAATCACAGGAGAGCATTAATATTTCTGAATATAACTTCAAATAACTTCCTCTTAAAAACTATAGAACGCAGTTAGCAGAATCATATCATGCAATCCTGCACAACTAGAAATATGACATTGTTAGAAATAAAACAGCCCCTTTTATAAAGCCTTCCTTTTAAAAAACTTCAAATTCTATGATAAAGAAATTGTACGCGCTAGGATTGCAATATCTAAGGTATCCAAGTACTGTTACTAGTTCAAAACTCTACAAATGTCATAAAATATGGTTTGTACATGGATTTACTTCACTTAACCAGGACAGTCCTCTAATGCTACTCCAGAACACCAACTCAAATATTGTCTAAGTAAATAGTAGATACAGTTATTTGCAGTTACTAGGAAAGGTGGCATTAAAATTAATAATTAATAAAATAGGAAATAAATGCCCTGAGAAACATCATCAAATTACTGATTATCTGTAGGCTGATTCATCAGTCATTTCCACGTGTTCTAAGATCTACTGGTAAACCTGCAGTTTGGTAGAGCACAATCTTTAACAGAAAGGGATGCATAAACTCCATCTTCCCTGCCAAATTTAGGAACCTGTCTGAATCAATGATATTCCCAATGTTTAATCTAAGATTCTGTCATCTATAAGAAGTCTTGGAGCGTTCCAACAGAAATTACAGGATTCCTGAAAACTGCTCTGAACAACATGAAAGCTTTTTTTTTTTTTTTTTTTTGGTAATCTACGTGACTCCCTTTTGTTGCCATAGTATCTAACAAGTTTATATAATATGAAAGTACAGGAATACTAAAAGTGAACAGAATTTTAGAAAGAAAATAGTTGTTTCTTCTAATGCTTATTACCATGTTTATACAAAGCACACTGTTCAGTAATGAAATCCAATCCCTTTCATGGATTATACAGTTTAGCAACTGATACAGCAGATATGAGCTATCATTTACAAGAAGATGCCATCTGCTGAGCAAACACACAATCAGCAGGCACTTCCTATTACACTTGAATTTTTTTGTCCTTTATTGATTTTCTGCCTTGCATTTCTAAAGCCCCTCAAGCAATCTGAGCCAGTGTAGCAAATGAAGAAAGCGAAGGACTTCTCAATGACCTCAATATCAATTCTGCTTTGTACTTTACACTGTCTCAAGGCTATGGACCTCATAGGTTAGTTCAAGCAAGAGAGGGAAAACAGTACATACAGCATATGTGCGTATACAGTTTGAAGGCATCTGTGTAGAAATGGCAGCCTAACCTTTGAGATTAAACATACTTCAAAAAAGCATTACAATATTAAACATACTTCAATACAAGCATTAAATTATTCACTTCTGTGTCCTTTAATTGTAGCTGTATAATACCTTTTTTCATTCAACCTAATCCATTTTCTTCTGCTTTTTATCTAGCTGTCTTAGTTTGAAAGAGAAAACTAAGATATCTGGGGGCCAATAGAGCAAAGGACCCACCCTCCCAAAACCAGTTCTAAGTATATATGTATCAATGTATGTATATATATATGTACACACACACACAAACGGGGAACAACAAACGACTGAGCAGAACAAGGAAAACACAAAAAAACCCTGGTTGGAACGTTCTGTGATACTAGTCACAGACAGTGGGTGACACTGTCGCGCTGCAGTGCAACCACGCTGTTCTCTCAAGTGCCGCTTGGATGAAGTGGCGAGGCACTGGCTGGCGGCAGGCGGGACAGCTGGCAGGGAGTGGAGGCAGACCGAACCCCGTCTGGTTGGCAGCGGCTCGGATGGACTGGGCTGGGGCGTGCGGGACTGGTGCTTGCTCCGGCAGCAGGGCACGGGCATCTGGCGGTGACGAGCTAGGAGCGGAGTGGGCGTCCGTGCACAGGGGGGTGGATGTCCGACCATAGCGGCGGGCTAGGAGCGGAGTGGGCTCACAGGACTGAGCGCCCCGGCGGCGACCAGGCAGTAAGAAGGAGAAAACTGACTAGCTTGTCTCGGTGTCTCAGGATCCACGGGGAGGCGGCGGAGAATAGCTCCGATGCAGCTGGGCACCTCGGACAGCTGTAGACAATGGCTCCAAACACAGCGCCGACCAAACCGCCTGTGTCCAAAACTGAAAGTAAAAACGTCCCCTCTCTTCCTCCCTCCCCCAGAAATTCCCCTTTCCCCCCACCCCCTCCCCTCCGCTCCAGGCTCCAGGCTCGGTCCGGGCGGGTGAGGGAAAGAGAAAATTCTGCAACCTTAAAACCATAATAGTATCCACCCTGAATTTTCATTTCCCGCACGACACCCTACATTAAACATAACTTTCAGCTACATACAAAGTTCCACAATATATATCTATGTATACAGATACAGCAATACAGGCAGTTTACGCATGAATAAGGTCCCCCTGAGTTATACATCAGGTTTCTCCATCTTCCTGCATCACGCACCTCGTACAGCCTGATCCTTGGGCAAAAACAATCCCACGAATGGGTTTGCCTTTGCCTGAGGTGGGGTTGACCCAAACTGTTT
>JAWWEU010000081.1:109618166-109686681 GCA_035583155.1 Acropternis orthonyx
TGGTCTTACATTTTCTCTTTTGGATAGGGGCAACCTCAACTGGTTGGGGCTGTTCTTTAGGTTTAACCATATCCTGAATCACACTGGGGTCAGTTCTTTTGCGCTCTTTCCTTTCCCCCCGGGGCGGTTCTGCTCCATCACAATTCGCCACCCCAGTGACATCTGGCTTTTTTATCTTTTCTTTTTCCCCCTGGGAGTGCTGCCCCCGATCGGGGTTTTCCACTTGTTGGTTGGCCTCTGAACTGCATTCTTGGGGCGCCCTGGCCTTGGCTTCATGCATATGATAGAATGTGGCAACACAGCCTTGTAGACAAACCACAAAAAGCAAAACATCTCTAATACCTAGGGAGAACTTAAACTTCCTGAAAGTGGTTGCAGTGGGCCCAAGAGAGGGATGAGTGAAGGATTGGGAGAGGATATTCTCTTGTCCTCCTCCCCCCATGGGTAGGTGCCATTGTCAGTAAACCCCCAGAGATAGCAGTGCACATCAGAACAAGCTAACAACCTCAGCACTAGATTCAACACGAAATTCAAAGAACCCGAGGTTACAAAGGAATACAGCTATACCAAGAACTCAGAGATTATAGCTGCCTTTTGGGTTAAGGTTGTGGACTTGTTAAGGAAGCTCAAACCGGCCACAGCCTTTGGCAGGAATTTATACCAACAAAACAGCAATATGTTATACTACACACACGAAAGCCATTTTAAACCTAACCCACACATCCTCACACAAGAGCTGTTATTTCCCCCTGGCTCGAGCCACGCGTTAGGCACCAAATTTGTCTTAGTTTGAAAGGGAAAACTAAGATATCTGGGCGTCAATAGAGCAAAGGACGCCACCCAATTAACCACACCGAGTCTCACTGTAGATTTCAAATTAGGGAATAGATTTAATTAGGTGAATGGTAAAAGGGCAAAGGGGGGAAAATAACAGTTCCCAAAACCAGTTCTAAGTATATATGTATAAATGTATATATATGTACACACACACACAAACTGGGAACAACAAACGACTGAGCAGAACAAGGAAAACACAAAAAAACCCTTGTTGGAACGTTCTGTGATACTAGTCATGGACAGTGGGTGACACTGTCACGCTGCAGTGCAACCACGCTGTTCTCTCAAGTGCCGCTTGGATGAAGTGGCGAGGCACTGGCTGGTGGCAGGTAGGACAGCTGGCAGGGAGTGGAGGCAGACCGAACCCCGTCTGGTTGGCAGCGGCTCGGATGGACTGGGCTGGGGCGTGCGGGACTGGTGCTTGCTCCGGCAGCGGGGCACAGGCGTCCGGCGGTGATGGGCTAGGAGCGGAGTGGGCGTCCGTGCACAGGGGGGTGGATGTCCGACCATAGCGGCGGGCTAGGAGCAGAGTGGGCTCACAGGACGGAGTGCCCCGGCGGCGACCAGGCAGTAAGAAGGAGAAAACTGACCGGCTTGTCTCAGTGTCCCAGGATCCACAGGGAGGCGGCGGAGAACAGCTCCGATGCAGCTGGGCACCTCGGACAGCTGTAGACAATGGCTCCAAACACAGCGCCGACCAAACCGCGTGTGTCCAAACCGATCCAAAACCGAAAGTAAAAACGTCCCCTCTCTCCCTCCCTCCCCCGGAAATTCTCCCTTCCCTCCACCCCCTCCCCTCCGCTCCAGGCTCCAGTCTCGGTCCAGGCGGGTGAGGGAAAGAGAAAATTCTCCAAACTTGAAACCATAACATTAGCTCATGTACTCTCTGATCCAAATAGGAGAGCTTCTGGAGAATTTATGCATAAATAGATGTGTTAGCACTCAAAAGTTATTGTTCTACATTTATAGATATCAGAAAAAAGTATTAGTCAGTAAATACTGTAACAGTTACCATTCTTAATCTTTTGTTTTCCCTCCCATACACATTTTTCCATCATGTAGGTTACTATACTCTGTGATTTGAATGAAAAAATACACTTTTAAAATAGAAAACACCTCTGCTACTTCATATAGTGTTTTCCATCTGACAGAAATAAAATAAAAAAAATTCATGGCTTACTCTGCATTTTTCTTTATTTTCTTTCTGTTAAGAAAGTTAGAAATAAAGTTCTGAAATCAAAATATATGTTTGGAAGAGTTTCCATGGAATGCGTATAAAAGGCAAAATAAAAATGCATTAATTATTATCACTACCTCATGCAAAATACAGCTAAGGACAGCTAACAAGAGGAGGAGGAAGAAAATAAAATATTGCAATATCTCATTTTTGTCTTTTTCATTAATTCACTCTATTATTAATTGGCATATCAAGAAAAACAGTTCTTTTCTATTGCATTAATTCCATTTGCATCATTAACATGAGCAACAAATATAAAATTAAAGAAACTATTATCAATACATGTAGTAGGGAAAATTTTACATTAATAAATGTGCTTAAATAAATTGTATAATATTTATATTATTCAATGTTTAAATTCTATTTAGAAGATATACCAATATTAAAATAAGTATTTATATTTTCATTCTGAAACAATAATTTAAACCTGTAAGCCATGAGAAAGTTCTCCCTGGAAATTACCAATATCTTTTGTATATCATTTGCATACAAATCTGCTTGTGCAAACTGTTTCCAAGCTTTTAACACAGAAGCAAATACACAGGTGTAGACCATGATGTATAACTTAAACCACACCTCCCCAGGTTTCCAGGAAACTAATGATGTGATCTTTGTCACATTGTTTCTACTTAGTTTCAGCTGGGGAAGGGCTAACAACATTAGTCACTGTCATTAATGCCTTGTTTTGAAAATACTATTAGCTATTAGAAGAATGTTTGGGGTTTTTATAATTTTTCAAATTGACTTATTAAATCTGCAACAAAAGTAAACTACCCATAATCCATTATTGAACTCAAACTATTCAACATCACCCATCTCACCTCCAAAAGTGGAGAAGTATTGCTGCATGTGAACTGTGTCAAGAGACCTTCAAATAAAGTAACACTAAAACTCCTGAGAAGATGATATTCCATGACAAGTTACTTACTAGTAGCTGGATAACAGAACTATTGACCTACAGACTGATTCTGCAACAAAAAGCCTTCTTGCTGAGGCAGCAGCAGCAATTCCTGCATTTGGGCTTTGAGAAAAAATAAAAAATCCTGTATCTAAACTGAACAGGCTCAATAGATGTTGTTCTTACCTGATTGTGAGAATGTTCTGTAACAAGTATATGGCTTACAGAAAATTCCTTGTCTTAACTAATACCCAGTTTTGCTTCCTATTTATTTGGAAACAAAAATGAAGGCATTTTGCTTTTTCTTTTCTGGCAATAAGGTCCAGTGAAAATACCCTCCTTTTTTAGGTACTTACAAATAATCACTTGCTTCACACTGATTACTGTATTTTCAATTCTGGTCCCTAAGACATTTATTTTCTTGGGTGGGGTGGGGAGGGAGGGAGGGGACGGAGGCTTCAAATATCTTTCCTGTCCTAAAACAACTTGTTACCATGAGCAATGCGTGCCCACCTAATACATGTCCACCTATTCACACAGTGTGGGACAACTCACATTCAGAAGGACTCATTTGCAAGGATTTGCATATATTTCATGGTGGAATATGGAAAAAAGGATTTTAGTAGTAGGCAAAGCTTAATATAAGCACAGTGATAGAAGGACAGCCTTCAGTTTCAGTGTAGCTTATTTGTTCAATTACCAGTGCAAAAGTCAAACTCTGTTCCACTTATGATAGAAGACTGAAACCAAATAAAATTTCCCCCACATTTTCAGTTGTTTTCAGAGCTTTTTCCCCAAAGAAGAAAAGGAATAAGCACCTGCTTAAGAGAAAGACATACAAAAAGTCTAAAGAAAGGGTATGGAAAAGCTCACAATAAATAAATAAATAAATAATTTAAAAGTCTGTGAATAAGGTTGAGGGACATGGTTCTCCATGTCTACCCCACTCTGGGGAGGCCTCACCTGGAGTACTGCGTGCAGATCTGGGGCCCTTAACATAAGAATGACATGGATCTGTAGGAGCAAGTCCAGAGCTGATGAAGATGATCAGAGGGCTGGACCACCTCTCCTGTGAAGACAGGTTGAGACAGCTGGAGTTGTTCGGCCTGGAGAAGAGAAGGCTCTGGGGAGATTTTATAGCAGCCTTCCAGTACCTAAAGGGTGGCCTACAAGAGAGCTGGAGAGGGACTTTTGACAAAATCCACTGCGCAGGCTGGGAGGGCACACCCACGAGGGGAGAGCCCTTCCCAAGATCTCCGTTCGCGAAGTCTGGCCATACATACATACATAGTAATGGGACAATGGGCAATGACCTTCAACTGAAACTGGGCAGGTTTAGACTAGATAGCAGGAAAACTTTCTTTACTGTGATGTTGGTTAGCTGTCTAAGGTCTCATGTTTATAAGACTACTATTCAAGCTGATCCACATACTGCCAGGTATTTTTCAAAAGCAATGATTTGTATACCTTGTTTTCAAACAGCAACTGATTTAGATAACATTGCCCAGTTTTGCCCTCTACTCTCTATTATCACTGATGTAGCACTCCATGTAAGTGAAGTTTTCAAAGACCTAAAAGATCACCAGATCTAAAAGAGGAAAGCGTAATAATGAAAGGAACATTTCTCATTCAGACAAGTTCGGTTAGTATTCCGTTGGAGCAAGTCTGGACAAAAGGTTATTTCTCTGAAATTTTTCCCATAATTTTAAGCTCAGGGAAGGTTAATACCACTGGTATAATTTGCAAATATGGGGAATAGGCTATTAGGTCTTCACTGGACAACTGAAAGGAAATGGCTCTCTTCACATACTTTCAGGATGATAGACAGGATAGGCAAAATACGTCATAACAGTAGGAATGCTGTACTAGAAGATAAAATAAATGTTTGAAAGGGAAAAGTGTACTTAATTCAGTCAAAGCAAGTAGGCTGAGGAACTGTTTTTAATACAAGAATCTTCTGCTTCCTTTTTTTTTTTCATTATAGAAAACTGACCTTTCATGAGAGTAAGGAAAAACATTACAACAGAAACATCCATAAAACAGGGAAGTGAAGAAGGTCCTCAGCATGCCATGACTGGGGGCAGTTGCTATCTTCAGCTTGTAAATAAGCAAGGAATTACATAGAAAACAAGAAAATATTAAACAACCTTCCCTTTTGTAAGAAAACAGAATACCACAGTTAAAACAGATGGAAAGATTTTTCTAATACAGAAAGCTAGCAAGGTCAAAAATAAGGTTGGAATCTTGCTGTGTTTTATGTTGTATCACAGCACAACTGCACAGCAGCAAAATCCTACTCTTCTGAGCTGTGGACTTCTGTTTCCTCTTTCTTTTTTTTTTCTCATAATGACAAAAAAAAAAAATGCTAGTGAGTGATCCAGATTCTACTGCTTTTACCTCACAGCTGGTTTTAGATGTATCTTTATTTCTACATTTGCTACTGGTCTCTCAAACTCTTCTATGCTCTTCACATCTCCATAGAATCATAGAATCACAGCATGTTAGGGGGTTGGAATGGTCCTTAAAGATCACTTGTTTGCAGCCTCCCATGCCAGGAGCAGGGACACTTCCCATGAAACCATGTTGCTCAAGGCGTTATGCAACCTGAAAATTGCCAGGGTTGGAGCATCCACAACCTCCCTGCACAACCCATTCCAGTGTCTCACCACTGTCACAGTAAAGAATTTCTGTATATCTAACCTAAAATTCCCCTCTTTCATTACTGCTTGTTCTATCATTACAGTTCCTGATGAAGAGTCCCTCTCTGGCTTCCCTGTAGTCTGCATTTAGAAAAGGGAGATGTAGATACTAGATTCCGTTATTGAGCTCTTACAGAGTTCAAAGTCACAGAATGGAAGAAAGCAAGTTTTGTAACAAAAGCAAAGGGAGATTGTCACTGTTCAGAAGAAAATAAAAAAAGGTTCAGACTTTTCTCTCTCTCTCAAAAAACAAAGAAAAAAAAGGAATAAAAACCTCAGAAGGACTTCTGGTCATGACAGTAAATTCAACATTCAATTCTAAAGAAAAATAGCCTTTGACAGCTCTGAGAGTAAATCTCTCCTATCTGAGACCACTACAAAAGGACCCAAAGGGGGTTCTGACTCAAGGACTTACAATAAAAGTCTGCAATACCTCCCTCCAGTTTTGGCTTGTTCTTTTGATCCCACATGATGTTGGATCAGAATCCAACATCAGAATGCTCACACCATGGGAAGTATTCGTTTCAGGATGAGCAGGAAGGAACAATGGAGCCAAAACAACCCTGTATTTCATAATGGTAAGAGTGGGAGTGTTAA
Organism: Acropternis orthonyx; assembly: GCA_035583155.1. NCBI lineage: Eukaryota > Metazoa > Chordata > Aves > Passeriformes > Rhinocryptidae > Acropternis > Acropternis orthonyx. Next base: position 109,624,435 of record JAWWEU010000081.1, read on the forward strand.
TAGTAGAGATATTTTTCCCAGAGCTATTACAGGTCTCCTTTATAGGAAGGAAGAGATGATGAATCTCAGTGGCACTCACCTACCAACTATGAGAAGGTTCTCAGGACGCATTACACACTAGTGTGCTAATGATGCACCACAGGAGATCTTTTCCAGTTATTAGAGGGGAATTTAGATGAGAAGAAAATAATTAATAGTACTGGTTTATCTAAGAAAAAGGCAATGCTTTTACTTTGTGCAAGGGATGTTTATGCAGCCAGTGTGGCTTGAGGGTTGCACAGCCATTATCACTGAATCCCATCTCCTCACAGAATGTGCACAAGAACAGCCAGTGGAAATCTATTATTTGCCTGTATTTTGTGGGCAGGCATCACTAACAACACATTCAGTACAAAGCCAGTTCAGCAGCTGCTGATTTTTCAGGTGTATTGGGTTTGTGTGGTAAGGTTTTGGTAGCAGAGGGGCTAGAGGGTTGCCTTCTGGGAGAAGCTGCCTAGAAGTTTCCCCCATGTCTGATAGAGCCAATGCCAGCTGGCTCCAAGACAGCCCTGCTGCTGGCTGAGGCCAAGCCCATCAGTGACAGTGGATAATGTAGTTAAGAAGCATGACCAAAAAAAAAGAAAAGCACCTGCACAGGAGCAAATTAAAGCCAGAGAAAGACCTGAGAATATGCAAAAGCAACAGCTCTGCAAATACCACAGTCAGTAGAGAAGGTGCTCCAGGTGACAGAGCAGAGATTCCGCTGCAGCCCAGGGTGCGTGCCTCAGTATAAGGCATGGTGGGTGTTTGGTTGCACTTTCTACAGAACCTGAAGAAACAGATACACATTCAAATAATGTCCAGTGAAGCAAACTGTAAATTGTTGTGAATAACTGGGTACAAATAAAGTGTTTTATGTTTTCATGAGTATTTAAATTTTCCTAGTTGTTAAACAGTAGGCATGATTATTTAGCAAAACCTATAATCCTTCTATATGGATTGATCACAAGGTACTCAAAGCTAATTCATTCAAGAAAGTAGAAAGAAAGTAGAAGAAGAATTTAGAGTTGAAGCAAAATGGTTGCTGTCATATTAACCAGTTGTTTTTCAAACTTCTTTTTGATCTTGAACCTTTATTTTACAATTCCACTCCAAATTTTAGGGGAAAAAGAAACCTTATACAATGCATAAGAAAACAAGTTAATGGCCAATAACATCAAAAGTGTAGTACTAACATCACAATAAAGAGTAGCATAGCCTTTAAATTCTTTCTCAAGTATCATGAAATTATATTAAAAAAACCAAATTCCAACAGACTCTCAGCCACAGACAGGTAAATAAATATAGACCAGACTATAAAAAGTAACAATATTTTCTAGATTTAATGTAATTTTCTTTTGGTAGCTTAAAATAATTATATACAGGCAGAAGCTGAGCTGTCTTACCATCCACACCTGCACTTTGGAAGTGCACATTCTGTCAGCACTTGGAGAGGGAGGATTCTGCATAAGAAGTCATAAACAACTCCCAGGTGCCACATACCTGAGAAAATACAAAAGCAGGTGCTAAACATCCCCCCACATTCTCAACTCCAAATCCCAAAGACTACTAGGAACTTCAAGGAAATAAAAGTGACAGTGATCATTGTTCATGTGGAAAACACATGCTATCATCAATGAGTAAAAGCCATACTTCCAGATGAACTTTGTTCCAAGGATAACTTGCATCCCTGGTGCTACCTGCCCCCTCAAACCCTCTTGCCCTCTATGCATATAGCACATCTCAACCAAAATTCTGAGTCTGTTAGACAAAATGTGGCATCTGGACTGCTCTCCAAAATGTAGGAACATTTTGAATGAGCAATGATAACATTTGGTGATTGCATGAATGTATCTTGACTCTATTCAGTAGCCCAAGGACACAGTTTAACTGCTGGTTACAGACAGGCACTTTGTTCAGACACACCAGGGTGTAATTGCTCTAACAGAATATCTGCAGAGATCAGGCCAACTATAAATTGTACCCTCATTTATATTATCATATTCAAAATCTACCACTATTCAACTGCTGCTTAGGTAGAGAGGTATCGCAGTCTCTGTGCACTTCAATCACACATTTACCTTGCAAATAACTCTTGCAATTGGTCACCTTCCCTGTGTGTTTTCATGTTTATATGTATGCTTTAAATACATATATATTTTTATCTATAATCTATAAAAACAATAAATTATGTATTATTTATTATAAATTATATGTCACATGTTACATATTATAGATCATATATTATTATAAAACTCATGCTTTTGCTAATTTATTGTAACTAAGACTGTACATATAAAATATAGCAAGTTAACTTAAAACTGCTTACCGACTGTTCATCCAAGTGACAGGAATGGAGTTATTAATTAACAAGGACACTGTAGCAACTTAAGTGGTACAGGAAAGTAATTTTATTACTGAGGGTTCAGCCGTTAGTAATGGCTTCATGTAGAAGTTAAGATGGCCACCAAGTAAGCCACCTTATCTACAGAAATTCCATCTCTTACTAAAGATGTCTATCTTTGAGATACAATTCTGACTGACTACATACCTGGGATGATAACACTAGCTATGACTGGCTGTACTGGGTTTGTGTGGCCAGGTTTTGGGAGGGGGGGCTACTGAGGTGGCTTCTGTGAGAAGCTGCTAGCAGCTTTGGCAAGTCCATGTTGACTACCCCTCATGACTTTCTTGTCCTTGTGAAATGTACCTGGAAAGGATTAGCTGCTCCATCACCTTTCTATAGACTGAGGTGAGGCTGACTAGCCTGGGTTCTCCTGGGTCCTCCTTCTTGCTTTTCCTAAACATAGGAATGACATTTGCCTTTCTCCAGTCCTCAAGCATTTCTCCCAGTAACTCAAGGATTATTGATAGTGGCCTCACAATGACATCAGCAAGCTTCCTCAGAACTCATGGGTGCATCCCATCAAGGGCCATGGGCTCACATATGTCCAGTTTGCATAAGTATTCCCTGACCTGATTCTCTTTCAAAAAGGGTATGCATTCCTTGCTCCAGCCTTTCCTTTTGGTCTCTGGGACCTGGAATTTCTCAAGGCTGGCTCTTGCGGTAAAGATGGAGGCAAAGAAGGCATTCAGTACTGCAGCCTTTCCCACATTCTGTGTCATCAGGCTCCCTGCCTCATGGAGCAATGGGCTCTCATTTTCTCTAGTCTTTCTTTTGTGATCTATGCATGTACAGAAGTCCTCCTTATTGCCTTTGATATCTCTTGCCAGATTCAATTCCATTTGGGCTTCAACTTTTCTAACTGCATCTCTTCATGCTCAAACAGTGCTGTTGTATTTCTCCCAGGTTACCTGTCCCTGCTTCCACCTTCTACATGCTTCCTTTTTGTGTCTGAGTTTTGCCTGGAGCTCCTTGTTCATCCAAGCAAACCTCCTGGCATTTTTGCCTGACTTCCTACTCATTGGAATGGACTGCTTTTGTGTTTGAAGGAGATGATATTTGAATATCAAACAGCTTTTGGGGGATTCTCTTCCCAAATATAATACAAAAATAGCAATATAGGATGAGAAGAAAATAGTGAGAACAGCCCTTTTATCTGAAAGTGTTAAAATTTGTCACAGAGTCTCAGTTCATCTTTCTTGTGATAAATGGCCTTGTACAGGATACTTCATACCAGTGCAGTGGAGCAGATTAGTCATATAGCTGATGAGTTCAAATTACAAGTATTTGCTACTTGCAGAATTCTTAGGTCACATAAAACAATTTTAGTTTATTTGCATACAAGCAAACTTTCAGTAGAAATGAACTGTTTAACAGAAGCAAACTTAAAATACCACTCAATTACACTGTTAGATTACACAGCAAAATCCAAACTGAATCAACTACAAAAAACCTAAAGATAAAAAGTGATATTGCTTTAACTGACAGAATAAAAACTCTATAATCTTAGAACTTAATATTTTTCAATTCAATGTTTCTCTGAAGAAGAATGGGATCACTGAAAAATAAACTGCTACTACCACTGATTAGCTGTTGAATCAGAATAATAAACATAAATGGTATTGTAAGGACCTTCACAGGATATACAACACTGTTTCTGATACTTAATCTGCAAAACCAGAGCAGATTGGCATTTCCACACATTTCCTTAGCTGAATTAGTGGTCAGAGTGTTTCTGTCAGAGATCAGCTTCTTTAATACAGGGTGTCATTAGCTTAGCAAAAGAAAGGAAATGTAATTTACCTTACAAAATTCAAAGACTTCTAACTGGTCAAGGACTAAGCATCATGGATTATTTCATACATGCACACATATACACACACGCACTGCATATTTCACTTTCAGTCCATGAGAGCTGCTGGTTACTAGATATACAGTTTTGCAGTTTAAACAGTCCTTGAAACACCTCTGAGAGAGTGCAAGTCCAGAGCAACGTAATTACCCTTCCCACAATCCAAGTAACAAAAAGCACAAAAGAAGAGAACAAAACACATTGCCTATATGCATCCTGATGAACTACACCTTACATATACAGGTGCTGCAAAGGCGGGGGAGCTGGAGGTTTTCCATGCACCAGCCGGGAATCGAACCCAGGTGACAAGAATGGGAATCTTGCGTGATACCACTACACCACTGGTGCCTCCAAGCAGTCTCCAAATGATCAAATGACAAGTCACTCAGTATCATTTCACTCTAATCTACCCCAAGGGACTGATTAACATGATCCTCAGAGGTAGGAAAAAGAATTCTCTACCAGAAACAAATTACCTGAAGAACATACTGAAAAACGGTCACTGGACAATTAAGGGTTCACCTTGCCTAGGAAAGTTTTGAAACAGCCAACATGGAAAACCCTAAAAATGTCACGTCTTTGTTTCTTAAAATGTGTATAAGTAGACGCAATCTTCTTTTGGGGAAGGCGGTAATTAAATGGCTTCATAGATCCCTTCCAAAATGTCTATGGCTATAAGAAGACATAAATTTCAAAACACCAAAGCCAAGAGATTATTTCATCTGTACAGTGCAGAGTAAGCAGATGTGTGCTGAAGTTGTAAAGAAATTAAAGGAACAAAACTATAACTGTTCCATTTTGATTTCCTATGCCTTTCACATGCAGCAAAATTGTTTTGATGTGTACAAGTCTACCCATGACTCTGGAAGTCAAAACACTTTAAGCATGGATGCAAGGTAACATAAATATTCCAAGCAGAAAAGCAAGCGGATTGCAGCTGAAGGAAGTTCTTTGGTGTAATGTGTTCCATACACCACTCTATGTACGGGTGTTGAAACTTTTATCACAGCTTCTGCAGGTTACTCAGGAACTCTGTCCCCACTTGAGAACCATACTAAGTGATTTTTCTTTTCTTAAGCTTTCATACATTTAGCAATTGTTCATAGCATGCAGACCTGAGATTTTCTGATCTAATAGGATCTGTAAGATATACACAGTCTTCATGGAAAACAAGTTAATATCAGGTCAAATGCACTGGTTTTCCCCAATTTCTTTCATCCAAGATGTTTAACATAATATGAAGGAAAGGTAACACAGATAGAGAAAGAATGTTCATATGGACAACAAATCCCAGGGTATTCCAGCAACTGGAATTTTTCTCCTCACCCAAATTTGCATAAACTTTGTATTTTAGATCCTTCTAAGACCATGTTACATGGAGATCAGTCTTGGAATACTTTGTGAAAAAAATGAATTCATGACCATTTTCCCAAAGGCAACCCTATTTCTGGATGCCTCTGCAGAGCACTCACTATCAGTGTGTGATGATTTCCTCATCAATGCCATCACTGTAATTTGAAGTACACTTCTGATTATAAAAAGCAAGTCCATTTCAGCAGGGCCATTTTCTCACTGAGAAAATATGATATCCATTTTAAAAAATGGAGAATGCAGAACACTCTCGCTCACACACAGATCAAGAAAAAGAACAGGAAATGAGACTATTTGAACTGCACATGCCTCTGGAATCTCAGGTGAGCATGACATGCATTTCTTCTGTGTAGTGCATGTTCTAAATGCAAGTATGAAAGGAAAGATACACTGCCAGCCTTTCTAGGAGGAACATCAGAAGACAATTCTCTATTTTGCAGCCTCATAGGAAGTGGACAGTCACTTTTTTAGTCCTGGTGAAGTAACCGGCCGGGGTCTGTTAAGAAACAGTTAATCAAAATAAGAACTCAAATTCTTAGAAAAACATGAGGCAGCATGTTGACTTACAGAATCACAGGTACTCAAAATGTACTCAGAAAGGAAAATTAAAAATAAAGCATAATCACATAGAGAAAGTTTGTGAAAACCTAGAAAAGTCTCTGAGTATCAGACTAATGATCTGACATGCAAAATATCTCCAATATAAGGCACAGTATTATTGGCAGACCAAAGAATTTAAAGGTTTCTGAGCAGAGCCAAACATTCAGCCTCTCTCATAGCACTCAATGGCACTCCTCAACTATATTTAGTTATAGCCTTTGCTTAAAACACTTCCTAGTCAGTCAAGAACTCCAAAAATATAAAAGGGGACTTTCAAATAAGAAAACCTACAAACAATTCTTTTCCTTTGTCCTTCCACTTCGTAACATGTAAGAGGAATGTGCACGACTTCCAATTTTTAGGAGGGATTAGCAATTGCTTTCTCCTTAAAGATCTAATATGTCACATGTTTGGTCAGTGGTCTTGAAAGTAGAATTGAGAGAGTGTAAGGGTCCCATAAAATAGCATTCCAGGAAATCCTTCTAAGAGTTAACTTAAATTCTCATAAGAAAATAATAAATAGAAATCTGGGACTGTACCAGGCTGACCAAGAATCCCGTTTTTCCACTAAAGCAAGATTTAAAAGGTAATACTTCTGAATTGAATTCTATATTTAGTCTACACTCATTATTTTCTGGGACTAGACTAAATGGTAGTCTGAAAAGATATTTCCTCTTCAAAGGATGGGTTTAGATCATCTTTTGAAGACATAAATAGATTTAGCTACTGGAATCCTTCCTTACTGGGAACTTGTCATAACCACTCTCTGGGTCTCAAACCTGAACTTTCACAGGCATTTCTTGAATTCCTGAACATGTGGAAGGGCAACAGTCAGGACATACTCATAACAGTACTAATTATGTATGAAATAGAAAATGCTCTAAGGATTTCTCCTGTGAATGTGCCCAGTCTTTCTAGGATCCCTGTAAAGTTTTAGTGCACAAGATGGTCTCAAGTAATAATGTCTCTCAAATCTGTTTTCCAAGAACTCCCCTCTCAATCCCGATTCTCCACATTTGTCTGTATCTGTTCTTGCAAAACTGAGTTTCGTCTTTCAGCTTATCAGTTAATACTTCCAAAATGGTTAAGATGTCTCTCCATTATGACAGGTATGATCCAATAAAACTTTTATCCTTCAAGAAAGATATCAATAAAATTGAAAATAATAAATTTGGAAAGGTCCGTCGCTAATTTTAAAATGTTCTATTAATCCCTTAAGTAGCTCCATCAACATCAGAAGTAATGAAGCCTGGTTTATTACCCATTTGTGTCCCACCATTGATTAACTTGGGTAAGTTAAGGTATGAGTTCTGACTTGGACCATTAATAAGAAGCATGGACATAGCTCCTCCTTTTTTCATCTTTTTATCCCCTCCCTTTTCCCACACCTTCTTGTATGGCATTTTTCGGATCTAGTAAGGAATGTTTTCATGTCAACAGTTTGTATTTATTCAACTCAGTCATCAATTTCTACAAAGTTGTAAGAACATAATTATCTGCAGGAAATTTTCTGCTCAGATTACTTTGCTGAAACCAGACAATAACATCCAAAGTTTCTAGGAGGATAAAGAAGATAACCTTTCAGATACATAAAACCAGCATACACCTATTGTCCAAAGGAAAAAGAAACTAAAAAATGTTTGGGGTTTTTTCTGTTATATTACAAATGCACCGAGAATATAATGTACAATATAGTTTAATGTATAGCTATTTGGAATCAATATACTAAAGAGTTACAAAATATGCGTGACTAATACGTTATTATTTTCAAAGAAAAAAGAGAAAAGTGGTATTTCAGATACTATGTTTATAAATACCATGTATGAAAAAAAAACCCATAAAAGCTTTTGCCAAAATGTTTCTAGGACTGAGGTTTCTGTTAACAAAAAAAGAATTTCAGAATAGTCCTCCTTGTATGTATTTTGGGTTTTGCATAATTTTAGCTACTTTTCCTTTCAAATAAAGATCAAAAAGTTAGATAACTTTCAGCCTGAAATGATCTGAAATTATTGAAATCTAATATTACAGACAGACTTAAAATTACAGTTCACTTTTATAGGCATGTTTGCAGTGAAAAAATCAAGCTTGCTTCCTATATTATATTGCAGGCATTACCTATTTCTGATTTTTTGCAAAACTTCTTCATTTTCCCCCTCCAGTTCATAATTTTTACATTTCAAAACTCTCCAATGCTTCATTGATTTCAGAATCTTTTGCTTTATATTCTGTAGATCACTTTCCTTGGTGGATTTCTAATGAGCATTAAAACATTAAGACACCTATAGCATAAGTTGAAATTATTTCAGGCCAACACAGAAGATTCAAGTATGCAAGCATTTTTACTTCACTTATTTAAAAACAATTAAAAACCCCTTACTAATTCTTCTACAGCTTTTATAATTTCAGAAGTAGCATTTGATATTTTTACACTCTCATCTCCTTGGGCTGCTATTTTATTATTCAAATATTCCTTCTAGAAAATATTTTGTAAAGAAAAGTACACACTCACAGTCTGCTAATTCACATATGACATATGTGGTTTAATTAAGCAGAATACCTCAAGTTTCTCTCAGCCCTAAAATTTTCCTTAATATCTCAATCTCTCTTACTTCAGAGAATCCTGCAGAGATTCATAGAATGGTTTGTGTTGGAAGGGACCTTAAATATCATCCAGTTCAAATCCCCTCAGACACCAGACCATTCTATGATTCTATGATTCTAAATATACTTCAGGGGAAGAGTGAGAAAGACAAAGTGGAATTTGCTACATCTACAAAGGGAAAAAACAACCAGAACTGATTAAGTATGAGCAAAATGTCCTAGTTTTTAAATTGTTAGCACATAGGAAAAACATTATTCAAGAAAAGTTTTTCCCTCTTTCAGTGTTTTTAGAACAAACATTTTGACAGGAATGACTTGAAATAATGTCACACTGTGCAGGTAATTAATGAAGACAAAAGAATAAAGGAGTAATAGTTAAGTATGAGATCAATTTTATAAGAAGGGTTTCTTCTAATCTTTGAAAAGCAAGCCCATGTAGATACAGAAAATAGATTTAATGCATACAGATATCTTTTGCAATGTAAATCTTAGTAACGTAATAAAAAGAAAACTCAAAGTTGTCCTTACAGTGTCAAAAGTTGAAACACTCCTAACAGGTTAAATATAAAATTTAAAAAACAGCATGAATTAAAACAAAAAAGAAGAGTGAGGAAAAACAATGTTGAAAAACATTAGTTCACATCACTCATTCTATCTTCAAACTCATTGCTGTATATGACAATTGTCATGTTATAATTTGAATCCAATTCAAAGCCCACTAAAGTCACTGAAAATAATCCAAATATTTTCCTGATTCCTAAACGAATTCCATTACCTCAGCAACTTTTCTGTGATGCTCAGAAGAATCACTTTGAGCTTTCTGAATGTCCGCTATTGTTTATAAATACTTGTTCAGTTTTTCTTTAGCCATGTTTTTGAAGAAAATTGACAATAACAAATCAGCTTTACACTAAACTTAACTCTGGCTTACCTATAGCATAAACCTAGGTTGTCACCTAATTGGTCATCACCACCGTATCCCTGTCGTGCATGTCTCTCTTTCTCTTGTGCTGGTCTTATACCCAGTTAGTACTTGCTGAAGTATATCAGGGCATCAAGCCCAGCTGGAAACATATGCAGAACGAAAAAGAAAAGGAAAAAAAGAAAAAAGGTTTAGTAATAAGTATTAGTTCTATTTGAATATAGATGTGTTCTAGATATCAGTTGGCAGCAATTGCTGGCATCAGTAACAGGAAGAGAACTGTAATATATAGCTGGACAAAAAAGGCAAGAACATGCCCATTGGTGGCTGTAATATGACTGTAACTTTACTTTGGCAGGGGAGTGCCTTGGTTTTTTTGGGTTTTGTTAAGTTCTGGGCATGTTTGGTACATTCAGCTTCTCAGAAATCCTCCACCTATATTGTGGATTCCACTGGAGCCTTAGCAAGGCCTAGCACAGGCCACAGTGGTATTGGGGATGTACAAAAGAATGAATTTCATACTTTATCTACACTTGTTTACATACACATGTATACATGTAGAAAAAATAGCAGGTTCTGTTGCAGGCATCTAAATCCTGTTCTAGGCCTTTTCTACTGGTTCCACACTTGGAGCTGTCAATTAACTGAGAACTCACAGTCAGGCAGTGTAAGAAACTCCAGCTCAGATGTTAGACTGTGAAGTACAAAATTTCAAAATGAGTTCTATACAAATATAGCAGAAAACACAGGAGTTTTATGTAAAATAAAGTATCACTATGTATGCTGTAAAAGTGCATCACATGCCATCTCAGGTCAAAAAATCTGATAGTTGCAGAGGACACTTACACTGTCCCATTAATGCACACTTTCTTCCAGATGATTTAAGAAGATAACCAATGTTAAGCAGATCCATCCAATGACTAAAAACATCCAGGTCACTTACAGGAATGTAAGAAGGTTATGATATTTTTAGATTAAAGCTGAAAAATAATACTAAAACAAAATAATGAACAAGAGAGTCCTATGCAATCTATCACTTCTTATTTTAAAATCCATATCTGTATTTTTATTTTTACAGAGGACCTTAACTCTTAAAGATACAAAATATTCAGGCATTCATGTACTTTTCAATAAAAGATACTCATTTACTTGTTCATTTATAAATATTCAAGACTCACTTTGCTGTTCCAACATTTTGCATCTTCCTGGATTTCTGCTTTTTGCTTCACTAACTCCTCAAGGTGTTTTTCATCCTTTATAATCTTCTCCTCTGTTTCTTTTGACTTCATACAGTATTTGGTCCAAATAAATTCAGAATGCTTTAACTCATTCCTAATAGAAATACACAGAAAGTGAATCCATTTATTTGGAAATATTCCAAGGTAGTCCCTCTCCATAAAGGAAAATGTAAATCAGATATGAATTAGTAAATATTTATTTTGATTCTCTACTACATTTCTTGAACAGGTAAGCATGAGAGAATTTCAACATTCAAAACTCTGGCAGGTTCATGCAATTTCAGCCAGATATCAAAACTACTCATGCTACCTGTTCACTCGCACTTAAACAGCCTGCCAACATTGGATCTCTGCACAGGTATTGGTGTAGTTAAATACAAGGCTTTGTTTCATAGCTCACACATTTATGAAACAAACCAGAAGTCAATTCTGCTAGTGGCTGAATCTACTTCAGAGCCATCTTCACTTAGTCAACACACTTCACTGTAATTTTGTGGAAAAATGTCATCTGTGAAGTAAATTTTTCACTGACATCAATTTTTCATGTTAAAAGGTACTTGTAGGCAAGGTCAAAGAAGGGGATAAGGACTTCACTTTCAATCTGAATAGCATATTTAACAGCACTATAAAAAGGAAAATTTGCCATAATTACAGAACAACATAATAAGAACTACAACAATTGTCAGGAAAACACTCCCATGTGACATATTTAGGCCTTATTATAGGCTGAAAATAAAGCTTTTTGTTATGTCTGTGTATGGGAATGCATCTGGCAAAAGGCAAAAGAAATAGAGGCGTGTCAGGTTAAAATTTTACAATGGCTGCTGGTGTTTGTACCTTATTTTTGTTATTGTTTCAGCAGACAGAAAAAAAGTTTCCTCCAGTTTGCTCCCAAGAGAACTATCCTGGTCAAAACATATCCCAATGTGTGCCTTAAGTGGCAAAACAAATCCACCACAGCAGAAGTAGGACCAACAGTAATTGAGTTTTATGGACATCTATTGCATTACAACCCAAAAGAATCCTGAATAAATGTTGCATACTTAAATGCAGTAAGACAACAGAAAACAATCATAAAGAGGCTTCATCACTAATTCAAGAGACATTCCTACAAGATTATTTGATAGACCTTCTTCCTTTACTTGCTTTCAGGGCTTGTTCTAGCAACAAAGTAAAGACTTACCTTGCCAAGTGTCACAGAATATATATTTATCAATTTCCTGAGTTTTAGTTGTCTCATGAAAAATTACAGCACTATCAGCCACAACGTGTATGTGTAAAAGTAACAGACTGTGCCACATGATGTACAGCAGCATCAGTATTTTCAGTTTTGTGTAATCTTCATCATTTTCTCAGTGATGGCACTGACCATAAAGAAAAGAGTATGAATTGCAGAACGTCTTTCAAGTCTGTGCCACCACAAATCTGTCTTTCTCACACCTATCGATACCGATGTTATTCTGGTCCTCCTCAGATGGCAGCTGAATGGTCTACTTCCTCTGTAATGTAGGCATGACTTGAACTAAGTCTAGCAAATAGCTGGAGAAAAAAAATTAAAAGAGACAGTAAGAAAAATAAAATAAAAATTCTTCACTGAGGGACAGAAAAAACAGTTTTCTACTTAACTTTTTCCTGAAAATGCTGATATTCCTACAAACATCAGTATCATTAGCATTTTTAGTTTAACTCACAGTGACACAAAATAGGTTGCAAGGTGCAGTCTACATCACTGTCATACGGTATGAATAGAAAGTCACATAACTAGATGGAACAGGAAACATACATGGCATATTTCTGACAGTATAGATGACTAATTTCTGGTATTATTTACTTATTGCCATTATCATGAGTGTTTTACTTACGTTATGACTTCTTTCAGAAGAACAAAGATGAACCTCAGAACAAAGGATTGTTACAGGAAAACACCACACTTTCTTTCTTGCAAATGAAACAATCTCCAGAGCTGTGATTTGCACTAAGACTACCAAAACAAAACAGAAATCACTGCCCTATAAGTGCTAGGCAAGCTGACAGCTGTGACACAGTGACAGAATTCTAGAAGGAACTGAAAAAAATCTTGCATAAAAGACTTTCAAAAAGGGAAGTAGTCAGAAAGCAAGATGAATTCTAATATTAATAAAAAATGCAGAAGTTAAGATTAAGCAATCAATTTCCAGTGAAAGAATAGGTCAAAGCATGGTATCTGTTGCTTTGATATATTTACAAACTATGTGAAAGGCCAAGGACCAGTGAAATTAAAAGTCTGAATATAATGTGATTACAACAGGCAAGGCCAAAACAAACTAAAAAACTTAAGAAAATTTTCAAGACAAACTAAGTAACTGGGGCACAAAACAATACATACCATTTAGTGTCCAAACTCAAAACCAAGGAGAAGATTAGAGGAATTAAGTGCATCTAAAGTTCTAAATTCATGTTTCTGATTGAGAAAAACATGTACATGTTTCCACAAAAAACCAGAAAGTTTACTCAATATTTAGCCAAGTTAAAGTAGTTAAAACAATTAAATTAAGTAAGAAATGGGATGAGAAATGTTAGGAAAAAAAAAAAGAGAGTAATACGTCCTTCTTAAAGGCAGTGCCATGGCTTAATTTGGAGTATTGTTTGTAATACCTTTCAACCCATTTCAGAAAAGTGTATTACAGAAATGAAAAGGAATCAGAAGACATCCTGGAAAGGTCAAAAAGTACAGAAGTCTTGTGAAAACACATTGAAAATTATGAAAGTTGCTTTAGAAAAAAGAAAGGAAGAATAAACAAAGTAAAAGCCCTAAGTCACAGGGAATATAACCTAGTGAAGAAGGTTGGCAACACACAGCAATATTTGTCATTGCATACATCTTAAAGCTTGCACTCCCAAATTACAGCAATTTGCCTACAACAGGACAAAAACAAATAGCTGATAATCACACTCTGTTAATCTGAATTGATAAGGAAAGAAGTTTAATTGTAGGTATATGAAGGAATAGTAAAAAAATTAGAAAAGAAACTATACTTTTAACAATTTTTATTCTGGTATTGAATGACAAAATCACCTCCAGCAATGGTCACTATAACCATTGCTAACAACTTTTGCCAGCAGCTACTAATTCAGGTGAGTTGACAGAACACTGACTATGCCAGTGAAACACTAAGCTGACTTGCAGAGTACCTGAATACATAGTAATAAATCATACGACGTTTCTGGTAATACTTCTTACTCAGTACCTGATCTTTCCCATAATTAAAATCAACATGAGGTTTGCAATGAACTTCACAAGTTACAGAATCAGGGTCCATGCTGTCTGATTTCTCTCAGCTGTAACCCACTGGGGAGATAATGAGTATTTGATCAGATCATCTCTATATATGTATTTAAGCTATAATTAAAATTCCAAACATTGTGGAGACATTGTGAAGGTTGCATTCACAGCCTCATATACATCAAAACCAAGTATTATTTCACACATCTCTTCTTTTGTTTAGACACACATAGTGATATTAATTGGAGAATTATTTTCAGAAGTCACTCCAGCTTTGACAAGTGTTATGACACAATTCTGGTTTCAGGTTTTGTGTAATAAAATAATTCCAATTTAGCTATATGTCTGACTATAATTTTAATTTTTCATATACTAATATTCTTTTCAGAGTCCAAACTAGGCTCTGAAATTAAAAAGTTAAACTTTAGTTAGCTAAAAATAAATGTGTTGACTGTGAATCTGCCTTAGAGGTAATGAAATATAATTAGCACAAATACCTCTAACACAATGTCAAAATTATCCTGAACTCAATAAAAACAAGAACAAGAAATTCACTGTGAAGTTTAGAGTCAGAAAATGAAATATTCAGGCATGAGTACACAGAAACATGCCAGAGAGACACAAAGATGTGTAGTGTTGCTAAGCTATGCCTCTTACAGAAAAATATATTGCAAAAGTCAGTGTTACTTTGTGCTTCAAGGCTTAATAATTTGTAAGATTCTGAGGTAGGCACCAAGTATTCCCTCTGTGGGACTGAAATAGGTGCTTCAAGATCCTGAGAAATAAATAGTTTTTGAAATAAAGTTGCCAATATATTATGAACTAAAGAAACTGGAGATGATACAACCTACCCTCTCTATTTTAATCAGGAGCGGTTCTTTATTATGGCATATTGAGTACTGTAAATGCTAAGCAAAACAATCACATTTAGTAATTCCAATTATTTCTTGAAGAAAGAATTTAAAAGAAAATTTAAAACCAGGAGAAAATGTCTACAGCTGCTATGACCTCTACTTTATGCCTCTTTGAGAGTGGGTCCTTTCACGAAGGGGGCCAAGATTTCTGACCCCCAAATTCTACTGCATGCCTGGTTTTATTCTACCATATATTTTTAAAGCCATTGAGGTACAGGTTAAATAGTATAACAATTCTTTCTATTTGGTACATCAAATGAAAAGGTCACTCACAGTACCCTAAGCTCCCTAAGCTCTCTCATCTACTCAGTTATTTGAAGATTTGGGTTTGGCCTTTGTGGTAGACAAGTCTAAGAAAGGTATTTCACTGACTGATGCAGGAATTACAGTGGGCTGTGCCTAAGTATAGTGGGTTTGGTTGGGACACAATTAATGTTCTTCATAGTAACTTTATGATGTTATGTTCTGGGTTTGTGCTGGAAACAGTGTTGATAACACAGGAATGTTAGAAGTGTTTACACGGCGTAAAGGCCTTTTCTGCACTTCACCTCACCAGTGGGCAGGCTGAGCATGCACAAGGAGGTGGGAGGGGACATCAAACTGACCAAAAGAATATTTCATAGCATATGCTCAGCATATAAAGCTACAGAGAGGAAGGAAGAAGGGGGTTGTTCATTCAGAATAATGGTGTTTGTCTTCTCAAGAGACTGTCAGATGTGATGGAGCTTGGCTTTCGTGGAGATGACTGAACACCTGCCTGTCCATAGGCAGTGGTGAATGAATTCCTTATTTTACTTTGCTTGTGTGCTTTTGTGTTTTTGTTTTTTTGGTTGTTTGTTTGTTTGTTTTTTCCTATTAAACTGTATTTATTTCAACCCATGAGTTTTCTCATTTTTACTTTTCTGCTTTTCCACACCACACTGGCTCGGAGGAAGTAAGCAAGCAAGCAAGCAGCTATGTGGGGTTCAGCTGCCTTCTGGGGTCAAACCATGACAATAAGTTATTCATACTACTTACTTTCTGTCTTTTTAGAAAGCCTGGCAAGGCTGTAAACAATGGAAATGACCACATTTATTTCTGCTAGTAACAATTTCTAGAGTTCAATGTTTTCTTGGCAAAGATGGGTTGACATGTGGCATAAGATTCTTAGATACATACAGATAAGAATCATCTTTGGCAACCAGGCATTCAGCGAGCAGAAGTGAATAACAGCTTTTACAGATACTCCACCTGTGCTGGTGGTAAGAGTAGCTCTTGTAGTTCACAGTCATATTTGGAAACATAAAGAGTGTCATAGTGTTCTAGAATCACCTAGTTGTCTAGCAGACACAGAGTACTCATCTCTTTGAGGAATATAATGCTGCTGCCAGGAAATTTTTGGAAATCCACTGTTTTTCCAATAAACATAATCCTGCTCTACAAATGATATTGTGTTCACAGTACTTCCTGTGAGCTGAGTGGATCAGTGTATGGAAACAGACATCCTGCAGTAAGAGAATTGAAGAGTCTTCATTTTGAAGGCATGTGGCACTAACTGGAGATGATAAATGGATCTTCAGATACCAGACACCCTTCTAAAGTCCTCATTTCTTTAAAAAATGAGAAATTCAGTAACAAGAAACTTTTCTTCAGCTCTGTAATTGCTCCTTTACAGCTCTTACATAAACTAATGAGGCCACCTCCATAGTGAATATGAATGAAAATGGTCCTTTCAAATAAACGGGGAATGGGAGTCAGGTGGGACAGTCCCTTGAAATGATTTTGCTGGGATGGGAAATTAACATTTACTGAAATGAGGTTACGAAGGACACAAGTTTGCACATACAACTCAACCATTAGCATTAGTCTTGCTGCCTTGAGTGAAGCATCAGTGAGCAGGACAGGTTTTCAGCCACTGCTATACATGAGACACTTTATAACATTAACTCCCTGGAACATCAGAACAGTGCATGCTTACCCAACTCAGGCATTGTGTAGCACCACCTGAATTATGGAGCTGGCATATAAATTCCTAGAGAACCCCAGTAGTTCTGAATGAGTAAGACAGACCAAATTTCATGACTTACTATGAAATTTATATACTCCATAATTACCATGCAGAGTTTTTGAAATACCTGATATTTGAATAATAGTTGCTGTCACATGGCTGCAGTAGAGAAATACCTGCTACTGCCACTCAGGTTATTTTGAAAATTTACTGATGTCCTTCAATTATGCCTGTAAGTTTTCCTCTCTCAAATGAAAAAGAGCCACTGTGTCACTTGTTACTTTGCCAAATAAAACCTGGCAATGTGCCATACGCATATGCAGCAAAGTTGAGTGCAACTTCCTACCAAATATCAAAGTACTTGGTATTCTTGTCCTTTGGCATAGTTATTCTTGGTGCTGACTCTTTGTCCGTATATTCAGCCACAGAAAGGAGAAAATACCTGCCACTGACTGGCCATTGGTGGTGTGTTGCTGTTACTATAGCTCTACTTGATAATCCAATGGTCAATTCTTTTCATTGCCTATTGTATTTCCATGAGTTCACAATGAACATCACTGTATATTTTTGATGTCTAAGAAAATAAAACAAGTCTTCTGAAAGATGCTATATAAAAATCATGTAAAATGTTTAAAATGAAATATAATTTCAGGATTTGACTGATTCTTAGCAGTTTAAAAATTGATTCATAAGGTTTAAGTCCCAGCAAAAAACAATAGAATGTGTTGTAAAATTGCACAATATAACAAAGAGGGTTTTCATTCTGTTACAAAACTTTGGAGTTATTTTGAAAAGGTGGCTACTTTCATGGGAAGATAGTGACCTCTGGAGCAGAAAGAAAGAAATAATGTGCAAAGAAGCAACAGAGTTTTCACTCATCAATCTGACAAAATCGTAACTGAAACATCTCACAGAGACTGTGCAAGCCTGGCAGTCAACTTTGAAAAGAAGGAGCCTGAAACAATGCAGACAATGACCACCCTTTTCAACAGTATAAATAGTATTGGGATACTCAGTTTGTAACAGCTCTCAAGTAGAGATATGAATGTCTGTTGTCTCTGCTTTTTAAAATATTACAAATATAAACAAATAACATGATATAAAATCTTTAATCTACCTCTTCCCTGCTTAAACTAGTTCTCTGGATATTAAAAAATGGAGATTAAAAATTAAATAATTGTTTTAATTGCAAAGAAAACAAGGTATCAGCTACCTTCTTAAGGCCATGGGAGTCAAACACCAAACCTGAGTGACAAACAGTACATAAATTAGAACACAACAAAAGTCACAGGTAACTTACTTGACAATTAGAATTTCTTTTGAAATTAGATACATAAATAAGATATATACATATATAAAAATACATATAAATACAGAAGCACCAAGTCTATTTTCTTATGATATGTAGTGTCACTTTTTGCAAAGAAAGAAAAAAACTGCTCTAAAAAAAAGTATCTATTCAAAAAACTCTTTAGAAAAAATATTTTAAGTCTACTTCTGAGTTGCAGTTTAGTACATCTCAATATTTTAACTGTATACAATATATTTTAAGGCATTAACAAGAAAAAAGGATATAAAATGTAAAAAAATTACCAACTTGATTTTCAATTAGTATTTCAAATATATCTCATAGCAGTGGTAGAACTGTGAGCTGTTTCCTAAGTCAGAACTAATTAATGATAATTCTCATATTATTTGTGTAATAGCAATTAATGTGTTCATTTTAGAAATACTTTGATGTGACTGTGGAGTCTTCCAAATAGGAATTCAAAATAAAACAAATTAAAAGAAAAAATATTATTAATTACCTACAGAAAAAGAAACCATTTTAAACTGTAAGTACCTTGAAAAAGAGGTCATACTCTATATGGAAAATATATAGAAAACATAATAATTATTACTAACATTTGAACTTGAAGTAACACAGTATTCCCCCAGTTTTAGAAAGCAGTTTTAAACTACCTACAAATTTGTTCCACTTTGATTATTTAGACTGGCATTATCCACATTAGGTGTTTATTGTCAAAAAAAGAATATATTATTATCAATATTACAATCAATAAATACCAAAACCAAATAAATTAGGAAAAATGTGCATCAGCACCTAAGAATAATTGAATGTTGCAAACTTTTTTTGACAGCTTCTGACATCCCCATCTTCTGAAACACATTCTGTGAGAAATGTGAGCAGAATCTATATTAGATATGTGCCTTCTACCTTCCCCGTGGAAAATCACACATGAAATCAACTTACAAAGTTAGAATTACATTCCATGGAATGCTTCAGAGACATTTATTAAAGCCCAACAGCATTATCCTCCCCAGATTCTGTCTGTATTGAGTGCCTGTTTGTAGTGGTGCAGGCACAGAGATCGCAGTCTTGGCATACATAATTTAGAACAGACTGGTCCTTTCAAAAGACTGCTGTTCTCTGAAAGGGTATGCACTTATACAGTGGAAAGGTTCTAAAAGAAACACCTTCATATGGTTTGTGTTTACCTTTTCATATGCCACTAACGCAACCTTCGCAGGTTCACGCTCTAGATTCAGCTTTTCTTCCAGCAGAGGGCTGTGTTTCTTCATGAAGTCTATATCCTCCCGAATCTCTCTCTCTTGGCTGTTACTTAAGTATTTGGGTTTTTTAACCTGTGGCTGCTGACAGTTTTTACAATGCAAACGCCATCGTAGCTCCAAGGTATCTTGAACACACATTTCATATTCCGTTAAAAAGATAATTAGCTCAACAAAATGTGATTATCTGAACGACACCATAAATACCCAATGAGATTAGGAAACATGTTACCATAATGCTAAGACTGTAAACTAGTTTGAAGGCAAAAAAAAAAAAAAAAAAAAAAAAAATCACTAAATATTGCATTAGGGTTCAAACTGGTTTATAAACTCATACTTAATTGTCCTAGTATGTAAATCAAGCAAATGCTCAAAGCCAGGGATGGTTTTGGTTTATGAAGGAAATGAAAACATCTAGCCTTAAGGCATATCTAGAGGAGGCTATTATGACACAAGAACAGCTCTACCAAGCTTCCTAGCCTCCAGCTATGTTGATGTATGACATATGTTGATGCAGAGGAAGAACAGGGCAAGTATAGATTCCACATCCTTCTAATACGAAAACTGTTTTCAGTTCAGAGACACTTCCTGAACTAAACGTGGTTTCAAGAAAGCAAAACTAAGGATACAAACTCAAAGCCAACAACAACAAAAAATATTTGTTTTGCCACACAGAAGTATGTCTGTCTTAATTCAGTTTGCTGCATTTACTTTTCTGACTTTGGCATAAATTTCCTCTGGGTCTTCACAAGAAAATATGTGACTAGACCACTGGTTGCTGAATGTCTACATATATTTTACCTTGCTTAGGAAAAAAAAAAAGCTTGTTAGAGACAGTGTTCTGCAGCACTTGGCGGAAAATTTATGGGTATGAAACTAGGGAAAGTAAAGTAAGAATATCAGATGAGAAAAAAAAATCAGATAATATCTCCAGAGTAGTAAACATTGCCATAAATTTGAGAGAGAGAAGCACATTTTACTGATATAAAAAATACTCTACCTCTGAAAGAAGTTGTGGAATATTCAGTGAAGTCCCTTAACAGTCAATAAATTTTGCTGTGTTAACAAGACATAAATCACAAATTTGCAAAATTATTATTTTCTACTAAAAATTAGAGAGCCATTGCATGAAAGTGACTTTTCTACATTGTGCAAAGTGATGCCTAACATTAACATGAATAAAATGTGGATTACATTGGATTTTTGTTCTGCTGCAGGGAAGGTAATTTATGAGTATAGGTTACATCACTGTAATTACCTGAGTGTGCTACATGACATAGATGCAGCAGGAGTTAGGAACAATGGAAATCAAGGTAAGTCTGAAGAAATAACAGCATTCAGTGTCTACTCTGAATGGGTCATGAAAACTCTTAATTAATCTCCTGTGTTTGTAATACTTAGATTAGGGATAATTATAACATCCCTGAGAGTCTTTTCTCTTTATCCTCAAATCCATGTTAGCATATTTTTTGTCTTATAGATAATACTATAAAAAGTTACAATCCTGAAAATTACAAATTTACTCCAAGGACATGACATCATACTGGCATAGCCCACTGATAAATCAAGGGAGAAGAAATTGGTCAATTTTCACAGCCAAATTTCATGCTGCTTTATTTCACTTAAAAACAAAAAAGTAAATAAAAACAATACCGTAGCATTACTTATATTAACAGAACTGAAAATGTGCTAATTATATTCTGCCATTCTAAACTTCTGATATTTATAGAAAATGCTAAACAGTAAAGTAAAAGCAACAGAAATGCATAGCAATACAGAAATATGATTTACAGCTGCATTCACTGTAGGTAAGAACATCAAAAAGTAAAAAGTAACACATCTGCAGCTCAAATCCTGAGCTACTGTGCTGAAGAATGAAGATTATATTATCAACCTTCTCTTATTGCAGTTCTTTACTTCTGTAAAATTGACCTTTCTGTTGCCACAGGATTTGCTCTTGAGATCATCTTCTATCCTGTCAATGATTTTTAGTTCTGATTTTTATTAAGTCTACTCCTCTGTTTTCAGGGCATCATAAATTGTCCTTAACAGGCAATTGCTTTTAAGAAAAGCAATCTCTGCAAACTGGTAGCACCTTAACAGAGATTTCTAATTTCCAAGTCAAGAGCTAGCCACTGGCTAAAACAAACAAACATTATTCTAATATGTTGTTAAGGATGTGCACTATTTGACATTTCACCTTCATGGACAGGGGAAGAAGCATTTGGGACTGTCTTACCTCCATTATACACTGATATTCACTTCATGGTTACCCATCAGTAAACATAGTTATGGGAGATTCTTGCACTGTCACCACACTCTGGACTGAGAGATATTTGTCAAAAATCTCAGAGTGATGTGCACCAGAAAATGCACTGGAGTACAACCGTGCTTTTACATCCAGCAACTTACTATGACGAATTACACTACTTTCTATAAATCTAGGTTCAGGCGGTACCCATGAGCCAGAACACAAAGAGCAAACTGCTAACTAGCTCCTTTCCCCCTCTGTCCCACATTTTTCTTTAATTCTATTATGTAGGTGCCTGTTCATCATAAAAGGTAAGAGCAAACATTCTCAGAATCTATGATGGCAAGGATATCTATCAGTAGTTATGTCAAACACTTTCTATTAAATATGTGAATACTTTGTTCAAAATTATCATGTTTTAATTTTTCTCAAAAAAGATTATTTATTTGTGGATTAATCTATAATTTGAATGCTTTTTTTAATATAACAATGTTTCAGCTTCTCATTTCTTATCCCAAATTGAGTATTTATCATCATCTTAAGTATCTTCCTCACAGTTATGTTATTTCTCAGGCAATGCTGAAAATTCCATAGTACTTCCTTTTTCTTTTTTTTCCCTCGATATATATTCAAGCATACCAAATTCAGAAGAGTAAATATTGTACTCCTATTACTGCAAACACAAGTATAGTCATATCATAAGTTTTACTCTCAGTAATGAACTGACTGAAAAATAATGACTATTCCTAGTTTCAATACCGATACCTTCCTGCACGGCTGTGAGGAGTTGCTGAAGCCTCCAAAGTGACATACAATCAATTTTCATGCCAAGCTTTTTCCTTCACTATTTCTCCAACTCCAAAGATTTTTCCCCCTCCTCACGATCAGCCTCCAGCTGCTTAATTACCTCAGTAACTTCCAATAGCAAAGCTTCTGTTTCCTGCTTCAAAGTTAACTTCTTTGCCATCTTTAAAAATACATTACAAATATTTTTTATGAAAGCTTAATCATATGCTCTTTTGTCAGACTTCATTCTCAACACAAAGTTGGCCTGTTCACAGCAAGCACAACTGGTTAAATTTCTGTTTTTAAAAACACGTTATAATTGTTCCTTATAAAGGCTTAAACACACACTTTTAATTCCAGTTTCTTTTTCAGAATAAAGCTACCCTCTTCACATCTATCAAGGCAAGCACAGCTGATTACAAATGTAACTTTCACAGTCAGTAGCATTTTCCTCCCGCTTATTTCCAATGCAAAATGCAACAAAAATATATTAATATACATGGTGCAAAATTTTCATTTTTGCCTCTTTGCTTGGGTAAGTAATCATCCAAATAACAGTATGGGCTCCTAATTGTCTCAATTTTTCAAGAATACTTATTTAATTTCATTTTTCTAAGTAAATTTCAATTCACTAAAATCATTGGAGACCTAAGAATATTCAGTATAATATCTCAAAAGCATTGTTTTGCTTGTGATACACAAAACCATCATTGCATTCTGTGAAATTTGGCTATCAAAAAATACCTAGTTGTTTTTGTTTGGTTTTTGGGTTTTTTGTTTTGATAAAAGATTCTTTGAGGTCATCATCCATTGTCGTGATCTACAAAAACTGGGAGTTATATAAGCTAGAGTCCAAGACATTTCTGTTTTGATACCCCAGTTAATTAATTAATTAATTTCATTAAAAACTGCAAGCATTGAAAAGAAGGAAAACTATTTAAGATCTGGAGTGAAATATTGGTCTCACTGCTGTCAACAAAAATTTCATCTCACAATTTACTGCAGATAGGATCACCTCAGGCTAGTGGTACTTAAAAGGTTGCGCACTGGTTAAGAAAAAATGCACACAACCTCTTTAATATTTAAAACGTAATTAAAAAATGTATACTCTGATTAAAGACCCAAACTCTGTAAAACAGAATTCTTCAATGGGAATATGTTACAAATACCCCATAACAGCAATGCCCTTATTTGTTTTACAGAAAGGAAACACACACAAAAAAATAATTCTAGAATTTCCAACAACCAACAAAACTAGCTTAGCTGGTTCAAATCCTAGATGGGTTAAAATACAGTATGGATTAAATACAGAAATGTAAATTATCTTCTTACAAATAGGATGACTGAATAGTACTTAATATATCATTTAAAATGTATGTCTTTCAGCTTGACAGATGACACACAGATTTGAAAGGATACTCACATCATTTACATAAGACATAGAGCAGGGAACAAGTAACCACTATTACAAATGCAAAGCACATATTAAAAGGAGATAAGTAATTTTTATCACTCAGACTGAGTATTATGCAATATTTTTACCTTCACAAGTTACATCAGGTTCTTTAAAATCCAACTGAGTGAATAATGATAACCAGATATCTTCAACAGATTCATCACTGAACTGTTTTGTTATCCTGTGGGTAAAAGCCATCTGTCACTAAAAAAAATTTAGACTGAATTTAAATTAGCTTTGTTAAGTAAATATTACTTTCACTAAGTCAAAATTTCCTGCCTTGAATCTTAGACATTTAGATGCTGGTAAATTAGATGCAATAACTGCAAGTCTTAGAGAAGGATTACTAATAGCACAATTCCCATATAAATGTATTTCTCATACTTCTTTACAGAAATAAAAGAAACAGGTTTCTTTACATCTTGTACTTACACAGATCTTCAATTTTTGTCCTCATACCAGGAATTTGCCAAAGGGAAAGTGTTGTAGAAAAGCTGTTATACTTTCCAAGTTCTAAACATACAGGAGTAATGCATATTGTGCTTTTCAGACTCTTCTAAGCAGCAGAAGCATTTAGTGCTCTACCTGTGCAGACACATACTTTACACTGCACATCAGATATAGTTTCAATTTTATCAGTTTGAGGGAAGTCATCAGTTGAGGGTCAACAATGAAAAAATAAGATTTTTTAGATCTAGGAAGGTAATACAATCAAGGCATAAGGCTTAAATTGGTTTCCAACAGACAGGCTTTTGAAACTTGAGACCCAAAAGCAGAGACGAGTAGGACTTCATTGAAATGAGATCAGGACAAAATTAATCTGCAAGTGACAAGGAGAAAGAAGTAAAACAAGAAGTCAAAGAAGAACACAAGCAAATCATAGCTCTCATGCAAACTTAAGAAGCTCACTAGCCTACTGCAGCTAAAAACAAGGGAAGGAAAGAACAGACACCCACCTGTGCCCACATATGCAGCTTAAAGAGCACATGCAGGTCCTGCATATGCAACTAAGAAAGAGGATCTGTGCTCAGTGTTACATCACACATACAAACTTGAACATCTATATATTTGAAAGAACTCCACTTGGAAGAACTCCACTGAACAGTCCATTTGCCATGAAGAAATAACAAGTAAAAAGCCTATGCCAAAAACAGACTAGGAGAAATACTATTGAAGCCTTCCCATAGCAACACAAAATACATCAAAAGTACAGGGAATAGGAACAAAACTCCTCTGTGCAGTAATGGAAAATAGTAAGACATTGTACAGGAAAAATGGGACCTGAAGAGACATCAAATCAGATACAAAAGCAGGAGTTTGATAAAGAGGAATTGGATGAGTAGGCAAACACAGTATACCTCAATAGGTGTATCTTACATGAAGAAAAAATATGCAAGGCAATACAGAGTTGGTTGAGTAAAACATCCAAGACAATAGGTTCAGTGCATGAGATACAAAGATTAAAAGAGGAGTTTGAGGAGAAAATGTAACTAGAACTACATCAAGTACCCTGAATCATTAAAAACCTGATGTCACAGACTCAGACTTACTTTGTGTACTTTCTGAGTACCTGCTTTGAAATATACTTGCATTGTATTGTATTGTATCCTAGGCTTAGGGAAAAAATACGTAAAACTTAGAAACAAATTGCATGTGTTTTTAGTTTTAAAATTGTATTTTAAATTTACGTTTTAAGAAAATTTTTAAATTTAAAACATTTATAGAGACTGTATATATTCTAGATACCTCCACTCCAAACTTGTCTAGGGGAAAAAAAAAAAAGCTATTCTTCAACTTGCTATATTTCCTTCAGGATATGTGTTCTACGTTGACTTTAACATGCACCCCCTCTTGCTCTCTAACTTTAAAAATACATAGTTATAAACATTACAGTGTGATTCAAGGGAATTTTGTCACTCAAACACACAAAAGTTTTTTGAACTAACCACAAGTAGCTAGCAAACTACACCAAAAACAGAAAAATCACACATTTAATAATGGTATGAAGTATAGGAAAACTAGGAAAGAAAAAGATTTTAAAATCTTGGGTTTTTTTCCCCGTCTTCTTACAGCATATGATAAAGAAATTGCCATTTCATTTAAACATTTTTCCTCCTCACTTTCTTAATCACTGTGTCTCTCTAAGGTAAATGAGGGTAAATTGATATCACATCCAAAGGCCTCAGACTATTTTGAATCTTTGTATATTAAGTAACAAGAACTTGGAAGAGATCTGGAAAATATGCATGAGACTTACAGAAACAATTTAAGCTAACATTAAACATCTGGACATGTCAATGCTTATCAAATTCATGTATATTGATGACAAAATTATGACATTGAAATAATTTCACTGTTTTCTCATTATTTTAAATAAAGGTGAATGAGGCAATACAAATTTTCCAATAAAATTAATGTCTATAATGTAAATCAAGATGTGACTGTAGTTCATGCACCTTGGATTCTTCAAGCATCTCTGCTGCAGTTGCAGAAATTTCCCTGCAGAGTATTTAACAGCATTTGTGGAATACTAATCTAAGACAGCTTTCCTGATGTGCTGCTATGATGACATTACTGCCAGTACTGAAGATAAATTATTTAAATATAACTTGTCTGTGCAGGCAGCTATCAGATCTTTTTGCTGCAGTGTAGACATATGCAAAATTTATTAACATTTGGAAAATACTTTTCCAGTAAAAGTGAATTATTTAAATTATACTAATCATGTTCTCAGCGAAGTTAATGGGAAGCTTTTACAGTACTTTAAAATTATATATACATTGGACTGTTTCCTCATCTACTAACCCATTTTTTTAACTTTCCTTTATTCTTGTTTCTGCTGAGCTCCATTTGACTATCTACTCAAGACTAGCAACGAAAACTATTTTGCAGATGATATCACTGAATCAGCTTGACTATGAATCATCATACATGAATCTATTAATCTCTATGATACATGGATATTACATTATGATGTTGCATTATATTGATTGTAATAAGATAGTTTCATATACTAAACTGTTAAGTAGATGAAAAACATATCATGACTAGTAAATTAAATTTCTGGGCACTGTTTTGGGGAGTACATAGAATATGAAGTTGATTTTTTTTTATAAAAATCAACATAGTAATCCTAATTAACTATATATGTTCCTATGAAGATAAAAAGCATTTGGTCATTTTCAACCATAAATGTACCTGTTGAAAGCATTTTTCCTCCCTTAATTTTAACTCTTGAATTTGATGAATAATTTTGTTTATATAGCGTAATGGAGCATTTACAAAAGCACTGCTATGTTGCCTTGTGGTGATCCACTTGTTCTTGTCCGGAGAAAGAAAGAGAATACAGGTTACTAAACTTCAGGCGCAGACTGATACCAGATTTTCTCATACCTGATTTTCTTCCTCTAATTTTCAAATTTGTTAGCTTTGGTCTTGCAATTGACTAACAGAGAATGTAACAGCTACATCTATTACTATGCACACAATTTGCTAAAATCTTACTCCTTTTTTAATACAATCTCAAATACAAGGAGGAAGATTAAAAAATGCTTGAAGAATATAAAGGAATATTTTCAAAGAGATGACATATGACAAAGAGGGTTAGGGTCAAAATAAAATTTGCTATAACTAATTTTACATAATTAATCCCAAATGAATCAATTTTTATGATTTTGCATTAGTCCTCAGCAAGGATTTTCTCCAAACAGAAAAAACATTACAACCCAAGAAGGCAAAGGTGGCAGCTACTATAGAAACACCCAGAGCAAAATTGAAAAGGTCACAAGGCCTTAGAGACAAGCTTACAATACTCTTATGTACACAGTACTTAGTTCCAGCAAATGTTTGATTCAACCTTATGAAGGGGTGAAGTTCCAGAACAGTAATTCCCATGATGGGAATTTAAAGCTACATGACATAAATGAACTGTTTTATGACAACATGTGGATTTCACAATTATATTTTCTTTAAACTCTGTTAGCCTTATAACTACATAAATAAATGATGCTCTGTCACACTATTGAATGTTAACTATTGAATTAACACACAGAACAGGAATCTGATTGCAGAGGTCACTAATGAAAGGTGTCAGGAAGCAGAACAAAACACTGAAACCTAGCAGTACAGCTATTAAAAAATCTAAGAAGCTGTCCTACAAACATGAAACATTAACCTAATTAAGTTTAGGGGATACAGTGCTTCAACGTGCCTTGGAGATGAACCAAAAATAACAATAACAGTAATAGGAATTAAACAGTGAAAGAGAACCAGACTACCTTCCCATATGAGGATTTGTTTGTTGGTTGTTTTTCTTTTTTTAAGAATAATCTCAGTGTTTTAACTAAAGTGTCAGCCTAAAATATTAAGTCTGTATGTTACATAAGGCTCTTTTACTTAACTTTAATTTTAAACAGCCTTACTGGAATGGAAGAGATGGTTTGCATATTTTGTTTGAAAAGAGAGCCCAATAAAATCGATAACAAAACCTATTTCATAGAATCTTGCTCTGCCTGTTTCTAGAGCCAGAAACCTTCACAGGATACCTGCACAGCACAATACTAACAAAATATATATATAGACTTTATACCTTTCTTATACTGTGAAGCCCAACACAGAAGTTCAGATTTTAAGACCAACATTAATGTCACTTAGTTGCTTCTACTGTTCTATTTATATTGTTTACATCAGTAACGAAACTAACAATATAGCCATTAAAAAAAAAAAAAAAGGAAATTTTTGAGAAGCTTTAATTAAAAAACATTATTCTCTTACTGCTTTGGTCTTCCTTGGTAAATGCAAGCAATTTTACATGCAAGGATTCTAATCCCTTTATAAAAGCAAGCTAGAAATATAAATTGGAATACATCAGTGACAATCAAGGTTAGCAAATCCATTTTCACTCTTCCTACTAAGGGAAAAACAACAACTAAACAGTTGCTGTCATCGCAAATCACAGAGTGGATCCTTTTTAAATAATGAAATTACAGTTAAAAAGCAAAAATCAAGACAACACAGTTTCAACCTATGTGGCCTGGTTTTTTAAATTATACATGTTATTTGGAATCCTATCATGACAGTGGTAAGCAACAGTAACTGGAAAAATGTGAAAACAAAAGGGATAACCTATGAGATGAATTAAGAAACTGTCAGTGGAAAGGAGGTTCATAAGCCTGTAGTCTGAAACACTGTCATCTCAATGGACAGGAGACATGTAAGAGTGGAAAAAAATATCTACTTATTTGCATGTAAACATATAACTCAGATTTACTACCAGAAAAAAACCCCAAGATTATTTATTTATAATTTACACAATTCGGAAAACAGTACTCGCTGAAAGCTTAGGTAGTTAAGTCTCAGGACCACAAATTGAGGTAACTTACCAAAATACTTTATCACCCTCCCAGGCAGACCCCTTCTGGATGGTGCAATTGGCGTATTAGAGGTTCCCAGTAAAATGTGGTTTCCAATGATTATCAACCTACAAAAACTGACCAGCAAAAAATAAAAAACTCCCCCACACCTGTATTACAGTCTTCATCAACTTAAAATACTGAAAATAAATTTAAGATAGATTGTAGATTTAAGCACTCTGTATTTTTGTAAGTAATTCTATAAAAAAATAGAGCTACATTTATTCCCAACTCTCTGGAATGGAAAATAGTTGCCCAAGAGTCCAACTGGATGGACAGTCAGAGAAAACAAAGAGCAAGATCAAAATGTGCCCTTCACATTCTCCACACATCAGTTTATTGGTCCACCAAACTCAAATTCAGGTCTGTACCAAAGAAATGTTTTAAGAATGAAAGTGTATTTAGCTTCCCAAAAGAAATGCTGAATCCATGGCTGATCTTTTACACGCACTTCCATGTACTGCAATGCAGAGAGCATTGTTCTGTTACCACAATAAACTAACTGACTTGGAAACTCAGCAATACTAAGAAAACATTTCAAACTAAAGCTATGGAAAAGGTATTTTTAAATTACATTTATAATTCATATATTAAAGTTCCAAGTCACCATATTTTCAACTGTGCAATTCTCCTCAGGATACGTATGGAAAATGCATTATATGAATCGTTCTTGCATGTCATTTGCACATTAATGCTTTCTTTTTTTTTTTTTTTTTCAAGTTTGGTGGCTTTTTAAATTTTATGAAACAATTATTTTCAATGGTGGGATTCAGTGCTGTTCAAAGAAATATGCCGACTTGGCAAGTAGGAATTTTTAACTGTATCTGTGACAGGATGTCAGCTTCTTGGACTCTGCAAAGTGAATTTATAATCTCCTAAAGGCTCATCCTGACAGTCATACCAGATGGACCAACAAGGCTCCAACAAGGAATACAAAAGAATCTGAAACTTCTATTAAGTAAAAAAGAAAAAAAAAAAGTATTGACAGATAGAATAGCTCTAGAGAAAGGAAGAAAGAGAGAAAAATACTACATATGAAAAGATGAAATCAAGAAGAAAAGCTTAAGAAACAGTTTCAATTTGTTGTTGCTTATACAGTCAGTAATATATCCAGGTCAAGATATGAACAGATAATTACCTGGAAGATGTGTTAAGAAAAAGGTGAGAACATCACTTGCCTGTTAACCAATCAGTTACACAACACAATGAGGCATTTCACTGTACATATCACCACACTTAAAATAAAAAGATAATGGACAAATCTGCAGCTGATGACAAAAGTATCATTTCAGTCTGAGGAATGAAAAGAAAATTAGTCAGCACGTAGTTCATTTAGTATCTGTTGACAATCTTAGCCTCAATATATATAAATATTGACAGAACCACAGAATATGCTGAGTTGGAAGGGACACCCAAGGATCACCAAGTCCAGCTCTTAGTCCTGCACAAGACCATCCCCAAGAGTCACACCATGTGCCTGAGAGTATATTATGCTATTTATGTCCACAGCTGTAGCTATTAAAATACAAATAAACCCCATATTTTATATTGTCTTACACAGAAAAAATAAGCCAAACCCAGTGAGTTAGCACTCATGATTCTGCCACACATACCTCTGATCTCAGGGAAGTGTTACTCTGCACAAACTGTTTTACAGAATTCAAACTAACTTTCTCACTCTAACAAAGATAACCAGTATGTTAGTCATGTTACTACACTATAACTTTTAAAAGTCATTCTGTGCAACTCCATAAACAAGAAGAAAAAATCATTGTGAATGTTTCATTGGAGGTGCATATTTATATACTTATCAAAATATGTGTACCTTATATATTATTAAATATGAATATAACTGAAGCAAACATACAACATTTTAATTACCTTCTTGGTACCTTATTATAACAGAATTTGTCAGCTGCTAAAAATAAATTTTTAACACCAACATCTCAAACAGAAGGATGAGAAACTAACAATATTTTTGTTAACAACAAAATTTGTGACAAAATTTTTCTAATGAAAGGGACCATAATCCAGACATTAATATTTCTATCCACACAACATAAGTTACTGCTGCTATTTCTCACCATAAATGCCATTCCTCAGGCACAGACTTGGGATATTCCTAAATATGCTTCATAAAATGTTTATTCTATAAGAACTTTTTTCTCATCGACTCCCATACTTACCTCTTCACCAAAAGTCTAATTCACCTTGAAGTGCAAATTGAGATTAGCTACCTCATAAGAACAATAGATACGGCCAAACGTTTGTTTAAAATGTTCTCATCAATTCCTGCTCCACTGTGGCTATGCCATTTGTGTTGAAATTTTTCCTCCTTCCACAAAATGCAGTCAGCCTAAATAAAAATTATAAATTAATCACAGTTAAAATGAGCTAACATTCCATGAACAATTTTCTCTTTATCATTTCCTGACTTCCAAATGTTCAATTTCTGAAAATATAGTATTTTACCACTTGATTTTAGGTTTCTAGAACTTCTTGTGCAATTTCTGCCTGTCCTCAAGTGATGCAGTGAATCCTTTTAAACACCAAAATGCAGCCCAGGTTTACTTCAGAATACACAGAAAGGGATTAATATCCCTGAAATTATTCCCCCAAACTACAGTTAGTGCAGATATTTCAAAATAGTACTTGGTGCTGTTTAAATAGAAATTTTAAGCATTAAAATCTGTTACAGTGATAGTCTGGCCTCCCACTTGAAAACAAGACTTCATGTAGAATTTTATACGGGTGAATATAAACCTACAACTGTAATAAAACTATAACAATTGCTATTAAAATCAACAAAGGACAGGGGAAAAGTCCTTAGGTTCTTTTTGTGCTTTTTTCCTTTTACAGGAACAAGATCCCAAGAACTAGTTCCTTATACCAGCCATTTTAAGCTTTAAGAAGGAAATTAAGATCCAATAATTTACACTCACAAACTTCTAATGATATCCAAAACTAAAAACTATCATAGCTGAGATCTCAATGCTATCATATAAATCCCTAAAATAGTTCTGTATCAAAATCAATTTTTTCCCAGTATTCCAGTGTTCTTGTGGTTCTTCCCATCCAGAGAGTCTGCACCTCCAGTAAACTTAATCCCAATTCTTTTTGCACACACCTTAGTGCAATTCTGAACTCCAAACAAACAAACGAACCAACTGACCCACAGACAACATAGGGTGAAAATCAAGGACACTGGAAATTTGTAATATATAAGGAAACTAAATCCATGTGTTCTGTGCCACAAGCATGAATGATTCACTTTGTCTTTCTCTCTACATAATATTGAGTTCCACCTTTCTGAATGAATTGGAAAAGATGAATTATAGTTCTACCAAGTTGTATTGAGAAAATAAATACTTTAATACTAAGAGTTCACATAAAACATAACGATCTCTGACTAAAGATGCTACTTAATCTTCTTTCAGTGTCCCTCCTCACACATTCCAAGGCCAGAAACCAAATAACTGGAGAAAAACTGTTCTTTCCCTTGTTCCTGGGAGGTCAAAGAGACCTCACAGTAATAGGAGCAATCTCCCCTGCTCAGGCAAAAACATCTAATGCAATTGTTAGAAATGAACATCTAAGCTGCTATTACCACAAGAATCATCCAAATATGTTTTAAAGATGATTAGTACCAATGTTCGTGCTACTAAGCATGCTAGTTATTTGATCTGCCCCCTCACACATAATTAAAATATCATGTAGTATAGCACAATATTTTTGTAAAGATTATTAAATCTTAAATCTACCATCTTCTACTCTGTTGTATATGTCTAAATGAAATACAGTGAATTTTTGTTACCATAGTAACCACAGAACTGAAGAAATTTAGTTTTGGCATAATTGCTGCATATGTTCATACAAATCACATCTCTTATTCTGAGCATTAGAAATGAAGACACTTCTTAACTCTATTTTTTAAAAATAGAGTAATGAAGAAACAAAAAATGAGATCAAGTATTTATAGGCATAACACAACATATTCTTGTTTAATTCACTCATTTGCTTTTATAATTAGAGTATATTTTCTTGCATTCTATAAAATCATTAGTTAAGTACCATTATCTTTTTATATTGATAATTAATCCAGTTCTGTTATCATTAAATTCAAATTATTATTTTAGAATAATAAATATATTATTAGTCAGACAACCAGAAACAGTTAAAGAAACTTCAGCAAAAATAAACACACCCAACAGCCTGGGCCAAACTTATTTTGCTTTTATCACTTGAAATGAGGTTCCCATTGAATAAAGACAAATTTATTTGTATCTTTAATTTCAAGAGAGAGTAGAAAAGGGACTCCAGGCATGCTGAATCTCAGTCTTACAACAGCATAATTTTCTCAGCAGCATTAGAAAACACACATTCAGCAGGAACAAACTAACTGAATTCAACCAGCCTATGAATGATCTACAGATTCCTCTCCAGTTCCTTATCAGCTCCCAGGATGAATCTTAAATGTCCCAAAAAAATCCAACCCCCAAACCAAACCCACAGCTCCATGGGATAAGTGAACAGTATGGCCAACCTTTGCAAACGAAGATCTGGGGAAGGGCTCTCCCCATGTGGGTGTGCCTTTCCAGCCTGCGCAGTGGATTTTTTAGGTGAGGCACAGCGTGAGCAGAACTGGCGCCACCGTTTAAGTCCTAAGGTCCATTTGCCACGGCCGAGCAAGCTTAGACAGTGACAGTGAAATCCTCGGGACTGTCAACAGCACCCGGTACTAACCCTGCTGAGCATGCGAGATCTGATGGGATCAGATGGCAGGGAGGCATTTAAATGCCCAGGGGACGGTCCCTACCGAGGACTCGACCTCGGGCCCTTGGGATTCAGAATGCAGAGTGCTCTCCTTTACGCCACGGGACAGTAGGACAGTGGGATTTCTATGCTTTTACTTTAACGCTAGAACTCTTTCATTCTTGCCCTTCTCTGGTTTTGTTTGTTCAATAATTTAGTACTGATTGTATTGGTTTAGAGCTACCTTATGAAGTTTATTATCACCAGTACCTTTCACTTTAATATTCAGAAATAGAAACAAACTTAATTTCAGAAAGACTTTGGTAATACAGAACAGATAAACAGACACATACTTCAGAGTTAAAAACAACACAGATCATCTCTACTTGAAAGTTTTAAGTCTTGGAAACTTGAGTTTTTTCTTAAGCTGTCCCATACATTGAACAAAAACGTGCAATCCTCCAACACACTGCAACAAAGAAATGCCAAGTAGAAGTCCAAGAATTTGTTCATCACACAGTATCATGCTTCTAACTTGAAGCACCAACAATATCCTTTTCAGTTTACCTTATCTCTTCAGACTTTCCTGGCATGAATGGGTTAAGGTCTTAAAGAACTTGTGTAACTGATCCACACAAATGTTGAAGGACATAACAGGTTTTCTGGAAAAAAAAAAAAAAAAAAAAAAAAAAAATTGGACGAATGAAAGTTTGCAGTACTTGAAATAATCACTATTTTTAAAGAGATGACCTCACTGGTGTGACAAACAACAAACAATGCTTAAAACACTCTATGGCATTCCCATGACCATTAGAATCAGTGGAGTCTGGTTTTTCATTGTTGTGCAACATTCCCTCACAGATACCCAGATCCCTTCAGTGCCACTGAGCCTGACCAATTTAGCTTCCTTCAGTATTCCCCTCTGGGTATGTGCATACGACTGCTTTGGAGCTTGGCTGGCATTCCAAGACATGTTTCAATTAGTCACCTGTTACCCTACAGAACATGTACATGGCTAATTTATAACTTCTTTCATTCCAATAAGGAAATAATTTGGTTTGGCCAATTTTCACAAAACTTGGAAGAATTTAACATCTTTGAGACTCCTAGCCATCTGTCAAATGTGGTTTGAATAGTCAAAAAACTACTGGAGTACAGGCACTGGCAGGCCATATACAGGAACAGCATATACTTTGTTTTCTTAGATATACAAAAAAAAACCCCTCTTTACTTGGAGGGTCCCTACAGTGACTGCTCTCGTTTACTTCATAATCTTTCCATCAAACTGTATTTTGCAGTGTTCTTAAACGTCACTGTTTTACAAGTAAAGCACATATAAGTCAAAAAGAAAAAGATGAGGTCTCGTACATACATACTAAAGAACAATATAGAAAAAAAGAAAAATAAGAGAGAGAAAAGCATGAGAGTGCTGGCAATAGTAAAGAAAAGCAGGTGGGATAGTGCATTCAAAGAATTAAGGTGCTTGCAAGAAAAGCTAGAAAACATATTACATAGTAAGGAAACAGAGCAAGTAAAAAGATGAAAGGGTGACAAAGTAAATGAGAGCTAGATGGGAAAAAATAGACAGACTTACAAAGCCTAACTTGCAAAATTGGGATGGGACAATACATATAAAATTTACAGAGGATCTGTAAAAGAAAAAAAGAAATTGAATATTTAATTAAGAATTTAGAAAGTTCCATGACAGAGAAAAAGGAGTCAACTAGGTCAAGAAAGTATTTTCTCTTTAGTGATGAGACAAGCGTAGAATAAGGTGAAAACAGATTATATTTGCAAAACAATGCCTCAATGGATTGAAAGATCCAAGGCTATTTCAATTAAATCTAAACCATTTGTGACAGATGCATGTCAAATCTGTTTTAAAATCTTTTAGTGACAGTTTCTACAAGATGTCTAGGCAAACTTAAACCAAACTTCACCATCTTTGTCATTAGTTAGCCATTCTAATGTATAATATAATCTCCTTGTCACATCTGTAAGGACCCAGAAAACAACAGATTGCATTCATCTTGTAAACAACTTCCTAAGCATTTGACAACAGCTATCCCTCTTCTTCTCTATTCTAAACAGACCAAATTATTCCAATTTTTTTCACATGCATCCTCTTGCCCCAGAGTTTATACTTTCCAACTCTTTTCCTGTCTTCCTCCAAGTTCTCCCCAGATGGTCTAGGTCTTTCCAGACATATACCCTAAGACAGCCACAGCCTTCCTAAGCCTTTCTTCTATGCTGAACCTAAGAAAAATGGGCAATGCTTTTGGTTTCATATCCTGATAAAGCTCCTGCTTCTATCACAACAGCGTGACACTGGTTTTCTTGTTTAGCACTGCAACCTACAGAACTTTTGGTAACTTATGTAGAATTTTCTTGTCCTCTGTACATATTATTTCTGCTTATGCATAGTACTTTCTACTTGTTCTTACTGATTTACATCCTATTCTCTGACTTCTCAACTCATTCCAAACTCCAAGTGATCTTGTCTTCCAGAATGCTTGCAGCTCACCCCCACCAAGACATTGTGTCCAAATTGAGAAAGAATCATGTAGTAAGTGCTTGCAGTCAGCATTATTTCACTGTTATATATGGTCAGACTTAGCGAACAAAGATCTGGGGAAGGGCTCTCCCCACTTGGGTGTGCCTTTCCAGCCTGCGCAGTGGATTTTTTTAGGTGAGGCACAGCGTGCACAGAACTGGCCCCACCGTTTAAGTCCTAAGGTCCATTTGCCACGGTCGAGCAAGCTTGGACAGTGACAATGAAATCCTCGGGACTGTCTACAGCACCTGGTACTAACCGGGGTTGACCCTGCTGAGCATGCGAGATCTGACGGGATCGGATGGCAGAGAGGCATTTGACTGCCATGGGGACGGTCCCACTGAGACTCGAACTCAAGCTCTTGGGATTCAGAGTGCAGAGTGTTCTCCTTTACGCCATGGGACCACCCCATTGACTCCATATGTCCTCTGGTAATGACATCCTCCTCTTCTGGAAATACTCTTCTCTTGCCATGCAAAAGATATGGTTTTGCCACTTCTATGCTCTTTTCAAGAAAAAAAGAAAAAGAGAAATAAACATTTTAAAATGCCGATCCATCTCTATTTGATTTCCCATTTTAAGCTGCATGTATTTTATTATTTTATGTTTCAGAGGGACTTGAAGTTAAATAGTAATTTTATCCTTTATGTATATTATATAAATAGTTTAGTTGAAAAGATTGGAGAACAAAATGAGTTGAAAATTTGGCAGGATCATGCAATCTATTTAAAATAAAAAAGAGAACACAACACACCACTAAATAACATGAAAATGCATCTGTGTGTTTTCTAGTTTGAAGAGATGATCTTGCCACTTTCCAAATTGAGTGCTGAGTAACTATAAACACATTCTTGTTCAGCTGGAGTAAGATGTATTTTATGGCACTGCTCAGATCTTAGCAGCTAATGAATTCTTGATGCTATATAGAAATATTGTTTTAAAAGAAAATTAATAGAAAAATATTTTAAAATTATACAGTCTCATATTTCATTTTTATAAGGATTCAACATTAAAGGAAAGACTAACTTACACTACTGAATATATCTACATTAAGAATACATTACTGTCATGCAATAAAACCTTTTGAAAAGGACAGCTCTGAGACAAAGCTCTGCATGACAGGAAAATAAAATGAAACAATTATTGGGGGGGGGGGGGAGGGGGGGAAGGAAGAAAAAAAGACTAGAAAAGTAGAAATATCGCCAAGCTAACTGGAGGTGCTGCTCACTCAAATTTTTTCTCACCATCTGTCTTCCCATAAACCATAAACATTTTTCTCTAGGAAATGTGATCATTACCTTTACTTAGTGTTTGTGTCTCTCACTAGAGACAGCCATGCTGCAACTCCATGAGGAATAATTTTAGAGGACTACAAACACCTCCAAAACCTTAGTAAATCTCTCACTTCCCAAAAGCGTACTCAAAAAAAAAAAGAATCTCATTGTGCTAGTAAACATATTCAGTTTTCCGATCAGGACAATTTGAAAGAACATGACCAGTTCCAAAATTATCATATGCTGGATTGTCATTTGGGATCATGACCAGTCCCGTAACCTTCAATATGCATCTCAAGAAGGGATTTCTGCTCAGGGTATATTCTGCTGAAGCACAACAGTCAAGCCTACAGGTGCTGTTTCCATGAGAACATCCCTAGGAGTGTTCAAGGCCAGGCTGGATGGGGCTCTGAGCAATCTGTTCCAGTGGACGATGTCCCAGCTCATGGCAAGGTGCTTAGAACTAGATGATCTTTAAGGTCCCTTTTAACCCAAAGCATTCTATAATCCCTGAGGGAAACTTGGAGCCTGTTCCATGCCCTGCTTCTGCCAGATCAGAGCTTTCCAGCTTGCAGTGCATGCACGACCAATGCCCTGAAATCATCTCGATTTTACATGTTTCCAGTTATAACTTTGCTGCTGAAGTTGATTGTGCCATGAAAATTTCTAAGAGTCAACAGTGCTCCATGGCCCAAATTTGGGAACTACCGTCTCAAAATAAAAAGCCCATCTTTGTTTAATTCTTTCCCATATTCATTATTAGCTACTATTAGACCTGATCCAGTTCCCATGGTTGCTGCCAGTCTGGATTATTAAAATCCAGTCCTGGAAATTCTTGCATGATGTGAAAAGCATTTTCACACAAAGCAGATATTAGGACTCGTTAAGGGTTCAAATGGCACTCAGTGAAATCTTGTTCCCTCATGAGAAGTATGTGCTCAGTTTTCCATACTTCTCCTTTACTTGAAAGGTAGGAGGTTAAAATTAAGTTAGAGGAATAGGCGAAGTGTGCCTTGCTTGTATTTACTCCTAGATTGCCCCTTGTTTTCTCTTTCAATACCTTGTACTATACTCGGGGAGGGGGGGGGGGGGGTGCGGGGGGTGGACCCAAACAAAAAACCCCCAACAATAACATCAACAAAACAACCCACAAAAACAAGAAACAAAACCAAAACATTTAGGAGAGTCCCAAAGCCCAAAAATCACTTTCTCCTGCATTCTGTGTCCTTCTCATCACTTTGAGTAGTCTTTATGTGAATTCTAGTGTGTTTGACTTCAATTTGTGTGTTTTTAATGAGAAAAAAAAAAAAAACAAAAAAAAGAGAGAGGTGATGAAGGCTTTACCTTCCCTGACTTTACTTTCTTAATGTAATCTTGGTGAAGACAAGATAGGGCACCTCTAAAGTGATCATATAAAAGCAGTGGATTCAAAAATCTCCAGGTTATTAAATCTATATCATACAAAGACTAACTATATCTGTATTCTGTTGTCCTGGCAACATTTGAGTGACTGATGAAATATTGAAGTCACAGATGGTTCACAAACCTGGAAGAATATTGTCCAGTTTCTGTGCACTACTACTATCATGTCCATTTAAGTATCAAAAGGATAAAAAGAACAGATACATTATTATAACTAAAATTATTTTAAGTAAGTATACATCAAGCTGCAAAGCAAATCTAAAAGCTATTGGTATAGGTGTTACAACAGCAACTGGAAAGAATGGCAATATCAGCTACACATCTTCCTTCACTCTTCTGATAGGCTCTTTTAGGGGCACGTGCCAGTACTGCCACTAATCCCTTGTCCTATATTGTGGGTTCAACATGTTAGTTCCTCGTGGTAAATAGAGGGGCAACTTGAAAAGCAGTCAAAACTACACTTACCTCTCCAATAATGTTGCATTGAGATAGATATCGCAAAATAAATACTCTTTTATGGAGAACAAAAAAATAATTTTCAGTACCCAAGAAAGCTGTGAGGCAGCAGTTATTGGGGGAATAAATAATGCATTTCAGTATTTTACAGACTTTGAAATGACAATTTTAACCTTTAGTAAAACTGAAGAAAGGAGATGGTAAAGGTGACAGATACTGCATTTTTACTTTTCCAGGCTAAATTTAGGACTTCAAATCCCCAAGCTGTTGCACATATTTCTCATATTTTCATTTCATTTATTACTTCTTATTTTGAAATACACAACTTTCATTTTCTTCCAGGCTTTTGCAAGGAAAAAGGAAACCACTTGAAGCAATAGAAGTCACTCTTTTGAGACACAAATATATGACAAGTTTCACCATTACTGTGTTTGATCTTGTGGAGTAGATATTGATCTTAGTAACCATTGTGAAACAAAGAACATGTTTTCTAACCATCTGATTTCTATCATAAGAGTACTGTGGTCATTCTTATTTGTAGATTTGCCAAACAAAATAAGAAAAAAATCATTTAGATAGATGTCAGCCATCAGTTGATACTTTTGAAAAATTTAGATGTTGTTAGTAAAAACTGGATTTATCCTGAATTTGTGTCTTTGTAGTTAGCTGCATAATTTATTCATAAATGGGAATAAAGCTTCAAGAGTGTATTAATATATTCATTAATCTCACAAAAAGCATTGTCTGGTGCTTTTTTTTTTCCTTAGAATAGCATTAAGATTACTCTTGCAGTTAAACACTAAAAGTTAGGATTTAAAAATTACTGAAAAGCAGGACTAAGTACATAATGTTTTAATTATGTATAGATAAATTAAGAAAAATTTTGAAGTTTTACAATTATAGATTTATAAGCATAAAAAAATTCTCATGTAGATCATCAACTCCTAGTTAGTGTGTTACCAACTAAGTATTTCCAATGAACATGTCTTTACACCTGTCTTATAAACTTCCACCCTCATTAACTAGCCAACTAAGACTTTGGTAGAACTAGGAAAAGCCTGCAGACGTACTGTATGTCACTGTTTTGTGATTTTTTCACAGATTTCTTTTATAATCCAGAGAACGTAAGATGACACAACAGAGAATATTGCAAAACCATACCATATTCTAAAATATATATTATTTTACTCTTCCGTAGGCTTCTTCCACTTCTTTCTTTCCCTTTGTTATTGTCAGTAATATACATGCTAGATCAACCCATTAAAGAAGTGCGGATGGTCTGCATGGTGTGTGTTGCAGAGTAGGAGCAGTTTAAAATGTTGGACCAATTGTGCCTTTTTTTCCAGCCTACACATGCTGCACTTCAAAGAGAAGCTGCAGGAAACCAGGTTCATCACACTGAACACTGAATTGTAATACTGAAATTCGGGGTCCACTTCTTTAATCTTCCCTTCTGCAACATAACTGAGAAATTTGTACAAGAATGAAAAAAAAAAAAAAACCTACAAAAGCAAACATAGCACTAATGGAGGAGGTGAGAGAACAAATATTGGAGAGATTTTGAGCCACATCAGAAGCAGCACCAGGCCAGCATCCACAGCAATATTTCTACACCTAACTGCTAACTAGGAACTTAACTCAATGCTTTCACTTAGCACAAAGTACCTAAAGCCATATACAATTCAAAATTTCAGCACCTGAATTTACACTTCTCCTGTGCCACCTCTCTGGTCTCCATCTCAAGAAAAGGAATGGAGTTGCCCAGTCTAATTTGTCTAAGTGCCTGAAATTGCCTTGAACCAAAGCATTGCTAAAATAGCTCATCTTTTATTCCGTTTCTTTTTCTCTTCTTTTTCACACTTCATCACTAATAAATTATTAGATGTCCAAACTGGGGCTTCAATTACATATATAAGAGTGTAACTGACTTAACACAAATTTTGCATAGCTTAACACAAACTTAAATAATTTAACACCAATTTAAAAGCTTAACACAAATTTTGGCTATGTATAAACTACAAGATAGTCCTACTCACCTTCAATGCTAATAGGAACATATAAAGCTGACACCCCACCTCAAATGCTCATTAAATGTATTATAAATGTTTCAGCAGATTCAAGGAGAAAATGTAATTGTTTAGGAGCACACTGTTTTCATTAAGTGCATTTTCAGAACAAAACCTGAGATTTCCTTTTAGAAAGTTTTTAAATTTTCAGCCTTCATACAATATTTTAATAATACGGGATTGTCTTATGTGGGAAAACAGAATGTCCCAGATTCATTTCATAATGCTTACTTTCTACTAATAAGGTAGTGAAAAAATAATTGTATTTAGCATAATGAGTTTTCCATTCTGCAACTTGGAGAAACTCCTAATATGATGGAGGAAAGTTTAAATTCTTCCTGTATCACACTTACAGCTCATCATGTAATATGTAGGGTGAGAGAAAACTAAGTGTACCGCAGGATGTACTACTGTTGTCCAATCCCCAGTTTTCACAATTACATTTCAGGGTAAAATGTGATTAACACCCCAAAGCAGCTGTATTACTGGAAAGAGTACTAAACAACAACAGGGTTTTATAAAAGTTCATGGAAAAGCATGAAACAGATTTTTTTGAAGGATTTTTTTATTGCATCTTATAGACTACTCCATGAAATGTATTTGTCAATTTTATAATGGTGTGCTACAATTATTCAGAATACATTAATAATTACAAAGACTACCCAGATGTAATCAAAACAAGCCACTTCAGATCAATACTCTAGCAATGGAGAAGAGCTTCATATGAAAACTGGAGGGAGAAGATGTTATAACTCACATTTTTTTTATTAGGGTCTCAAAAATGTTATATTTAGCTGTGCTTAAGCAGGCAGGTAGGGCCAGATGACCTCCAGAGGTCCCTTACAACCT
The DNA here is from genome assembly GCA_035583155.1 of Acropternis orthonyx. Taxonomy (NCBI): domain Eukaryota; kingdom Metazoa; phylum Chordata; class Aves; order Passeriformes; family Rhinocryptidae; genus Acropternis; species Acropternis orthonyx. Next base: position 109,667,452 of record JAWWEU010000081.1, read on the forward strand.
CAATTATTCTGTGATTCTGTGTGAAATGCTGAAGCAATTGAGTTAAATTTGGTGAGGCATAATTTTAATACCACAAGGAATTACACCTGTAAGTTAGAGACAAACACTAGGTATTGTTTTCCTGCATCTGGGTTGGCTGCTTCATTACTGAGTTACTGAATAGAAGCAGTCAGCTATATGTGGATATCTATAAGATTTTCTTTTCTTTCAATTGCTGGAAAATAAATAATATGTTACAGCACAAACAATATGTTTAATTTAGCATAAAACTTTTTTTTTTTAGTGTAACAAGATACAAATTTGCTTCTTTATGACTCATTCCCACCACATATATTTTTCACTTTGGCTGAGAAGGCAAATATTCAATTATTCATGAAACTCTCTTTAGAACACACTGCAGCTATGACAATGCTGGAAAGTCAAACATTATGCTTAAAAACAGTGTCTTGGCTGCCTAAACTAATACCCTTGTACATGATTGTTATCATGGCCTCTCTTAAAACTGCAACATTTCAGGTGCAAAAACACAAGCTCTTTCACTAAAAGGAACTTTCTTCCAGGGTTAGCTTGTCTATGTATATAAATGCTGTTTCTATTCCACTCTCTATCTGTAAGAGGCATTCTGGATGACACTTACATACTTCTTTATCTAACCATTTTTTAAAATTATTTATTCCTGTAATTCTAAAAGAAACTGTCACCAAAGGATTAGTTTCTCACGAGTCAAGTTGGTTTGCATTGAACAGCTGATGAAGATCATATCTGGTATCTTAATACATGGCACAGGGAGACAGACGTTGTCTTCTGACCATTATGAGGTGAGAGATGCAAATTTTTATGACAGAGCTGTTGATAACTCAGAACTTGCTGCTATGAATTTAAAAAGGAAAATTCCCCACTCATATCTGAGCAGGAAAACAAGATGAGGCCTGTGAAGACAATACACACAAACACAGACTACAGGCAAAGTATACACAAAGTAATTTAAAATAGACAGTAACAGCTAAGGCATTAATAATAGATATAGAAATGCTTCACTATGTGGAAGGACATAACATTGTTTGTAAAACTATGGTTGACTTTATATTCATATAAATTCAATTACGAATTGGGAAATTCTGAACCCAAGACTTAAAAATGACATAAAAATCAATTTTTGGAAAATAAGCAAAACCAAAACATTAATTGAAACCAGCTGAGCGTTTCTTCACAAGAAATACATCTGTGCAGAAGAACTCTTAAAATATGGATCTGTGGTTCTAAATAATCCAAAACACGTACATTAAATCATGATTTTTAGCACTCCAAACTAGAAATTACCCATCCACTACCAGTAGCTATTCCACTGATTCAGTGTCACTACTTGTCTTTTTAAAATTTTTACTTTGCAACAGTGTAGTATCATCAATCTTTATCTGAAAAGGCACACCAATGGACAAAGACAAATATTCCACAGGCATTGGTTGAGACTAAAGTGTGAATTAATGTATAGACACTTCCAAACATAAAAAGAACACATATCCTGTAAACAAATTTTTAACCTAGAGGAATTCATTAGAATTAATGCAGAAAAACATATATATTCTTTCTTTTCCGGCCGCCACCCAAGATCCCTTCCTTAAGTTAGCACTCCTATAAGATGATACTGAGCCAGGAGAGGATCCTGAATATATCTTAGATTACCATAATTATACACAGCAAGCAGCTGCGTGGTACTTAGTTGCCAGCAGGGATTAAACCATGACAATATTTATACACAGCAGAATAATAACAGCAGCAGAAGGCAGTGGTGTAAATTTGAGATGCTTTTCCATTTTTTTAATAACGTTTACAATACACTTAACAATGAGAAAAATAGCAAATATAAATACCTCCCAAAGTGTGCTCCTGGCAACTAGAAGTGGTTATTCACTTGGAAGCTGTCTAAAAGCTGAAGTCTTGCCAATAATTTCATCTTATCTCTCACAAATGGCAAACTACAACATTTTAATTATTTATTATATGGCTTAAATGAAGCTTAAGGAAAACGCTTAAAGACAGATAAAAAGAATAATTGTTTTCACCATATTCATCATTTTTCTCAAACCCCAACTGATATATTCAAATATGCATTTCCTCATTCTGAACTGTCATTCAAAAGTTGTATCACAGAAACTCTAATGTCTTAAAATTTCATAGTTTTGATTAGCTATGAAGAAGAAAGCAGATTAAGCATCTTACACACTAGTGACTTTTGAGAACACAGCTGTTTTCTGACTATCAGCATGTTGCCTATGTAATGCAAATAATTAAATCATAGGTACTGACAATAGTCCAAGTACTCACAGCAGTGATGCCCTTAGATCTGAAATTGTATTTTACAGTTTGAACTCTTATTTAAATAGCCCTCATAGGAAAAGTTTTAAGGGATCCAATAGTAAAAGAGACTTATCATTCTGAATTTTAAAAATCTACAAGGAATGTAATGAATTTTTAATCTAGTGAAGATTTCAGGTAAGTCTAAAATGCATGTTATCTGTTAATGTTTGTTTTAGTTGGATAATGTGGCATTCTTATTTTGTATCATTATCTTCACAGATATTACTGAATAATAAAATCATGTTTTTCTATTCATTTCTGTTTTCATGGTATACTATCAGGTGAGAGCATAAAACTAAATAATACATATGCAACAGATTTTGAGAAAGCATGCTAAAGGGTTTTGTTATGTTCTGGACAAAGAGCAGCAGAATTAATTTATTTTGACTTTTACACTCATGAATGCTCACTATCTAAATTGTCTAGAAGTATATGTAATAAAAGAACAAAAGAGAAAGGAAAAAGTGGATCTCCTATTCATATTAGTATGTTCAACCATGTGAACTATTAACCTGCTGTCTTAATACTTGCAAAAATTGTTAAATATTTTCAGAAGTAAAAACATATGTTTATCTTGAAGGTGAAAATGAAGCCATGTAAGAGTTATTACATGTTAAAGAAATGTTTTGTTTCCCTACAGTAAGTAGAAATGTACTTAGTAGTTTGGACATATCACTGTTGTAGCTTCCCCGTATTTCAAACAAAATTCCTTTTCTGGATAAAAATGTTCCACTGTAAGATCCTGCGAGGACCTTTCATTTAAAAAACATTGCAGCAGATATAGATGAATTAAAAGCTGTTATAGATTGAGTAAAATAGAATTATCTGACAAAAATTAGGTGTTTTCAGGAAGCACTAACATTATTTGGACTTTGATAGTGAAACTATTTTTCCAGAAGTTCTGTAGCAGTCTAGCTAGAATTTTAATTCCATTAAGATTCACTATTTTATTATCTCGATTTTTACCTTTGTTGAAGACCAAGTGAAAACTCAGAGGCATCCTGAAGATTCAGTCTACAGGAAGCACAGCAGCAGAGTCTTGGGAAAAGTTGTTTGGCTGCTGAATGAGTTATCTGAAATAAAATGTGAAAGCAAATGCAGCTGGAATCCGAAATATCTATTTCAAATAAAATGTAAATTGGCAGGGGAAGGGAATGTCACTCTAAATCAGAATCTACAAAAACAGTGTTCATATTTCCAGCAACATGGTATTTAAAAATATGAATCAAATTGAAACCTTTTCCTTTAATAAAGTCAATTATTTTCTGCTGATGATGTAGACATCCTTTGCTTTGACACCAAAATGATATTTTCAAGTCCCCAAAATATTCCATTCTAAATTTATCTTTTCATTTCTCAGAAACAGCTCTTCTGTAATGTTTTCACAGTCTACAAAAGCAATATCTACACAAAGTAATGCTCTACTGGTTACGCGAGCATTCGGAAAGAAATACGTTACCTATCATATCTTCATTTGTGGGTCTCACAATTTATTAGTAATATTTGTTCTGCAACTTGTTTCTAACAAAGGCTGGTGTTCCCATAATAACACTGTCCCTGGTAATTTTTAGAGCTGTTATATATTTGGAAATAATCTAAAAACATTCACTGGAACAGGAAGTTTATGTATTTTTTATATTTGATGCATGAAGCACAGATACATTTCTGTACTGCCTATATTTCTGTTACATATAAGAAATGAACACTGTCCCAAATCAGAGAGTATCTTCTATGGCTTTCTACAATAAAAAGTTCTGACCAGAGAGAAAAATAAATAGAAACAAATCCTAACATTTAAAAATTACATTAAATAATCACAGTAATACTAGTCAATATTCCCTATTCTGCCATTCCAGATTTAAGAACAGTTCTACTTACCAAATGGTATTTAACTACGACAGTAGTCTACCTCTCATTCTTTTAAATGTGTTTTATCTGGACTGAGTTTTTAACATTCAGAGACTGATTATTGTCTTAATTCTGTGAATAACCAAGTAACTGTGAGAAGATACATTTTAACAATAGTCAAAGTTTTTTAATATTCTAATATTATCAGGATATTCTTGTTAATGACTGAAAGTAAGCCCGTGTTCATTTACAATGAAACAAAATGAGTAGTGCAGAAAAACAATTAAAAATGCCAATCTTTATCTGCCACTGATCTGAATTTTTATGGTACCATTATGAAATAGTAATTTATAATTAATACTTAATTTTCACGAGGAATTAGTTTAAATGAATTATTGATGGCCTTCTAAAGAAAATAGTCAATTTAAACAAAAGAGAGTCTGTTAATTAAGTTTATTACTCTCAATAAAACCAACAGTGATATTTTAATAGTATTTTTAGCTACCCAGTTCAGACAACATGACAAATCTGTTACTTTCTAATGAAATTTTTAGAACTAGTTGTCTCCATGAAGTGAATAGCCATGACACTTCTGATGGAACTCTGCTTTTAGATGATAATGAAACACAACATGCATGTAGGTTTATAACGTTTTACATGTGCTGACAAGTGTTAGTTTTGCTTTTTACTTGTTAATACTGCTGTCCTTGCAAATTCTAAGGCTCATGGAACGATGCCCATGATCTATATATACGTAAACATGAATCACAACATGATGTGTAAAATCAACATTCCTGGGTTATACAGTGGGGGCTGAAAAAATCCTGACTTCATAAGTCAATGGGAAAATTCCCCACAATTTTCTTCTTCTGAGTCTAATTCACCATTTTTAAACTTGCATTAATGTCAGTTGAGAGTTCTCTGTGTTGTTCTTTGAAATATTTTGTCTCTTTAAACATGAATGACACTTTTTAAAGTTTAAAATGCTTGCAAAATACAATCATAAAGAGAATTATCAAAAACACTAAGGGAAAATAAGTTTATACCTTTAGTATAATATAGTAGTTCCTTTAAATTAGAAAATTAAAATCTGAGACAATCATTAAAGTAAGACTAGATATTTGTGTAAAATTTGGCTAAGCTATTAAAGATTTATTTCCATATAAGTACAATGCTGCCTAGCACTCACTTCATAAAATAAAACACTTCATGCATGTATCATCTGAATTCTTCAGAGGCTTAAACAGGTTTAAATAATGACTTTATACAAATTATCATTTGTGGTCTCATGGAGTAAGAATAAAAGGTAGAATTGCAGAACTCCTTCATTACTAACCAAATGCGTACTGTAAAGGTCTCACGGAGAAAGTGAGCTCCAAACAGCTGTGTTACATTTTTAATGTATTTATCTGGAACGAATTGCCTGTCTTCAGTCTGTACAATACACATGAATTGCAACAACATTGTCAAGATGTATTGGAGGAGGACAAATCAAAAATGTAGGGAACAGATATATTCCAAATATGGTCATAATTACTCTATAAATTACTAGAAGACATGTCAACAGCACTATGAATAGTATTGACTTTCATTCCTGAGTTACAAAATGTAATACATTTTCTGAATTATTTATTTGGAAGAAGAAAGTATCAGATTCCAAGCAAAATGTAAGGGAACTGTTTGAAGCATTGTACTGAGTTTATGTGGCCAGGTTTTGTGGTAGAGGAAGGCTGCAGGGCTTCTATGAGATACTGCTAGAAGCCCTTTCCTCATGTCCCATAGAGCCAATGCCATCTGTCTCCAAGATGGCCAAGGCCAAGCTCATCAGTGACCATGACAGCACCTCAGGGATACCAGAGTTAAGAATGGGGGGAAAAACTGTGCAATTGCAGTCAGAGAGAGGAGTGAGAATACATGAGAGAAACAGCCCTGCAGACACCAAGGTTAGTGGAGAAGGAGGGGCAGGAGGTGCTCCAGGCACCAGAACAGAGATTCCCCTGCAGCCCATGGTGAAGACCGTGATGAGGCAGGCTGTCCCTCTGCAGCCCATGGAGGTCCATTGTGGAGCAGATCCACTTGCAGACCATGGAGGACCCCATGCTGGAGCAGGTGGATGCCCCAAACGAAGCTGTGACACCATGGGAAGTCCATGCTGGAGTAGGTTTGCTGGCAGGCCTTGATACCCTATGGAGAACCCATGCTGGAGCCTCCTGTTCCTGAAGGACTGTCCCTGGTGGGAAGGACCTGTGATGGAGTAGGGAAAGAGTGTGAGGAGTCCTACCCCTGAGGAGGAAGGAGTGGCAGAGACAGCGTGGAACGAACTGATTGCAATCCCCATTCCCTCTTGAATGCCCTTATCCCGACCAAAAGCCTTTTGTTCTATTTTCTCTTCCCTGCCCAGCTGAAGAGGGGAGAGATAGAGCAGCTATGGTGGGGATCTGGTGTCCAGGCAGGGTCAATCCACCACAAGTATAAATACCATAGGTGCATAAATACAAACTATCTGCATCTCAGTCTTTTTACATTTCAAATCAACCGATTTCAGAACACACTGAGACTGTTAAAATACGGAACAAATATACCACACAGAATTATTGAACTCAAGAAAGCTATTGAAGTCTGGCATTTAGGAAAAAAGGTCAAAACCAAAAAGTTCCAGATGGAATAATATTCTGTAAGCTGAAATCTGCAACTGTAGATGATAGAATACTACTGCCAGTGTTCAAAGAATACTGAGAATTTGCATTTTAAAAGAATAACAGTCTAGGCAAAAAATGGAACAGTGGCAGCTAAAAGACTCAATATCTCACATTTTAAATGTAATTATATTTATACCTCACTTTTTGATCACAAAAAATTATTTAATGTGGTGAGTGTCTCCTACCTTCTCCCTTTCATTGCTGATGAAAAAATCCCCACTTTTTGCATAGTAAAATTGCATATATTTATTTGGGGATAAAACAAACAGCAGGAACAGTGTCGTGTATCTCTCCCTGGAATCACATAAAAATACTGTAGACCTGTTTATTACCTCAGCTTGTGCAGTCTTAATATTGGAAAGCAGAGGTATAGGTGTTATACAAGTAAGGCAGACCATGTTGGCTCCACAGTTTCTGATAATGCAAGTATGACAACCCATGACTGAATGTCTCTTCAGTATCTCTTATTTTAAAAAATAAAGAGTAACTTTTTGAAGAGTAATTTTCCTAAGGTTAAACCTGACCAACCTCACCTGAATTTAAACGTTTGGACTATATTTTACAATGTTTGATACGGTGGTTTTTAGTCATGAAATCGTAAAAGCTTGAGGAGATCTGAGTTTAAGGAGCCCTTGGAAACTGAACACAGATATAAAAATTTACCTCACTTTCTAAGAGTCCTCAGAAAATGAAATTATTAGAAAAGAAAAAATCCAGCCATACAGTTAATATTTCTTATTTAAAAATGAAGAGAGGAAGAGAATTTTACTTAGAAAGAATATACAGCCCCTAGTACAATAATTTATTCTTATGCTTTCATCTGTGCTGAAAACTACTGAATTGCCAAATTCAGTCAGTTTTGCAGTCCAATAAAATTATTGCTGGTTCATATCTTCATGATGTTCCACTTGTGCAAAATATCCAGAAAGCTGCTGTCATTGGCCAGCTGATAATTTTCTCCCTCTCTGTCTGACAGAGTGGACCGTTCACATGCCACATTTTCAACGTTTGGCTTTGCCTAGATATCTACACGGGGAGACAAAAAAAAAAAAAAAGAGTGAGGTAATAATATTACACTAGGAAAATTTACTGTTCAAATATCATACAACTGCTATTTACCTTACTACATAAAGCCATATATATAAATTCTTTCATATGGTAGCCTGAGAGACCAAACCAAGATTAGGTTTCCTCTTCATTCCATAATGTATACATACCAAGAGATTTTCAGTCCCTGTTCTGACAAGCTTTCAATTTGAATAAGCAAGGAAGACAAGTGGAGGAAGAAATGAAATATTAATACCTCTAGTTTGAGATGGAGAACTGTGCTGGAGAAAAAGCAACGGACTTCCAGGGACTGTAAGACAGAGCAGAGCCAGGATCTGAGTGTACAATTTCTGTGATAATGCAGCATCTTGATTTGAACATTTTCTTTCTTCTATGCCTCACAGGATTTCACATATGATACTTTTTAAACCAAATCTGGTTTGCAGTCCTGACTACAGCAACCACAGTTTTGCTTGTTCAGACCAGAATAACCATCCTCCATTTATTTTGGAACTTGAAACTCTTGTTCCAACCTCTTCCCAACATAAGAAATGCCAAAGGAAAAGAATGTTTTAATAACGTCTGGATAACCACAACAGTAAAGCTAAAGTAATTTTATGTGAAACTTGATCTTATGAAAGAAAATCTGTATATTTTAGCTAGCTTATTCACTATTTTAAAAAGTATAACTACATTAAAATAAGTAAATAAGATAATACCATCCTATTTTTCAGAAGCAGAGATGGAGTATTAAGTGCCTTGCTAAATTCTTTGACTACAAGTAGACTGTTTTCTTTCAATAAATCACTAGATGTAACCAGGAGTTCCATCAATCTCTGCCTGCTACGTTTAAGGTAGAGTTTTAGGCGCCTTGCCTGGCTTCTCACAGAAGACATGCACAGAAGCAGCATGGTAGCAAATATACATGGAATGGGTAGCTCAACAAGCAGGCTCCTTGGGGACTTTATAAGTTTTCAGCAAAAGTAAATCTCAGGGGAAATCTTTGGGGTTTGTGATTTTGGATTAAGGCATTCGTGCCTGAGCCTAATTCAGGCATTTGAGCCTTTTCTTGACCTGTAAGCATGAGAAATATTTCTTCGGATTACCTCATGGATGCATGAAATGAATTCCTCATGTAAATGTTTACAGAACTGGTCTTCAAAACAGTTAATTAGGGGAACAGCATTGTATAACCTTAGCAACCTTAGATTAATCCTGATGTGAAAACCCGAAAATTAACAATTTTCTTTGAAATTGCTAGGACACATTCACTTATAGGCTGAGTGGACCTGGGATAGGATGTGACTGCAGTGTATGGAGTTGTGCTGCTTAGTGAGCATTAACCAGCTGAAAAATAGTAGAAATCTCTACCATGTGGTAGATTAAAAACACAACTTTGTGTTTTTGCTGTAGCACGTTTCTGCATAATAGCTAATGTATACTGTCATGCAGCATGCCTTGTACATGATGTATAGGCTGTGAGCTGGCCCCTTCCTCAATGGCAAATTTCCACCTAAGAACTAAGCTAGCATATGTTGTGTTTTGTTTAAGGAAGTTTTACAGTAGGCCTTTTGCTGCTGAGCTGTAACACTCCAATTTATCTACCTGAAATATAATTACAACTAGATTGATGTAAGTGATGTTTTCATTTCCACGTTTATTAATAAAGAACATTGTCATATGCTTTGAAAAACTGGTTGTAATGCACTCCTTGTACCAGTTACCTTGGTTTTTTTATAAATAACCAATTTAGATCTTTTAAATCAAATAAAGGCAACTTATCCTTTTTGTATAAAAAGTCTTTTATTTTTAATATATGTAAATGGCTGGCCTTCATAAAGGCAGGGTACATGCTGTGCATGCAGAATATTCTTTTGCAGCCATTTTCAGTAATTATGCATAACTATTTTGTTTCCTTTTTCATAAGTTGTAGCAGGATGAATGCAGCAGCAAATTATAAGGTTATTTTAATCGTCTCTTAAATGCAAATTGAGTAGACCAACTCAGTCAGCTATAAAGGCAGTTATCAGAAATGATACTCTCATGTTAAAACCATGTGTTAGATTTTTTCATTTCCCAAAATAACTTCCTTACAGGTTTTCCCCCTTATAATTACTGAGTATAACCTAAAAGCCAGCTATTTGAAGTGATTGATCTAAAAAGCTCACAGTCCACAAATCTTTATTAGGAATTGTGCACTTACTTATAATCTGCCTTGTAACCTTTACTTCCTGTCCCTGCCCTAGCCTCAGGCTCTGCAAAGAGGAGTCATCTGCCATGCAAATCCTTAAATTTTCCAAATTAGCCTTCCAGTAACTTGTCATAATTTGTTGAAAGTGTTTCCAATCCATAAACTTCACAAGGGCCATATAAAACCCAGTGTAGTTATGTAGTTAACTTGTAGTACTGACAGTGAACATCCATAGGTACTAATTCTTCTAAAAGAACATACAAAATCATCTGTGTCTGTGTTGAATTAAATTTTAAATGGTTAATTAAAATTAACTTTCTTAACTTTATAAACTCACATATTTAAAAGTATGCTTAAAAAAATATCTGGAGGTTAGAGAATTCAGAAATTAATTTCCCTAAGTTATCCCAATATCTTACTACAAGATCTGTTACTAACAAGGTGCTACACTTAGTTTTGATGTTTTAATAATTGATAAAGAAACAGCAGATCCGGACATCATAGGTATGTCTTCTCCATGTGCCCTCTGCAATCCAGCCAAATAGTTTCCAGCACATGTATCACCTGCTGCCATGTTGGAAGCCTGGTTCGACTAATGTTTAAATATTTCCTTAACACAACTAGTCTCATGAACCTCAGTGGGCAACTCACATATTTTAAACTGAAAAATGCATAGAACTGGGAATAGTCAGGCCTTCAGACTTCATCTTGCTTTAAACTTTGAAATATCATTGGGTGGGCCAATACCTGCCAACTAAACTGTGATGTGTCTTATGCTCAGTACTGATATTATATTTTCATTTAATTTTGTAGCCTATAATGAGCATGATGAACTGTATATATGAATAGGAATGAAAGCTTTACTTCTTAACTATAATGGGAAATTCTTTCTTACAAAAGGTAAAAGGTGGTATCAAATATTAATTTTCCTAATTTTTTAAAGGTCTAAGTGATCTGTGTTTGAATGGCTGGAGTATAGAAAAAGGATGGTCCACAGGAATAGAATTGTTCTAGCATGGGCATAAGTTTACCTGAGATATAAAGCAGAAAGTAGCTGAGGAAGAAAACAGAAAAATTATTGAAGAAATCAAGCTCCAAAAACTCTAAAATTAAAATTTTTAATCGTATGTTTTTAATTAAGACTCTTTGTTTCTTGTGTGATACTCATAGAATTTTTGAACTTATTATTTATTAACAGTTTAAAAAGAGTATATAAGTCAAATGTGAATAGCTTTAACTCATATATATATATATATATATATATATATAGTTTTTCTTGTGATGCCTACAAACTAATGTTTGATGTGGTTATCCCACTACATTCATACTCCCAAAGATGAGTCCCTGCCCCAAATTACAACACAGACATTTTAACAGATAATAAGAAAATATTGTCATTTGAATAACTATGTTACTTGGTCTTTATTTGACTTCTATTATTTTTAGACTTAAACAGTTAATTTAAGACAATATGTAACATGGCACTAATGCTGAAAGTACTGGTGTGAATGGGGTGTCTTACAGAGCTGGGGCCTTGATCAGCAGAATTACAGAATAACAGAATCATTAAGGTTGGAAAAGACCTTCAAGATCATTGAGTCAACTTTTGACTGAACACCACCTTGCCAACAAAACCATAGCACCAAGTGCCACGTCCAGTCTAAATCTCCAGGTATGGTGACTCCACCACTTCCCTGGGCAGTCCATTGCAATGCCTGACAACCATTGCCATGAAGAAATTCTTCCTAATGTCCAACCTGAACCTCCTTTGGTGCAGCCTGAGCCTATGTTCTCTTGTCACTAGTTGACTGGGCGAAGAGACTGACCCCCACCTTGCCTCCTTTTCTCCAGGTTAAACAATTCCAACTCGCTCAACTGCTCCTCAACCCTTCACAAGCCTTATTGCCCTTCCCTGGACATGGTCCTGCACCTCAGTGTCTTTCTTTGCTCCAAGCATGCATAGATTCCTCTTCTAAATTTAGAAGAGATGGTTGTTCTTCCTGCAGAACTGGCACAGCTCAAACAGAGAAATACAAATAAGACACCTAGACCTGAGTTCTTTAGTGATCTGTGCTGAAGTGTCATATGGTGTGTGTTATAACTGATGGTTCCTCTCACAGCCATAAAGAAGCAGCAAAGGAGAAAACCCACCACCATGTCTGCAGCAAGAGCCTCAACTAAACACAAAAAGAGATTCGCCAGGCTGAAGTTGCTTTTTCACATCAGTGCACCTGAGAAGTTCCCTCTGCTGTTTTTCACCAATACTGCATCAACCAAATTCTCCTTCTTAAGAAGCTTGTGGTGCTAATGAACTAATATTTTATTTCTCTGCTATTTTTTGTAATTGTCTAAAAGTTTCTGATCCATGCAGATAGTTACCTGCAAGTAGCAGAAAGCTGGTCAGAGTGACTTGTTCACTTGTCTTGTAACATAAAGAAGTTAAGCAAAAGCAGTCAATTACACACAAACAATTTAAAATATTTCTAAGTTGCCCCTGGCAAGCAGGTGCAAGCAGGTGTGTACTTATTCCAAAGACAGCTTCTGCGTGTGTAGTACTTTTCCCCTAACAAGCTTGAGAGGCAACCTAAATCCTGACTCCCCTTTTCACAGGATTTCAGGGATTTGCACTTAACAAAGCAAAATTTGAATTGCAGATCTGTAGTACAACAATGATCTTTATTTCTCTTCATGCTGTTGGACTGTGTACTTTGTATCTGATTGTGCTATTACAGCAGGTTCCTCAACCTAGCAACATTTAACTCAATCTGTGTAGCTCTCCAGGCATTAGTTTAGGAAATGATTTATATGATTAAATGGCATGTTACTCCTTTAAGTTGTAATTAGTGCATTGAGATTTTCCAAGCTTTTATTTTTTTGTGTTTCTTTGTTGTTTTTTTTTAGATTAGCTGTGAAGTCTCTTTTAAAATTCTCCTTAAAATTCGAGTTCTTCATCAACTTCACCATAACTTGATGATGACCTTTTATATATATTCCCAGAAAAAAAAATTACTCCTTGTAAGACGCTACATGGTATTAATTCTTACAGCTTTCATTTTTGGCTGAAAACAGACAAGAAAGCAATTGTAGCAGCAGATGTCACACAATGTAAATGCTCTGTTTATGGTCATTTTATGGTTGTCTACTACAGAAAGATTGCTAGATAGCTAGAATAATTGCCCAAAGGGGCTGTGATGTCTGTCATTCACCACAAAAAAAAAAAAAAAAAAAAAAAAAAAAAAAAAAAAAAAAAAAAAAAAAAAAGAAGGCAAGGGGTAGGCTGTAATGGTACTTCATGACTCACTTATCTTAATTTTGATAATTAGTTTCAGTTTTGAGCTTCAGTCCTTCATATCAAGTTCTGGCCATAAGTACTTGTCCTTTAATTGTTGGTTTGTTGTGAGAACTTGAGACTTACCATGAGCATATTGTATAAATTTTGCTTGTAATTCCTCTGGTACACCTTCACAATTCCTTGAAATCCCATTTAACTTGAGGAGATATTTCATTATGTATCTATCTTGTGGGTGAAGTTCATTCTCCAGGCTGAAATACGATATTAGAATAGCATCCTCACACTTGACATTCCTGAATAGCATTCTGGATAGGAAGATATGTAATTTCTGTTAAATCAGACAGTGCAAGTAAACAGTTTTAAATTTTTCTCATGTAATTGCATATTTATAACCCATGCAGCAAGTTCCATATAATCATCTAGATAAGCATCTAAAAAAGAGCAGATGAGATAAGCTATCAGCTGCTGTGGTTTTGATTTGACTAAACTGTGTCATATAAAAATGAAAGTAATCTTGCAAGCCATCTGCATGCAGTTCCTGCTCCTCTGAGGTTTACAGAACTGCCAGGAGGTGTGATCTGTATGCAGTTGGAGTGCAATGTTTCAGAGGCAGGTTCCCTACTCTTCTGTTGTGTAAGCACAATGAAATGTTTTCTTTCCAACATTTTTATGGCATCTTGTAAACTGTTCATGTTTCAAAGACAATGGTTTTCTCGTAGAAATTGTCCCCATGGATTTGGGAAAGGGTGGCTCCACATCCTCAGCACGAAAAAAATGATGGCCAGCATGGCCGAAGGAGGTGCTGCCTGGAGGTAGTTTGGAAGGTGACTGGTTGTTAAGCCCTCCATGCTGGGGGTTCCACTACTCACCTGTTGGGAAGGCAAGGTGGACCTCAGGTTAGCTGCAACCAGGTTTATTAGATCAGCTGCAATGCCATAAAAAAGACCTGAGTGTTTATCTGGCTGCTGGAGGGCTAGGAGGGAGAGTATTTGGCCATTCCTGGTCTGCGACTAAAGTCATGACAATTGTGGTGAACTCTAAAGCCAACAGAACAAATACAGGGTATCCAGTCAAAGCTTTCATTGTTTGAAAATTTGCTATGATGAGATATGTCTCAGGTAAATTTTAGATTTTACAGTACACTGTTATTAATAGTTCTGCATGTATTGCACAGTTAGGAATACATGTACATAATTTAGGTATACTTAAATAACGTACACCTGGATTTGATTTGGTTGTGATTCTTTTTTTCTGTTTGTTTTTTTTTTTTTTTTCCCCTGGGAAGGGTGAGATATTCTACATATCTATGACCTTTTGCAATCCCAAAGAGATGGCATGCTCAAGAAAATACTACTCTGTGCATCTGATTTAGTATTTAGCACAATTTAACTTTCACCCTCCTGTATTGACATGTTTAAGTATAGCCTGTAGGGTTTGGGTTATTTTCACCAGCTTCAGGATACTTTCCAAATACAGTAACATCATCCAGATAATGCTAGATTCTGAGCTTGTTATTAAGAATTATTAACATATTTGAAAAGTTCTAGATGTTGATTCAGGTCCATATGGTGTATAATTAAAAGAGAACAGTTCCATTAAGTGTAATAAATGCTATGAAACTCAGTCTGGATACTTGGCAACAGACATTCTTTAAATCAAGAGTATAAAACATACTCTACAACTATGGCAGCAGTATCTGTAAATGGTTAACTGTCAATTCCAATGGCTTTGGTTTCCCTAAGTCCACACAAAACCAAATACTCTGGTTTGCTTTTTGTCACCACTGTGCTGACGCTAATTTAGAAAATGCAGTGCCTCCATTAGTATCACTCTAAGATATTTTTTAAATTATCTTGCTACTCAGCATCTCTTGTTCAATTGTAGAGAATATAATTTCCATTGTAGAAGTGGCATATTAGATTGAATTGCCATGCTGTGAATAAATCATTCTGCACACATATGGCATTTCCATGTACCAGCTGATACTACTTCTTTTGTAAGAGCTGAAACTGGACTTTTTACTGCAGCAGTGTTTCAGAGTATTACTGTACACAAAAACAAAAATCAGCAGTACACATCAACAGTAATTTTTCTGTGCAGGAAACAACATAAACAATGTCCTTCAGGTCACTCACTAGATAATGTCAAGCCTCGAACTTCTATAGCATTTCAGGTAAATACAGTAGCTGGGTAATGCAGCTCAGAAACCAGCCTCCAATGTTATTTACCATCATATGGCCATTCTACGGACACAAGTAACTGGACACAAATGCATCCACAATAAATAACTGCTTCCATCAGTGGTCAAAGCAGCAACATCTGGCACTGAAACATCACATACTGCTTAGGTAAAATTTCATTATATATTTTAATGTAACATTTTTCTGAAGTATTTGCAGGTTATCCAATCTGGTTTACAATGTGCTGTAAATATTTACACACACATATATATACATTTATATGTGTTACATATGCTGAGCTTTTAGCCATAGTTTCAATGGCTACAGTTTAAAGCCAGTTCACCATTTCTCAATTTTCCTATTGCCAATTCAGTTAGAGAAGCAACAGTCATGATCTCCTGTAGTGGCAGGTCCAATTCATTCAGTAAATACTATGTATAATCAATAGGAAATGTTTTCTTCTGTAAGATGAACTTGACCTTTTTTTACTGTGCTTCTAGACTTACACATGATTTTTAACTCCCTTAAAGCAGAATTGTACTGTTCTGCTGAGGACACTTGGTTCTGTGTATGTTGCAAACTTTATTGGATTCAGCTACAAGATTCATTGCAGGAAAAAAATTTTGTTTCAGGTGCATAGATTCCTTTTGGTGGTTTTATTTTTCCCCCATAATGAAAGCACAGAGGATACACAACGGCTCTCTGCTCCAATACAGCAAGCAGCGTAAGTGGTTTCCTCTCACCAGCAAATCCACTACCACTGTCAGTAAATGATTCCAAATTGTTTTTGGATGAACAAGACAAGGAACTTTCAAGTTCAAGTTGGATGGGGCTCTGAGCAACCCAGTCTAGTGAGAAGTATCCCTGCCCATGGTGGGCGTATTGGAGTTTGATTGTCTTTAAGGGCCCTTTCTAAACCAAACCATTCTATGACTCTATGAACTATGTAGGAATGATGTAAATACATTAAATTACAGCACAACACTGATCTTGTTTATTCATCAGCTGAATAGAAAGGATGTAATACTAAAAAGATTATTCCAGATGTTCAGAGAAGGACCAAATAAAAGTCTAATCCTGCCTGCAACAGGCAATAGCAGAAACCAACCAAACCAAACAAAAAATCCACAAAGTCAGGTGTGCTTTAGGGGCTCAGTGAACTTCCTTTTCCTGACGAATGTCCAATGTTGGGGGTGCAGCGGAACTACGAGACCTGGCTGAAACATTTCACAAGGTGGACTTATGAAGAGGATCATTCCAGACCGAATGGTGACGCAACATTTACTACGTTCGCCTGAGGAATGTAGTATTGGACTTTCAAGGACATACAATATTTACCACTCTTTGGAGTGGTAATGAATTTTTATGAAATATTTCCAGTTACTAAACACTGTTCGGAGTTTGGATTTCATGGGTTTTTTCATGTTACGTTTGCCGGTTATGGTTATTCATATTTTGCCAACATGGCCGTTTCCCTTGTTGTTTTTCCTTTCACGATTTTCCTGCTTCTTGCCTAGTTTTCCCGCCGTTTCCCCGAACCCTGGGATTTCATTGGTTGCTTGCAGAGCCATTGCCCATTGGCTATTCGGTTACCCCAGTTACAAACTCTGCCCCCCGTTCTGTCCAACCCCGTCCCTGTTATTACCCTTGATTCTGGAACCTTCCCGTACCCTATATAAACCCTCGCCTTCAATAAACGTTGCCCTTTTGAGCCCACGACTTGCCCGTGTCTGTGTGGTCACTGGGGTCTCGGTCAACAGTCTCTCGCAGTCCAACACCAATGCGGCAACACCAGAAGTCTCATGAGTAATAGAAGTTCATGTTATGTAAATGAAGCAGCTATTTGTAAATAGATGGGAACAAATGCAGAATATTTACTTAAGTGTTTCAACAGCCAGTTATGATGGGAGTGACTGATAAATCTGCCTAAGTTTTTTTATTTTGTTGTAGTTTCAATACTGAAAAAAAAATGGTGTTATTTCAAAGGTAGTTTTAATGAGTTCCTGAATTACTACAGACAGATTTTAACATGGGGGATGAGATGTGAATAAAACCTCTATGGTTTGGAATAGAACATTACTAAAGAAATGCAAAGTGAAAAAATGGAAGCAGGACAGAGACATAAAAGGCTGGAAATAAAGTCAAAGAAACAAAACATAAATAAGTGATACTAATAGCAAGTATTTCCTTTCTAAATGTTACTATAGGGTGACAAAAAAGGTATTCAGTAAATTAGAAAGGAATATGTAACTGTTTCAACAACTGGATGATTGCAAACGTTTTTACACAACCTCACTGTGGAATCTGAAACACTGCAGTTGCAGCAACATTTTTCTCAAGAACATTTCTGAGGCATACTCAAATCCTCTGATCAATACTATAGAGTCTGGAATCAAAACTAAATTTAGAAGCAGCTGTTTCAATAGAATTTTGTTTTGCTAATATTTTTAAGTGGGAGTGATATCTGGAAAGGTGTTATGGTCAAGAATATTATCTTCCATGCATCATTTCCCAATAAAACATAAAGATGAAGAGCCAAAACACCACAGACCACGAGTGCCCTTTTAGTGTTTGGATAATGTTATCAGGCTGTCATTTCTGCATCTTTTGGGGGCTGAAGATTCTCAGGGCTGCCCTGGTCCTTTTCTTGATAAAACAGGCTGGGCATTGTGGTAGCTGGGTGTGATTTTTTTTTCCCCCAGCAAACTGTGTATTTGTGGAAAAATAAGGTTTAATGTTACCAAACGAAGAAGGCGGAACACGGGTGCTGCTCAGAGAAGGACGGAGGAGGGAGCAGGCACTGGATAGATCGATACATAAAAACCTGAAAAATTTCTAACTTGTTTCAGTCCGAACAACAAACACCAAATATATTTCAATAATATTCCAAATGCATTTTAACATTTGATGGAGGGGAGGAAACAAGGGGGGGAAAAAAAATCACTCATCATCCTGCAACTCAGGAAGGTGTGCCAACTCCCTTTGCTTCTCATTTCGTGGGCATCTTAATCCTGGGTCATCCAATTAAAGGAAACCTCCTTCAGCGCAGCACATCAACTCCCTTTGTTTACACACTGGAACAAGATGTTCTTTCGTGTTCCGACAAGGAGAGCAGCTGAGGCGCTACAGCGGGATCGCTGCGAGCCGGCCGGGGCCGGGTGGGGTTCGGCGCCGTTCGGCAGCGGGCGCGGACGGGGCGCGGGCGGGCCCCGCCGGCACGGGGGGCTGCCCCGGCCGTAGGTGAGCGCCGGCGGGCACACCGCGCTGCAGGGGGGGCCGGGCGGTGCTCAGGGGCGGCTCGCACGGGGCGCGGAGGGTCCCGCGGCGCCGGCGGGTCAGTGCGGGGGCCGCGGGGTCTAAGGGGGCTGAAGGGGCCGAAGGGGCCGCCACCTCCGACCCGCCGCCCCCGCCCCGTCCCGGGGGGCCGCCCCGCCCCGGCCCGCCGCGGGGCACCACGGGAGCTGTAGTCCGGCCGCCCCCGACCGGCGGCCGCTCTCGCGAGGTTTCGGCGGGCGGGGGGCGCCGCCGCTGCCGCTGCCGCCGCCGTTGGGGGGGGGGCGGGGGGGGAGTATGTCGGGCCCGGGCGCGGTTCCCCCCCGTGACGTCAGGGCGCAT